>WAAF01001536.1:84509-119670 GCA_013400475.1 Tricholaema leucomelas
ATATATATATATATAAAAATAAATAATGAAAAAATAAGCCACTAATTTAACAAAAGGAGGAGGACAAACAGAGAACACAAACAAACAAATAGACCCCAACAAGTCCATCAAGCAAAGGCTCTTTAAAAACTCAGGGACTGTTTGATTCACTGATGATTTGGGACAGTGTCCCCAGGTGCTCACACACATATCCCACAGGGAAATAAGAGAATTTAAAAAAAAAATAAATAAATAAGAAAAAAAGAAAAATAAAGGAGAAAAAAAAAAAAAAATTCAGACAAGTTGCTAAGGAGATTTGTGTAAACTCAGAACACAGGCACATTTCTGGCCTTTCCCCCTATATTCCATCTCGTATTCCGATCACGCACCACTGCGGCACGATTGCACCAATGCACTGCATTAATCTTGGCCTTAAACGGGCTGACTGGCAAAGCAAACTGTGTGTATATATCATCTTTCAAACTTAACAAGTTAAAGGCAGAGAGGGTGGTGGTGGGTGGGGAGGGCTGGNGTGCTGAATGTAAAATATAGGAGCCGAGCTTAGTAAGGGAATTTTAAAGAGGAAGTGTTATCCAGGCACATATATATAAAGCTGCAAGCCTTCCCCAGCTCTCCTGCGTCTCTCTCGCTCTGTCTCTCCTGCTCCTCTCTCTCTCTCTCTCTCTCTCTCCCCCACTTCTCCTAACAAAATCCCCCATCCGTCCCCTGGCAGATGTCTGAAACCCTGCCAGATCTAACAATGTCAGACCCACTCGCAGCCACCAGACATTTGGGGCTGCAGACTGGCTCATTCTCTCAGCACAGTGGGGTCATAGAGACATATTAAACAAAGATTGATTTTTTTTTTTTTCCCTCTTCCCCTTTTCTTTCAATCCCTGATGTGCATGGTCCTAAACTGTACATTTAGAGAGGATATTTTAACCTTCTACTTGTAGGAAAGGGTAGACTAAACCAAAGCCTGAGCCAACGGTGACTGTCGCTACCCATCTCTCAGTGACTGACAATGCAGCAGGTCTGAGCTGGGACAGAATTAAACTTGCTTTTAGAATAGAATCACAGAATCAGCCAGGGTTGGAAGGGATCAGAAGGATCATCTAGTTCCAACTCCCCTGCCGTGGGCAGGGACACCCTACCCTAGATCTGGGTGGCCAGAGCCCCACCCAGCCTGGCCTTAAACACTTCCAGGGATGGAGCATCAACCACCTTTTCCCTCTGTTCCTTGTTATTTGGGTGCAGGAAATACATCTCCTTCTCTAAGCTATTCCACCTCTTACAATCTCAGATCCTCTGCACCGACAGGCAGCTCGCTAGGATCGCTCAACACCTGCCTTCTGCCTACTTTGTGCGCTGCGTTCCGCAAGATGAGGATTTCAACCCTCACACGAGGGATCCAATAATCTACAAACTCAACAGCAGCACGGACAGGAAAAGCCAATTTCATGGGCTGTGCCCTGGAGCTAGTCCTAGAGCATTACCCAGCTTTCAGGCCTGGCTGAGGGCTCTCACTGAAGACAGAAAGTCCAGAAAGGAAACCCAGACTGCCTCAATGAGGACCATTTTCACTTTATAGCCAGGCCAGAAACTCACAGGAGAAGCAAGTCTGTTTGCTCAGCCTCAGAGGGTTTCCATACCAGAGCTGAGAGTTTTCATTTCAGCCCAGCTGATGTCACACCGTGGTGTGTGACACTCCATCCAGGAGAAGCATCACCATGCGTTGGGCGTACAGGGTCAGATGCTCATTCCCTGCCCCAGCACATGCTGTTCACGTGAGGGACTCAAAACCTGTGTTAGAGCAGGGGGGGGAGGGTGCTGAACAGCCACACATCCCATGGGCTTTGCCTCAGCTGCAATGTAAAATGCAAATGGGTAACTGTGACTAATACTCTTGACAAAGCAGAAAGGAGGGGCAGGATGGAAATCTGAAAGCAAAGGTACAGTTGGAGTCAGAGCATCACGTGGAGAAGGCAGAGACTGGCCATCAAGAACAACTCTACTAGTATCTTCCACTTAACCTAATGGCAGTCTCACTCATGAGACTATTATCATGGCACCTGGTGGGGTCAGTTCTGGCAGCTCCAAATGACAGTGTGGGGACATTACTAACAGAGGAGAAAATTACAAAGTTCTAATCACTAAACCCGGGCTCCAAAGTGAGTGAGTAGAGAAGCTACTGTGCAGAAGCTAGGGAAGGAGGTATGGATTTAAGTAACACTTCCCAGTGGGTTTGTGCTCAGGTGGCTGCAGAGCCACCCTGAACTTCACTCCCTGGAATTCAGAAGTGTCTGGCACTGCCTCCACTCATCATTTCTCATCCCTTCTCCAGAGATCTACAAGAAAGTGGAACATTTCACTCACCTGACTGCTTATCTTTCTTTGGGAAGGACCACCTGAAACAAAAATACCAAATGAACAAGTTAAAACTAACAATTTCAGAGAAAGGTTTGGCTTTTGCCCTAGCAGACAGTGAAAACATAAGAATCATCATCAAAATATTCTTCCTCGATCACTAATGTTTTCCTGAGCTAAACAAAAGCACATAAAGATTTCCCTTTCCCTAGCTTGCTCGGTTTTTTTGTACAGACAGATGCTCCAAGCCCAACAAAGCAGAGCAGAAGCAGCATCCTGCAGGACCCCCAGTGGTCAGATCCACATGACTTACACAGGGCTGAAAGGAGGTTTAAGACATTGCACCTTTACTGCTTCAGCAGGAGGTTATTGCTCCTACAGCAGAGCCAAGAATCAACCAGGTTGGAAAAGACCTCCAAGTACATCCAGTCCAACCTAGCACCTAGTCCTGTCCAATCAACCAGACCATCATCCAGTCTTGTCTTGAACACCTCCAGGGACTGTGACTCCAGCACCTTCCTGGTCCCAGGTCACATCTTCCCACAAGTGTCACTGAAAAATCAGTCATTTGAACTTCAAACCAGCAAAGGTTTAGGCTTAAGCAGCCACTGTAGTGGATTAGGGACTGCTCATACTCTTCTTTGCCCTGGGTGAGCTGCAGTGGAGAAAGCTGCCAGCAGACATCCAAACCATCGACCAGTCTAGTTAAGCTGGGAAGAGGATATTTGCCTTCTCCTCTAGTGAGCTGTCTGTAGTTTGCCTTCGAAAATCTCATCTGTCACAGAATCACAGAATCTTAGAGCTTGGAAGGGACCTGCAAAGATCAGCAAGTCCAACCCCCCTGCCAAGGCAGAACCACCCAGGGTAGTTCGCACAGGAACGCATCCGGGCAGGTTTTGAGAGACTCCAGAGAAGGAGACTCCACAACCTGCCGAGCTCTGCTGAGGCTGAGCTAAGTCTTTCATTGCTGAGGTAGACGATGGAGCTCCAAGCAGCCCTTCCTAAAGGAACATGTACAGTACTGAGCAAAGAACTGAGCACACTGACTGCACCAGCACTGCTTCTGTCAAAATCCACACTGACCATCAGGCAGAGAAGCCTGCACACAACTGCAGTGCTTCTCTGAAGAAAACAGATGCCACAGCTCTCAGGCCACTAGAAACCTATCAAATAAATTACCTCATCAACGTTTATAAAGATGTAAAGGTGAGTGCCAGGAGGCTGCAGCCAGGCTCTGCTGGGTGATGCCTGATGATGGGACAAGGGGCAATGGTGGAAGCTGAGGCGCAGGGAGTTTCATTTAATCGTGAGGAGGTCCTTTCCAACCATAGCGATTCATAGCGATTAGAAGTGCTGCGGGATTTGGCTTAGCCAAGGACCTGTCAGTGTGAAACTAATGACTGGACTCGATGAGCTTGAAGGTCTTTTCCAATCTATGGAATTCTGTGATTCTGTGGATTTTTTCCCTATGAGGCTGACAGAACCCTGGAACAGGCTGCCCAGGGGGGTTGTGGAGTCTCCCTCTCTGGAGATATTCCACGCCTGCCTGGATGTGTTCCTGTGTGACCTGGTATAAGTGACCCTGCTCTGGCAGGGGAGTTGGATTAGATGATCTTGAGAGGTCTTTTCCAGCCCCTGCCATTCTGTGATTGTGTGATTACAGCCAACCCTGTGCTGGGCTGCATCAAGAGAAGTGTGGCCAGCAGGGCAAGGGAGGGGATTCTCACCCTTTACTCTGCTCTCCTCAGACCCCACCTGGAGTACTGTGTGCAGTTCTGGAGCCCCCAATACAAGAAGGACATGGAACTGCTGGAGCGGGTCCAAAGGAGAGCCACGAAGATGATCAGAGGGCTGGAGCACCTCTGCTATGAGGACAGGCTGAGAGAGTTGGGGCTCTTCAGCCTGGAGAGGAGAAGGCTTCGAGGAGACCTTATAGTGGCTTTCCAGTATTTGAAGGGAGCCTACAGGAAAGCTGGGGAGGGACTATTTACACGGTCTAGTAATGTTAGGACGAGGGGGAATGGGTTTAAGCTGGAAGAGGGGAGATTCCGACTGGATGTTAGGAGGAAGTTCTTTACAGTGAGGGTGGTAAGACACTGGCACAGGTTGCCCAGGGAGGTTGTGGATGCTTCCTCCCTGGAGGCGTTTAAAGCCAGGCTGGATGAGGCCTTGAGCAGCCTGCTCTAGTGGGAGGTGTCCCTGCCTATGGCAGGGGGTTGGAGCTGGATGATCCTTGAGGTCCCTTCCAACCTAAACCATTCTGTGATTCTGTGATTCTATTACCTGGCCCAGGGACAATGGTTATTTGCAAGGGACAAACCTGGATAAAAAATTAAGAAGTAATAAGGCAAAGCAGGAGAGGCCAAAATCTGCAATCCCCACTGCAGATGCAGCACCAGCTACTTCTTTTGCTTTCCCAGTTCTGGGCTCTAAGGTTTTCAGACTTTCTAGTGCTGAGGTTGACTAAGTGGGGCTACATTTTTGTTTTGGCTGCAGAGTGGAAGCCACTATTTTTATCCACAAGTCCCCCAAAGCATCTGTTTCTCTCTAGCTATTGAAGACCTCCTTTTATAAGACCTAGTTAGAAGGATCTCATTATTTTTAACTGTTACTCTTTGCAGTCACACTTGGATGTCATTGTCATTACATGTGTCATTATCTGTGTGTTTGAACTGTGTAATTTGAAGATGAGGAGATAAAATCCTTACAGGAGGGTTGAGAATCACTTCCCCTTAAGCACATATTTTGGGATAATACCTACCATTTAGCACAAGGTAGTGCATCCCCAGTGAAAGGAAAAGCAAACCTTTTACAGTCATGCTTTAAAGTCACCTAGAAAAAGAAACTTGGAAGCATCCAAAGAGTGGGATAAATTCCCAGCAGAAGGGAACAGAATCACAGAATTAGAATTAAGCAGGTTGGGAAAGACCTTCAAAACCACCAAGTCCAATCCATCACCTGACATCTTCTGATTAACTAAACCATGGCACTAAGTGCCTGGTCCAGACTCCTTTTAAACCCCTCCAGGGATGGTGACTCCACCACCTCCCTGGGCAGCCCATTCCAATGCCAGTCACTCTTTCTGTGAAGAACTTCTTCCTAACAACAACTTTCTAACATAGAACTGTTTCAGTTGGAAAAGACCTCTAAAATCACCAAGTCCAACCCTCACTATGACCACAGAACCATGTTCTCCATACCACATATCTGGGAAATCCAGCGGGTTGTCCCTAGCTTGTAGTCAAGGTACAGCCTTCCAACAAAATTCCACTGTGCTGAGATCCCACCTGGAGTACTGCATCCAGCTCTGGAGCCCCTGGGACAAGAGGGATGTGGGGATGCTGGAGTGTGTCTAGAGCAGGGCCAAGAGGATGCTCAGAGGGCTGCAGCAGCTCTGCTGTGAGCACAGACTGAAAGAGTTGGGGCTGTGCAGGCTGGAGAAGAGGAGGCTCTGAGGTGACCTTCTTGTGGCCTTCCAGGATCTGAAGGGGGCCTCCAAAAAAGCTGTGGAGGGACTTTTTAGGCTCTCAGCACTAAGGAGAATGGAGCAAAGCTGGAGGTGGGGAGATTCAGAGTGGACATGAGGAGGAAGTCCTTCAGCAGGAAGGTGGAGGTGTTTAAGGCCAGGCTGTAGGAGGCTGTGGGCAGCCTGATGTAGGGAAGGGTGTCCCTGGGCATGGCAGGGGGGGTTGGAACTGGCTGCTCCTTGTGGTCCCTTCCAACCCTGACTGATTCTATAATTCTATGAAAAACTGTACAAATATTTGCTTTCACTGGAAACACTTTTCACAGTGAGTTCTGCTTCTGCCAAGGAGTGAAAAAATGGAGATACACCAAACTGCTTCACGGTTGGGCTGTAAGACAGGAGACAGCATGTCCTACTGAATCAGCTACATGGACCCACAACACATCAATCCACAGACAAACCTTCGGACAAGCATCTTCTTTGAGACTGAGCACACCCTGGCTAGCATCAGAATCATAGAAACACAGACTGTCAGGGGCTGGAAGCGACCTCCAAAGCTCATCCAGTCCAACCCCCCTGCCAGAGCAGGATCACCTAGACCAGAGCACACAGGAAAGCATCCAGGCAGGTTTTGACTATCTCCAGAGAGGGAGACTCCACAACCCCATTGGGCAGCCTGTTCCAATGTTCTGTCACCCTCACAGTGAAAAAAATTCCTCTTCAGGTTTAAATGAGAGCTCCTCCAGGAGCTGTGCAGGCTGCTGAGACCCCGGCGGGCACGCGTGCGGCTCACCCAGGCTGCCCAGCCCTACCAGGAGCTGCCACTGCCTGCTAGTGCCTCCCGGGAAGAGCGAGTGCACACACCTACACATTCCTTCTGCATTATTCCATGGAAGGCTCATTCCTTTGGCCACCGGGGCTCTGTGCTCCAAGCAAAGCAGCCCTCTGAGAGGCAGTGCAAAGACAAAAGGTTTGGCATCGTATCGGATTTGAAAGTTGGATCTCCAAAGTCTCCTTCTCTGGAGAGTTTCAAGGCTCATCTGGATGCCCTCCTCTGTGACCTGAGATAGATTGTATGGTCCTGCTCTGGCAGGGGGGGTTGGACTCTTTGGGTCCCTTCCAACCTCCTCAGATCTGTGATCTGAGTCGTGCAAGAAAGATGATTTGTTAAAGACTGCTGGCAGGTTTGTGTGGCTCCAAACCTCGAAACAAGAAACACCACATCCAAACCAGGGCAATTGATTCTATATGTTGTTCCAGACACACTAACCTACAAGTAGGTACAAATTCATTTAGTATAAAATAGATCACAGAAGCAGAGGAAAAATAGATGTTGACACACCTAACAAGTCTCCAGCAATTGTGTTTCCCTCTTCTAATATTTCTACATCAGGTATCAAGGAGATAAATTTTCATCCCAGGCTTCTCCTTCACACTGTGACTGCCATTTGTGAAGCACTTCTCCAAATATCTTCTCACCCATTCTGTGATTCTGTGAAATCATCCAACAATCAGAACTGCTGCCTTTAAAACGTCCTAAAATATTGCCACAGAATCATAGAATCAGTCAGGGTTGGAAGGGACCACAAGGAGCAGCCAGTTCCACCCCCCCCTGCCATGCCCAGGGACACCCTACCCTAGAGCAGGCTGCCCACAGCCTCATCCAGCCTGGCCTTAAACCACCTCCCTGGGCAACCCATTCCAGGCTCTCACCACTCTCATGCTCAACAACTTCCTCCTCAAGTCCAGGCTGAATCTCCCCACCTCCAGCTTCGCTCCATTCCCTTAGTCCTGTCACCCCCTGAGAGCCTAACAAGTCCCTCCCCAGATGTTTTCTAGGGCCCTTTCATATCCTGGAAGGCCACAAGAAGGTCACCTCAGAGCCTCCTCTTCTCCAGACTGATCAGCCTCAACTCTTCCAGTCCATCCTCATAGCAGAGCTGCTCCAGCCCTCTGATTCTTTAGTAGCCTTTGACTGTTGGTCTTGGACATTCATTGCATGGGCATCTAATTGAACCCAAGGGAAAATGTACCCTAGCTTCATTTCCCAGCATTGCTACCCCACTCTGAACCAAGCTGTCTCTCACTGCCACCGGGCTGAGGAAATAGCATTAATCATTGTGTCCTTCAAACTTGTCTGAGCTTTCATGCCCTTACTTTCCCTTTTCAAATGGATTCCCCCTTGTAGGTGCAGGGGGAACAGGACTGTTACAACCCTGAAGTGAGGGCTTTCAGAACATTACCTGTGTCATCAATCAGGAGCTTTCAGCACTGCAAGTTCAGCAGAGAAATGGGGAGAGCAGAGGATGACGTTTTACAGGCAGAAATGGGAGCGCGGAGAGAAGAGGAGGGTTTCAGAAGCTGACAGAGGAAGTGCACAACAGGGACTGGAATTTATCTCACATCTCTTGGGTCCAGTCCAAATGCTCAAACCACAAGATCATCCTTCAGGCCTAGGACATCAACAAGGTCTTTAACTCCCATGCAATAAGACCCTGAAGAATTTTCCACAATTGTTTTGCAGGAGAGGTGGCCTCCAGCCTAAGAGAGGCTCCTGATCTGACTGCCCAGTGTTCAAAGACAGGGAGAAAGAGCCTGAGCCCTGCCTGCTGGGTGGCACTGCTTGTAATATCTGACCTGGGTGTCTCACACATGTTGCCCTCCCCATACTTCTGCCATAGCTGTGCCATGCTGGGAGCTGGAAACGGTGAAAGAGACTTCTGCAGATAAATTACCTCTTACTGAGAGACTGTGCCTTGTCTCTCCTTCACTCTACAGCCTCAAAGTGGGGAAAAGGAAATAATGAGAACTTTGGGAAAACTGGAAAGTAGTGAGGAGAGTTTCAAAATCACTTGGAGAGAGAATATTTCAGCACAAACCAACCAGTTTTCTTGGAGAGGATATGTAGGGAGGAAGAAGGGAGGATGACTACTGTGCAGAACACCACTTTTCAGTAGGTATGAAAATAGCATAATCCCAGTTCCCTTCAACACAGAAGCAGGCAGAAAGTAAAATGAAACATGTTGATTATCATAGCAAGGGTGATGGCTGGGGAGGGAAAGGAGGAGGGATAAGAGACATGTGTCTACATGCTCAATACCAGAGCAAGGAGGCTTGAAAGGAAGCAGATCAGTATCTGAGTGCAGACAGTCTCGCTGGCGGGACACAGACACACACATGACACCCACGGCCACTTGTTCATCTCCTCTTTGGCCTGAGACTAGAGAAAGGACAAGTGAAACAAATGGGGTCACAGATGAGCACATAACAGAGAGCCACCTAATGGGGAAAAACCTGCTTCTTTTAGTTTCAGATGACTCAAAGAGAAATTGCTCCAGCACTTCAGCTTTTTTGGCTGCACGTCCCCTTAGAACAGAGTGCAGAGAGCATTTTCTCTCATCTCCATTTGCTAAATCTAGGTCACCTCAATCTGTGGCTGTGCTGCTAGTGCTATGTCTATGATTTGCCACAGCCCTGGCTTGAAGAAAGTCAGTAGCATCTTAGGAAATGCTAAATAGCAGGCAGCATCTCACTAGCAAATGGAAGGTGTCTTATAACCCAGTCTCCATGCAGTCACTAATGGAGATGGTTCACCTACCATCAACACTGGCTCACTTGAGGAGAAAAGCCTTTAGGCCCACAAGCAAAAACCAGAAGAAATTCATCTCTTTGCATGCTGGACACAGTAATAGGAGAACCATAGAATCATAGAATCAGACAGGTCAGAAGAGACCTCCAAGCTCAGCCAGTCCAACCTAGCACCCAGCCCTGCCCAACCAACCAGACCATGGCACTAAGTGCCCCAGCCAGGCTTGGCTTCAACACCTCCAGGCACAGCGACTCCACCACCTCCCTGGGCAGCCCATTCCAATGCCAATCACTCTCTCTGACAACAACTTCCTCCTAGCATCCAGCCTAGACCTCCCCTGGCACAGCTTGAGGCTGTGTCCCCTTGTTCTGTTGCTGGGTGCCTGGCAGCAGAGCCCAACCCCACCTGGCTACAGCCTCCCTGCAGGGAGCTGCAGACAGCAATGAGCTCTGCCCTGAGCCTCCTCTTCTGCAGGCTGCACACCCCCAGCTCCCTCAGCCTCTCCTCATAGGATGCCTCATTCATTGCCACCTTGCAGTTCAGGTATGGCTACAAAACTTGCTTCTGGTAAGAGGAAACAGGGATGGAACAGACATCCTGCTGTCAAACTTTCTGGAGATATCCTGATGTCTCTCTTGGAGACAACTGAAGTTCTTAGGTGAGCATAGTTGAAGTAAAAAGTGACATCCATAACCATTGCTCCCAGCTGAAGAAATGTAGTCTTTTCCCTCTCCTTGCTCATGTGGGATTGTCCCTTCAAAAGGCCTAAACGATGAGCACATAGAAGATGTTCTCATTTGTCACAGCAATGCCTGCTGCTGCAAACTGGAAGAGGGAGAAGTGCTTCAGACCTGCTTTAGATTAGGACGAGACAGGAGAAATAAAAAGAGCATCTGACACCAAAATAAAACTATTTTGGTCACTGCCATCTCCCTTATTCTAAATGAAGCAATTGTGGGCTACGTTTGTTTTGCATTCATAATTAGCAGACAGAACAGATGGCAAAGGCGTCACTTAAAGCCACACGGCCGACAAAATAACCCAGGCTGCCAGTGCCATTTTTCACTAGGAACAAGGAATACTTTCCCCTCTTCTTCCCATTGAAATGTATCCCAAAGAAATGAGGCCAGCAAATGTTTGCATCGAGTAGGGGATTCACCACAAAAAGGACTCCATTGTGTTTCGGAGTGTGTTGACTACCGGCTGAGCGAGGAAGAAAGTGGCAAGAGCAAAGGGATTGCTAAGAGAACAGAAAATAGGATGGAAACTAGCAGTACATTGCCAGCAGTATAACAAGGGGCTGAAATGGAATATATACTCTCCCCTTCCTTTAGTCTTGTGGTTCAGGCACAGGCTAGAAGTCAGGACATCTGTGTTTCATTTGAAAGAGAGCTGGACTGAAGGATCTCTACTAGGGAGCGAATCTGTTGTCCCACACCCACACCTGACTCCTGCACTAAATGTCCTTGTCCTCTCAACGTCTATCTCAGCTAAAGGGCGTTGGAAAACTCACAAGAGAGCCAGGCACACAGTTTATGGCAAGCAGACAGCTCATAAGCATGGCTCAGAGAGACTATTTCACTAGCAGTCTGGTGGGTACAATGCGCGTGTGGCACTCCCACCCTATCTCCGCAAGCGAGGGTGAGGAGGCACTGGAATGGGCTGGCCAGGAAAGTGGTGGAGTCACCATCCCTGGAGATCTCAAAGAAAAGATTGGATGTGGCACTTGGTGGCATGATTTAGCTGATGTGGTGGTGTTAGCTCATCGGCTGGACTTGATCTCAGAGGTCTTTTCCAGCCTCAATGATTCTGTGAGAGCAAAAAAATCCCCCAACTACATGTGACTTGCTGAGACACTTGATGTGCTTTTCCTTGTTCTGTTAGGTAGTGCTGCACTGTGACTGGCTTGTGACACCCAGAACACAGGGATGTGAACATCTCAGAGGGAGAACTCCCCTGACATCCCATCTTGTGTGACACAGTCCCTTTGTTAAGTTCTCAGCCTCCTATGAAGCCCCAACAATTTAATCATGGTGAACATCCCCACTTCACAGTGTCACAGTATTACAGTCTCACAGTCTCACAGTCTCACAGTATCACCAAGGTTGGAAGAGACCTCACAGATCATCAAGTCCAACCCTTCACCACAGAGCTCAAGGCTAGACCATGGCACCAAGTGCCACATCCAATCCTGCCTTGAACAGCTCCAGGGACGGCGACTCCACCACCTCCCTGGACAGCCCATTCCAGCAGCCAATGACTCTCTCAGTCAAGAACTTTCTCCTCACCTCAAGCCTAAACTTCCCCCGGCGCAGCCTGAGGCTGTGTCCTCTTGTTCTGGTGCTGGCTGCCTGAGAGAAGAGAGCAACCTCCTCCTGGCTACAACCACCCCTCAGGTAGCTGTAGACAGCAATAAGGTCACCCCTGAGCCTCCTCTTCTCCAGGCTAAACAATCCCAACTCCCTCAGCCTCTCCTCGTAGGGCTGTGCTCGAGGCCTCTCCCCAGCCTCGTTGCCCTTCTCTGGACACGCTCAAGCATCTCAATGTCCCTTCTAAACTGGGGGGCCCAGAACTGAACACAGTACTCAAGGTGTGGTCTAACCAGTGCAGAGTACAGGGGCAGAATGACCTCCCTGCTCCTGCTGACCACACCATTCCTGATGCAGGCCAGGATGCCATTGGCTCTCTTGGCCACCTGGGCACTTGTTGGATAGGAAAAAGAGAGACAGATACTAACATAGCTTTGTTCCTTTTACAGTCTTGTGAGGTCTTCTGACAGCCTTGCTGATGGACTGCAAGAGGATTTTGGCCTACTGTTCTCTAAGCACCACGGATAAGCTGTTCCTAGCACGCATGACTGAGCAGTATCAGGACACAGATTGATGGGCAATATCATAAACATCATGAGCCTTGCCTCACTCATGTTGCAAATGTGCTAGCACTCATGAGCTTCCACAGCTATTGGAGTCTCCAAACCTCCTCTCTGATGTGATTAAGATGCTAATAATTTTGAGTCTTGCCCAGTTATTGCAGCCACAGGCCTCCTCTCTCAGATGCTGCAGATGTCCTATTAATTGTGTGCCTCAATAGCTACTGCAGTGTGTAACTCTGTTCTCCCTGGTGTTGTAAATACACTAATAATGATGATGCTGTTGCTCTATGCTACTGTAGCCTGCTCAGCAAGAGAAGAATCCAGAGTGTAGAACTCTAAGAAAGAGCACAGGCTAAGGGGAAAAGAATAGGTGCTAGGGAAAGAGCATAGACCTAGAGAAAGAGTTCAGTCCCTAGGAGAAAGTTAAGTCCCTAGGAGGGCATGTAGACCTAGGACAGACCTCAGCAGCATCCAAAACTACTATCTGCACCTCCTCCTCCTGGACAAAGACCATTTCAGAGAAGGAAAGCCTCTCTGCAGCCCCATCCCTCTGTCTGGTTTCTCCATTAGAGGAAGAACAAATAGGCTGCCTTAATGCTCATCCTTTCGGTGAGGCTCATGGCATCCTGCCTTGAGCACACCTCTTAGCAGTTCTTTCTCAGGCTTTTCCTTCCTTGATTAACCTTCACTTCACCCCAAAAGCATGCCTCAAACCTCTGTGCATTACAAACCTCCCAATAATATCAGTGTAGAGGTAGTGGTACTCCTGCAACAGGGCTAACACAAGCTCACAGAGATCATAGAATCAGTCAGGGCTGGAAGGGACCACAAGGAGCAGCCAGTTCCAACCTCCTGGCCACGGGCAGGGACACCCTACCCTAGATCAGGCTGCCCACAGCCTCATCCAGCCTGACCTTAAACCCTTCCAGAGATGGGGTCTCAGCCACCTCCCTGGGCAACCCATTCCAGCCTCTCACCACTCTCATGCTCAACAACTTCCTCCTCACGTCCAGCCTGAATCTCCCCACCACCAGCTTTGCTCCATTTCCCCCCAGTCCTGTCAATCCCTGAGAGCCTAAAAGTCCCTCCCCAGCTTTCCTGTAGCTCCCTTCAGATCCTGGAAGGCCACAAGAAGGTCACCTGGGAGCCTCCTCATGTCCAGCCTGCACAGCCCCAACTGTTTCAGTCTGTGCTCACAGCAGAGCTGCTGCAGCCCTCTGAGCATCCTCTTGGCCCTGCTCTGGACACACTCCAGCATCTTCACATCGCTCTTGTCCCAGGGGCTCCACAGCTGGATGCAGTACTCCAGGTGGGGTCTCAGCCGAGCGGAGCAGAGGGGGAGAATCACCTCCCTGGCCCTGCTGGCCACACTTCTCCTGATGCAGCCCTCCAAGGCTGCAAGTGCACACTGCTGGCTCAAGCAAGCACAGAAGCCTTCCTGCTCAGCCACAGTGGAAGACCTCCCCCTAGCACTGCTGTTCTGCTCATCAGCTACTGGTGTAGGAAAGGGCTCAGAAATATCATCCAAGTTCCAAGTCACATATTAGGAACATTCAACTTGAAACAGAAATCACAGACATTATTTTCTGGGTGAAAGGTCTTAATACAAAGTAGCTATATTAATGCAAGATAGAGTTAATTCAATTCATCTTCCTAAACCAGATGGTTCTAACATTTTTGGACACCTTGTTCCTATTTCCTCTCTGTTGAGGAGACTTTAATTTTTTATCCCTTTAACTTCTTTCCACACTTACCTGAACATCCATAGGCAGAGAGCATTGTGCAAGAACCAGGCTCATCTGAAGCCTCAATCTGACTTCCCTTCAGCCTCAGCCTCAAATGATATTTGCTTTTTGTTCCCTCCAACAGCTCTAATCTCCCTGGTTTTGCCAGCAGTTCCATAACCCTAGAGGAGAACTCCTATGCTAAGCCACCATGGCACAGCCCAGATGCATAGCTTAATACCCTCCAAATGTAGAGCTGGACACTGGTCCATTGGCATTACTTCTAAACATGAAGCAACTGCTTTGAGTTAAGAAACCACTTCACAGACCCTTCTAGGGCTGTTTTGCATCTACTGGGAATTCTCTCTAAGGTTTGTAAGAGGGTGAGCAACCAGTACCAGTACACTGCCCACACCATTTCTGTGGCTTACAAAGAGGCCCATCAAAACCTCAGAGAAGCTACAACTCTTGCAGGTGAAATTCACACTGTGGGAAATCTGCCCCAATATTCTCAGGCTCGTTCTGCAAAACTACTCAGCTTCCTTACACAGAAATATGGGAAACTGAGGTGCCCAAGAAAGTGTTTCTCAAAACACTACCAGCTACCCAGTTTGCTGCCAGGCATGCCCCACTGTGCATAAAATGCAATGAGCACAGCCACTGGCAGGCAAAGCCCTGCAAGTAAACCACAGCACCCTCCATTTCTGCAGGAGAGCAGTGCTGAAAGGTCCAGAGGAGAAGATGATGTTGCCCATCTAGGCTCTCCAATCTTTAGAGTTCACTGCCTTAGTGATTTGCCATTGGAATGGGCTGCCCAGGGAAGTGGTGGAGTCACTGTCCCTGAAGGTGTTCAAGAAAAGACTGCATGAGGCATTTAGTGCCATGGTCTAGATGACTGGATAGGGTTGGGTGCTAGGTAGGACTGGATGAGCTTGGAGGTCTCTTCCAACCTGCTTGATTCTATGATTCCATGACTCACTGCACTTCCTCTTAAAGTTGTGAGGGAAAAAAAAAAAGGTGGAAAGATTCAGGACACTGAAAGATGGAGCAGAGCTCCCTGATGTGCTGCCTGGCAGCACTCACCTGGCAAAGGGGAAAGCTTCAAGGGCTACACATCCCTTCTGTAGGAAAAAGCCAGCAATTAAAACCCACAAACAAGTCCTCAATTCTCAATGAAATAAAACAATTCACTACCCAGATCATTGCAACCACTGGAGGAGGTAGGAAGGTGAATCCTCACCTTCAATGCTTTGTTATTCATGCAAAGTGGAACAAGATTAAGGTAGGCTGGAGCTGAGCACACATTGCTGCAAGCTGGATGTAGTTCAAATTTCCTGAAGGCAGGGAAGGTAACTGAACCAGAGTGTGGCACATCTGAGGTGCCTGCACCAACTCCTGAGACACTCGATGAAATGAAGATGCTACCATGACTGCTGCTGCCACCTATCAGTCTTCCTTCACCTTGTCAAACCCAAAGCTCTGAATCTGGCTTTGTGAGAGCTCAGGCAAACACAATACAGCAAGGATGAGGTAAAAATGGTGTGGTTGTAAAAGATCCTCTTTTGGGGAGAAAAGGAGGACATCTTTGCCTTCACTTCTTGAATCCATCACTGATCTCCCTTACCCCCTCCCCTCTAAAAACAGCTTATAATTCATACCATGCAGGAACAGAGTAATCCCACTGAAGTCAAGAGGAGCTGTAAGACTTCTAAAAGCTTGGTACACTTCTAATTTAAGCTCCAATGAATCCAGAGGATTAACAGGTGCCAACATATTCATGCACAGGGCTTAATAAAAGCAGAAGACATTTGGGCCCAGAATTCAAGAGCAGCAGAACAAAGCTGGTATGCTTATTCTAGAGGCATGCACAAATGTTACTGATCAGTTTGTGAGCCATCAATTTGGAGTGACCATCCCTGGAAGCCTTCAAGAAACATGTGGACATAGCACTATGGGGACATGGTTTAATTGCCATGGTGGTGTTTGGTTGATGGTTGGACTTGATGACTTTAAAGGCCTTTTCCATCCAAGCCAATGCTGTAATTATCAGGCTAGCTACAGCAGTATGCACTGCTCACTACGTGGCACAGCAGGCATATGTGATCTGCAATAGCACTTGGGGACATGAGTTAGACATGTGCTCCATCTTGTAGATCATACCTAAGAGGAGAAGTAGAAAGGGATGGATCTCAATGCAAAGAGAAGTATGACAAACCCCTCGAAGATGAAGCCCTTCACAACTGCTTTGACTGGCCCAGTTCTCCTTTTGGTACACTTCACAGTGCTTCTGTAAGTCTTAAGTGTTCAGGGCCAGGTTGGATGAGGCATTGAGTGATCCGTCCTAGTGGGAAGTGTCCCTGCCTATGGCATGGAGTTGGAACTGGCTGAGCTTTGAGGTCTCTTCCAAACTAAAGCATTCTGTGATTCTAGGCACTGTCTGTTACATGGTGCCCTACCATTTCTTTGTGGTGGGAATTTTACCTGGTGTGTGCAATCTCTCTCACTTCCACAGCATTAATATTTGCCCATGGGCAAGATTCTCAGCAGTGCCATAAAGTAAGCACTTACCTCATTCCTACTGTCTAACTTTAATTGCAAGAGAATGAGGTAACCAATCTCACCACCAATAAATTTATTATCAGGTCAACTCAGTTTTCCTTCTTTCCTTACATTTATGCAAGTGAAACTACTCCCATCTATGGCCTTGTTTTAATGCTGGAAAAGAGAAGGCTCAGGGCAGACCTCACTGCTGTCTACAACTGCCTGAAGGGAGGTTGGGGTTGGTCTCTTCTCCCAGGCACCCAGGGACAGAACAAGAGGACACAGTCTCAAGCTGTGCCAGGGAAGGCTCAGGCTGGACATTAGGAAGTTCTTCACAACAAGAGTGGCATTGGAATGGGCTGCATGGGGAGGTGGTGGAATCCCCATCCCTGGAGGTGTTTAAGAGGAGGCTGGATGAGGAACTTAACGACATGGTTCAGTTAATTAGAAGGGTTAGGTGAGAGGTTGGACTTTATGATCTCAGAGCTCTTTTCCAGCCTGCTCAGTTCTGTGATTCTGTGCATTTATGACACTTTGAATAACAATTCCCACAGTGGGAGGCAGCTCTGAACTCCATCTTGAACTCCAAATCTCCTGCTGGAAAGACACTAACTTGTGATGAGATGTCTGCAGCCATTTAGCAGCTCATGAAAGAAGGGATCTGTACCACTACCAGCAGTGCAGAAGCACCTACATAAAGTATCCTTACGGACAGGTCAGCTAGGCTGGAAGTCTCCCATGTGTGCTTTTTCCACAGCTTGTCACTTAACCTTGGACAACTAAGCTGAGACACCTTCAGAATGCCTGAGCAACTCTCACAGCCCCTTGAAACCCAAGTTTTTTATTGATTTCTGCATTTCCAAGCAGGCTGGAAAGCCTCAGGACTCTTAGCAATCACTTTTGACAATGACACTAATATATTGCTTGGGGCTTGCAAAATATAGATAAACATTATCCCAACATTAAGACACACTCTCTGATAACAAGCTTAAGGTGCCTTTGGTGTTCTTTCATTCTGTGACTATAAATTCCTGCCCAAATTTCTCAGGAGGGCAGAACTCAAATCCATTTAGAGGTAGCCATGGAGCAATAAATAAAATAATAATTAAGAGGTTGCTCAGATAAAGGCTTTCCATCTTGGGGCAGAGGAAAGTATTAGTTAATTCATCACCACATTGGCAATAACTTATCTTTTGGCACCTACAATGAAATGTAAATCTAAACCAAGCAGTAGGGTGGGAACAAAGCAATAAGCCAACAATGGGTTTGGAAATGGATGACAAAATCCAAATGTTCTGCCTCACTGCTGCTAAATTAAGCACAGTGTTATCAGTGCAAAGATTAAAATAAGAGAGATTTTCCTCTGAACCCTAAGTCACACTTCTCAGCTGCAGAGGACATGACAGCAGTAGTGCAGACAAGAGAGTTCACTCACCCTGAAAACGAGTGGAAATAAAAAAGGATCTGTTCAGTTCTTGATTTCCCCAAACACAGCTCTACAGAGCAGAAAAAAAAAAAAAAAGAAAGAAGGACATTAGTTTATTGTTTGCAGCAGACAAAGAAGTGATCCCTCAAGCTCTTTCCCTTCCTAGGCACCATCCAACCCACCTTTGCCTTGCTCTGACTTCATCATTGTCCCCACAGGGCACCTTGCTTCGTGTATTTATTCATTTATTTGACTGCAAAGTGAGAAGGGCTCCAGTGAGAGCCTGCCTTTAGCTGAATATTGGCCTGGGAATTATTTTAGCTTTAAAAGGATGAGAACAAACTGTTCTCCCACCTTCCATCAGAGACTCTCTGCTACTGAACAGTTGAAAGATCCTCACAAGGAATTGACTTTTCTCCCATTGATTTTGTTTAGCTTCAAGTCAAACTCACTCTTTCAGAGAAAGGTCAGTCCTAGAAATGCAAGCACAGTCTCCAATGCATGCATTGGATTTGAGTATTTGGGGTATTTAAGTATGAATGGACCACAGGATCACAGATGTTAGGGGTTGGAAGCAACCTAAAGAGATCATCGAGCCCACCCCCCTCTGCCAGGGCAGGACCACATAATCTAGCTCAGGTCACACAGGAACACATCCAGACAGGCCTTGAAAGGCTCCACAGAAGGAGACTCCACAATCTCTCTGGGCAGCCTGTGCCAGTGCTCTGGGACCCTCAGAGTAAAGAAGTTCCCCCTGGTGCTGAGCTGGAACCTCCTGTGCTGCAGCTTCCATCCATTGCTCCTTGTCCTATCCCAGGGAGCAGTGAGCAGAGCCTGTCCCCCTCCTCCTGACCCCCAGCCCTCAGATATTTATAGACATTGATTAAATCCCCTCTCAGTCTTCTCTTCTCCAGACTAATCAGCCCCAGGTCCCTCAGCCTCTCCTCATCAGGCAGTGCTCCAGTCCCTCCTCATCCTCATAGCCCTATGGATGCATGGTTCTCCCACCATTCCTTTACTACAGACAAACTGCACCTTCTCAGCCTCATACCCTGGCTGCATAATGAAAATTGAACCTGTTGCTTCTTCCTTCTGATTCTCTGGGATTTGTGCAGATATAAAAGAGCTCCTTCAGCCTCTCTGTCCATATGATACAGCAGTGACAGCAGACACCAAAAGCAACATTACACTCTCCTAAGTTTCTTGAAAAAATTACTCTTCTAATTAATGTCCCTTCCAACCTAAACCATTCCATGAATCTATGAATAATTCACATTCAAGTGTAGGAAACTTAGGCCTTACTGTTTTTAAGCTGCTCCAGGACTGTCTTATTTTCTAGGAATTTTTCCCATTTCCTATTTTCTTGCCATTGATTTTGGAGACTCTCAGGAATTATTACTACTACACTGGACCACAACCTGGCAATGTGAAGTCAAATGGATCCAAAGACCATCAAAGCTACAATACCTCTTCTACAGACACTCTCCAAGCTCTTGGCTAAGGCATGGACTCTTCTGGTGCATCTATCACAGGGCTGGGTGCTAGGTTGGATTGGATGAGCTTGGAGGTCTCTTCCAACCTGGTTCATTCTATGATTCTATTAAAATTCTATTAAAATTATAGAATCATAGAATCAAGCAGGTTGGAAGAGAGCTCCAAGCTCAGCCAGTCCAACCTAGCACCCAGCCCTGACCAATCAACCAGACCATGGCACTAAGGGCCCCAGCTAGGCTTGGCTTCNCAACATCTCTCTTGAATTGAGGAGCCCAGAACCGGACACAGCACTCAAGCTGTGGCCTGAGCAGTGCTGAGCAGAGGGGCAGAAGAACCTCCCTTGTCCTGCTGGCCACACTGCTCCTGAGCCAGCCCAAGATGCCACTGGCTCTGTTGCCCACCTGGGCACACTGCTGCCTCCTCTTCAGCCCCTCTCTACCAGCAACTCCAGGTCTCTCTCTGCCTGGCTGCTCTCAGCCACTGTCCCCAGCCTGTAGCACTGATTTGGGTTGTTGTGACCAAAGTGTAGAACCCTGCACTTGGCCTTGTTAAATCTCATCCCATCTGCCCACCCATCCAGCCTGGCCAGGTCTCTCTGCAGGGCTCTAAGGGTAAGACAGAAAGCACTGCCCTAGCTTAAGGTGATGCAGTGCTGTGGGGTGCTTGAATACTACAGACCTGGGAGTTACCAATGCACTGAGATATGCTTTGATGTTCCTAGGCTCAAAGGACACATCTGCTGTAATGGTTTTTGGATTAGAAAGCTAATCCCAGTCTTTACCATTGACCCATTCTTGGTAAAATCACTCAATCAACCCCTATCATCCTTGTCTTTCTCAGATAAACTTGATGATGTACTTCCCCCAGAAGACAAATGGTGAAAACAAGCAATGCTTTGAGAAATGCCATTGAAAAAAACATAATTATATATTAATCTGACACTTTAACCCCGGGGCCAGATGAGAACCAGAAAGGGAAATGATTATAAACATTTCTTCCAAAACTACAATTAACAAACACTCAGTTTAGTTCCACGTCAAACGTTTTGCAACCTCCTGTGGGTGTTTATTTGATCAGAGTAACTAACTGTGCTCCTTCCTGCCCAGGCACAAGCAGATGATGATGACCTGGTAAAGGATGCAGTGGGCTGGATGTGAACTTTGCTCTTTCAATGAGCTATTTTATTAGCAAAGCAGCAGGGAATAAGGAAAGGTAGAAATATAGCCTTAAATTATCTTAATTCAAGGGATCTTAAGTTAAATTTTTCTGCAATAACCTCCAAGGAATCCTATTATCATCCAAGACTCTCCAGAGTCTAGAAACCCAGTGGTGCCAAGCATGGATCTGATGCAAGGCAGCTCCAGCAGCTGCACAACTGAATCACAGAATTTCTTAGATTGGAAAAGACCTTCAAGCTCCTCGAGTCCAATCCTTAGTTTCACACTGACAAATCCTTGGCTAACCCAAATTCCTCAGCAGAAGATCTCATCACTATGAATTGCTATGGTTGGAAAGGACCACCAGGATCAATAGCTAGGAAAAGCCTGGTATTCCACAAAGCTGGGTTCAATAAGTACAAACCAATGGATCTATGATCAGCAGAGCCATTTAGGCAGAGCACAGAGCCCCTACAACCCCATCCCAATGAACATATATTATTCCATAGATCCATATATTCTGTATGCCTCTAATATTTGATTCACAGAATCATAGAATCAGACAGGTTGGAAGAGACCTCCAAGCTCAGCCAGTCCAATCTAGCATCCAGCTATATGCAATCACCTTGACCATGGCACTAAGTGCCCCATCCAGGCTTTGCTTGAACACCTCCAGAGATGGAGACTCCACCACCTCCCTGGGCAGCCCATTCCAATGCCAATCACTCTCTCTGCCAACAACTTTCTTCTAACATCCAGACTATACCTCCCGTGGCACAACTTGAGACTGTGTCCTCTTGTTCTGCTGCTGGTTGCCTGGCAGCAGAGCCCAACCCCACCTGGCTACAGCCTCCCTTCAGGTAGCTGCAGAGAGCAATGTGGTCTGCCCTGAGCCTCCTCTTCTGCAGGCTATTCCCTTCTGTTTGCTCTGTGCCACCAAACCGATCTGAAATCCAGCACCTAATCAAATGCAGAAAAGCCAACCAAGACCTGCTCTTGCCTTGATCAAAAGCTGCATTTAGAGGATGCATATTTCTCCCCCCCCCCCCAACTTGTCCAGCCAGAGTGACTCACAAATTGACAGCAAGGCAAGGTAAAATGTTTCTGGATCTCTCTGTGCTTTTAGATGTTGGGTGTGTTGGGTGGGTTTCTCCCCCCTCCCCCCCACTGAATCTTGCATTCATTAATTTCATTTCAAGGATGAAGTCAGATTTGGATTTGGTGTGGGTTTGGATTTGGTTTTTTAATGTGGTTGGTTATCTGATGAGTGAAGCATTAGATTTGTGAGTTGTTCTGCAAGCCAAAACATGCTCCCTTTCATTCATAACACTGAGCAGCTCTGCGTTAAACAGCCGATTATCATGAATGAAGTGGGTGTAACTTCCTTGAAATCCTCCAAAGACCTGTCAAAGCAGAGCTACTGCAGCTCAGTTTTCTCCTTGAAGCATACAGATCATTGGTTTAATTGTTCCACACTGCTCTTGAAATATGCTTTCTTGGTTCAAAGCATTAGGCAGCATCTTTGGGGTTTTTTTTTGAGGAGGTAAAGGGAAGGGTGGAGAATGATGCCTCAGGATAAGAGAGAAAAGGTATATGTCTCAACCATCACATTTAGATTTTGCTTTTGGAATCTAAATTGAGCTTCATCCATTTAAATTGTGTCAGACAAAACCTTACAAATCAAAGCCCTGGCCTGTTTTGCATGGATAATCAAGAGCCTCTGGCTCTTTTTTTTTCTGGCTAAGAAGAATTGTTTCACCCTAAAGAGAAGAGGGCTGATCTTAAAGTCCTGGCCAGTGACTCAGAACATTTCACTTTGACTCCAGGTCTGCCATTCTCTGCTCCATCCCACTTCCAAATGTTTGGGGGTTTTTTTTGGGTGCTGCCTCAGTGCCATCACTTTGACAAAGGAATGTTCCAATATTTGCAAGCTGTGGTGGTCTTTGAGCCTCGAGAATTAATGCCTGCACATACACTAATAAAGAAACATGCTGCAGTCTGTGGCTCTAAACTTGTTTCATACAAAAGGCTTTCCAGGGATGGATGTGATCTTTAGCAAAACAGACCTGCAGCATCTCAGGTGTTCATCTTATCACGCTTTAGGATACCAATGGATGGATCTTGGCCAGCAATAAATTGTGACAGTGCCACTGGCTTTGGTGGACCCCCTAAGAATCTGATCCACCTCTGTTCTCTTGCCTAACATTTTAAAGCCTGGTGAGCTAGAGATGACCACAAGGAAAGTCAAGTAAAGTGAAATAAAAACATGAGTGCTACCACACTTACAAGAGTTAGTCTCAGCAAACACTGGGGGAAGTGGCAGCAGGGGAAAGTATTCAAACTGCTGTGTTTCAGATTGGATTTTCTGCTAAATTCCATTATCTCACCCACAATTAAAGTGCCAACAACAAATCTTGACAGTAGTTTTGTGACAACAGTTTTTACACATCTCTCAACAGCTCAAACACTAACACAGGCTGCTGCTCCTGGGAAAGAAAAAAGAGATATAAAAACTCCTTCAGCATTTTTGGAGACCTCAGCACTCGTAACACATTGCAGCCAGTCCCAGAGACAGCAGCATCGCTTCCCACCTGCTCCTGACTCCTTTACCCCCTGCCGGCGCTGAGGTGATGCTTTCCTGGGAGCATTCACATTCGGCTGAAGGCTACACTCTGCTGAAATGCTGTCCCCTCTCCTTAGGATCACAGAATCACAGAATGGTTGAGGTTGGAAGAGACCTCCAGGATCATCCAGTTCCAACCCCCTGCCATAAGCAGGGACACCTCCCACAGGTTGCTCAAGGCCTCATCCAACCTGGCCTTGAACACCTCCAGAGAGGGAGCAGCCACAGCCTCCCTAGGTAACCTGTGCCAGTGTCTCACTACCCTCACTGTAAAGAACTTCTTCCTAACATCCAGTTTCAATCTCTCCTCTGCCAGTTTAAACCCATTCCTCCTCATCCTGTCTCCAGTGTAGCAAAGGTGCCTACAGCAGGGTAGGTACTCTACCATCTCCATCTTGTAATCCACATCTCTGCCTTGCTTATCAACAAACGGAAATCACAAGACCACGTCCCAAGGGATTATTCTGCTCCCATGAAAGCAAGAGTTCTAACACTGGTTTAAAAAGCAGCAAGAGCTGGCTGCCACACAAGCAGATCTGACAGGTTGCATTTTCATTCTCATTACTATTACAGGCATGAGGATTCATTTCTCTTTATCTTTAGCTGGCATTCGGTCCTGGATTTAAACTGCATCTGTGGTTGCATTGCTGCGAAATGTATCACTGCTTATGAGTCACACTGCAAAGGACACATTTGTAAACTGACCCACCATTGACAAAATCCTCTCTTTCTTCGTTTGTAGGAGGCAAGATGAGGCATAGGCTCCTTGTCTGATTCATTTCCTGAGGAAATTTTTACTCTGTGCATCTTTTTCAGCCCTTATTCAGCCGGCGAGCAGCGCAGTGATTAATACCGAATCCACGCTTGACACGGAGTGGAAGAGGATTCATTCAGATTCTTTCAAAATCAGCACTTAATTAATTGCTTAGACAAACAACCCTTTGCCAAAAAAAAAAAAATGTGTGGGGTTGTTTTTTAGCTTCCCCCTCCTCCCCCCCACCCCGAGTTGAGAAAGCCTTTTCAGTTGAGAAACTAATTACAGGCAACGGCAGACAGCGAAACGCACGAAGGACAAATCTGGCACCTCTCTGAAACCAACCCCTCGGAAGGAAGAATTAGCAACCTGGATGGAGCTCCAGGGTAACTCCAGCTCTCCTTGCCTCTGGTGCTCGATCTAATTCGGTTACAGCCAGCTCTGGTCCTTCCTCACAACACTGCAGAAATCCTAGGAGAGCTGGAGATCTAACACCTCTGACAAACACAGACAGCCAGCAGAAAATCCCAAATGCCAGAAATAAAAGATAGCACAAAGAGAGCCCTGAGGAAACTGCAGTAAGTTGCTTGACAATTTTTATCTACCTGATTATTTATATCAAGACAGTACTAACCAAGTCCAGATCGGGATGGGGCTGTGAAACAATCCCTGGGGCTTGGAAGGCTGTTCAGAACTTGGCACTCGGGATCAGGCTCATGTCTCCATCCTATTAGGGTGGACAGTGTTAGCCTACAGGTTTAGGGAGAAAAACGAGTGTGTCCTTTCCCTTCATTTCTTCTCCCTCTCTCCCTCTCTCTCTCCACATTCTTCTCCTCTTGTCTTTTTCTCTGCAGCACTGAATGATGGGATTTTTGACATCAGAGGAAAGCCATCCCTTCTCCACTCCCCCAGCTCCTGTTCGCTTCCTCCTTATACACGGCTGCTCGTTTGCATACTATATCCCCACTCAAAGAACAGGATCAGCTGATCCGACCACAGCTTCATCTAACTAAGCATCCTAAATCCTGCCCAAAGTCGACCAGACTGACTGGTTCATTCACCCTGGCAGCCTGCTACCAACCAGCCTTTAAAGTACATTTTGTAACTGTGACATAGCTGGCACCGACTATAGCAAAGTCATTGTTTAGTCAAGGTAAAGTGACCTCTATTTACTTCGACGACTCAGCTGCCCTCAGGGAGTAACTGGGTTTGAGATAAGTGAAAACTTGCTGGGAAGGTTTCACTTTGCCTGGGCTGATGCTTACTACAATAAGCTAAATGTTTGGTCAGTTCATGCCCTTTCTCCTGCACTTTCTTCAGCCCTTTGATTTATTATCTGCAACCAGACAGCAAACGACCCCATCCAATTTCAGCAAGTCTGTGGCAAGCCAAAGACAGATGAGAGACTTGTCCATCCAAAGATGTTTTCTGATCCCAAATAAACACCCTGCTGATGTTCATAAGCTGCCAGGCACCTGCCCAAAGTTATTTATTCAGCACTAACTGAACCAGCAGCTTCTCATCTTCGCATCCTCACCCCCCCAATAACTCCAGGCACCAGTGCAGGAGTGCAAGTTCATCCCAGCTGCACTTCAGGGTCAAGGTAAAGTGTAGTGGGAGCTGAGCACCAACCACCCCAGGAACCCTGTCTGCAGTGACTCAGCCATGACTCTGAGTCACAGAACTTCTCCTGCTTCCTCCTTTCTCCGGGGGGCGGAGGTAGGAATTTCCTGCTGGCCTGGCCTTGTAAATCACAATGTCCTGTTGCAGCAACACTGCTAAGAGGGTCAGTGAGTGGGAGAACTGGAGCTGCTGCCCAGTCCACCTGCTCTGCAGGAGAGATGGGGTGCGTTGTCCCACTCAGGCATGTACACTGAGAGGACAGCAGGACCCTGGGTTCTCGCATTCAGCATCCTACTTGAGTTTGCAAAGTAGCCCTGACAGCTCCAGATACCTGACACCCTGACTGAAACTGCATACATCCAGCAAGCCAAGAACCCAAACACACAAATCACACTGATATAACCCTGGTAATTTCTCTGCCCTTCTTCAAGCCAGCACTGTAAGTGAGAAGAGAATCAAGTCCTGTGATGTCTGCATGGCACTTTCTATACCTATGAATCTGAAAGTGAAAACCAAGATGCTTGGTGGAGGTTCTGGAACAAATCCAACCATTCTATGCTACCCTGTGGAAGTCCTCCCAGCAGACCTTCAAAACAGTTGAACTCTGTCACAGCTTAAGGATTTCACTACCACGAAAGACCTTGAGAGCATGGATGAGCTGTGAAAGGCCTTGAGAGCATGGATGAGCTGTGAAAGACCTTGAGAGCATGGATGAGCTGTGCCATGATAACCCTGAGAAAAGCCAAGGTAACACTGAGAGAAAACAGGCCATGCAGAACTAGGAAGAGAAGGCAACATCCCAGCTTTCTGAAGACCACTTTCCAGAGCAGATCTAACCTATTTCAGTGTTTGAAGTAAGAAAATGAGCGGTGGAAAGGAAAAGAGTGATGCTGGCAGAGATGGTCCTAAGCAGAATTGATGCTGGTTAAGCAGAATGTCTGCTCTTACTCCAGGGATGGTGAAATAGGGCCAATTGCATGGGCAGGAGTCAAAAAGAACTCAGTACACTATGGGAGTCATTCCTTCAGGCTCTACACAAAGAACTGGACTGGCAGACAGCAATGATTTGCTCCACAAATGTGGAGACATAAAGGTGTGTGCATGCAGGGGGCCACAGCTTTGGATCAGGAGTGTTAAAAGTTAGGGCACTGGTACTGGAAGGACACTTTGGGGGTAGTCCAAGCAATGGATTTTGACACATTCTTTAAGAAGTATGGGTTTTGAGAGAGATCAGATGGTTTCAATCTGACTTTCACATCTCTTCTGGAAGATGATGGCTCTTGGAGAATCTTTTGGAGGGTATCATAACTGGGCATCAGAAGTTCTACAAATGACTTCCATGAGAGCTCTTCTGTCTGCAGATGGAGGAATAAGCAACTGCAGTGGCAAGGCAGTTAAGGCTAAGTAGATTTCGACCAAAACAAGACACTAATTTTTGCCAGCCAAAGCTAAGTAGATTTCGACCAAAACAAGACACTAATTTTTGCCAGCCAAAGGCAATCAACCCCTGGAAGCATTTCTGAAGGCCAGTGGGTGGTTTTGCAGCACTCAACTTTCTCAAATCAAGGCTAGATTTTGCCTTTTTTTTTTTTTTTAAACCTAGATAGGGAAGTCCCATGGCCAGCATTAGACAGAAGGTCAGAGCAGACTCTGATGAGGATCCTGGCTGCCTCCATAACCCACCCAACCGTTCACCTACTGACTCCCCAGCGCCGTTCTTGCAGCACATAGCCTTGTTGTTCACAGTCAGTCTGTTTCCCCACGGATGACCAGACCTGACCTTGCTTAGATTACAAAAGCTAAAGGGTTCAGAAGTGAGGAAAACAGGAAATCCAAACAGTGAAAATCTCAGCAATAACGTTTCCTAACAAAGACCTTCAGATCTCACTCTCAGTCAACAGCTGTCTTCATGACGTCCAAAGAGGACCATGTTTAGCTTGGTGGAGATTACCTTTCTGCCATTGATTTTTACCATGTTTATTTTGCTATACTGTGACATTTTCCTCCTTGTTAAAAACTTGGTCATAAATGAAGGTGCTAATCCAGACCTGAGAAAACACAGGCAAGCACAAGCACTCCATACACTTCAATTAACAGTGGCTCACGGGATGCAGCCCTCCCTACAGAAAAGCAAACCAATACCATTCCAACTCCCCTTTGGGCCACAAAACAGGGCTGAATGCTGCAGAGTCTTTTTGTTGTTGTTGTCGTTGTTGTTTTGTTTACTTCAAGAGAACTGAAATGAGATGACCTACAGCTTGATTTACTGCACCCCCAAAGCCTGTGACTGCAAAGCAACTCCAAACCTTGTCCTGTGGGGAAGCACTGAGTGAAAACTGAATTTTGAGCACGAAACAGCCTGGTTTTTTGTTTTGTTTTGTTTACTCTTCCCTGCATTTTAAACCTTACCCACATTTCCTGCCTTGATATCATATACAAGCAAGCCACCAGTATGCTGTGAGCTCTCACAGGCCAAACCTGCACGTAGCATCGCTTGGTGTAGCTCCTATGACTTTGGGTCATAAGCAAAGACCTTTTCCCAGGTCTTTAGGGAGAGCATCCCGGGACTTTAAGGATGTCGAGGAGGCATTTTAAGGTCTGCTTGCTTTGCATGCCAATTTTCGCTGTTTCAGGTGACATTTGCCTCCCCTCCCGGCAGCGCAGGGCAGGTTTTCGCCATTGCACTGCCATCTAGTGCTGCGAGTTCGCAAGGCAAAGTGGCTAGCGAGCGATGGGTGACCGAGGGCAAGCAAGCGCCCGACTCAATCTCTGCAAGCGCAATGCACTTCCATGCAGCTCAACAGAAAGAACTGCAAACCGCACCCCAGCGGTGGCTCTCAGCCCTTTACGAGGAAGATCAGCGTTCGGGTACAGAAGACGACAAAATGCTTACAGCAGAAGGGCTTGCATAGGAGCTCATCCATTACCCAGCTGCTATCCAAGGCAAGGCAGGCTCAGGACAGGCAAGTTTGCAACTACGAGTCGCAAAGTCCAGCTGCTCTCTAATGCAAGCTGTTACTGCTCTACCGATGCATAGCTGCCAAGCTTACATTCAGACAAGGAAGTGCTGGAACAGGCTCCCCAGAGAGCTTCTCCCAGGCAAGCAGTGACAGAACAAGAGGCCACAGCCTCAAACTGCACCAGGGCAGGTTCAGGCTGGATGTTAGGAGGAAGTTCTTCAGAGAAAGAGTGATTAGCCATTGGAACAGGCTGCCCAGGAAGGTGGTGAAGTCCCCATCCCTGGAGGTGTTTAAGAGGAGGCTGGATGAGGCACTTAGAGCTACAGCTTAATTAATTAGAAGAGCTCAGCAATAGGTTGGACTCAATGACCTCAGAAGTCTTTTCCAACCTGGTTAACTCTGTGATTGTGGAGTCTCCTTTGGAGACTTTCAAGCCCTGTCTGGATGCATCCCTGTGAAATCTGCACTAGATTATATGGTCCTGCTCTGGCAGGCGAGTTGGACTCTGAGCTCCAGAGGTCCTTTCCAACCCCTAACATCCTGTGATCCTGTGACTTTCACTGGAACAACACTCCTGCAAGCACCTGAACGTCTTTGGTCATGTTTCATCCAGCTTTGCCAGGTACTTTACCTCTTGCATCCTGCTCAGTCATGTCAGCCCATCTGGGCCAAGTCTATTATCTTCTTAATTGATTTCATAGAGTCATAGAATGGTTTGGGTTGGAAAGTACCTTAAAGATCATTCAGTTTCAAATCCCTGCCGTGGGCAGGGATATCTCCCACCAGACCAGCTTGCTCAAGACCTCATCCAGCCTGGCCTTGATCACCTCCAGGAAGGGAGCCTCCATTATCACCCCAAGCAATCTGTTCCAGTGTCTCACCACCTTCACTCAAGAGACTTTCTTCCTAATCTCCAGTCTAAATCTGCCTTCCTCAAGCTTCAATCCATTCCCTTCTCATTGAATCACTACAAGCCCTTGTAAAAAATGCCTCCCCAGCTCTCCTGTAGCCCCTTCAGGTACTGGAAGGTTGCTCTAAGGTCCCTGGAGCTGTCTCTTCTCCAGGCTAAACAGCCCTTACTGCCTCAGCCTGTCCCCATAGGGAAACTTCTTCATCCCTCTGAACATNGGCCACAGCCTCAAACTGCACCAGGGCAGGTTCAGGCTGGATGTTAGGAGGAAGTTCTTCAGAGAAAGAGTGATTAGCCATTGGAACAGGCTGCCCAGGAAGGTGGTGAAGTCCCCATCCCTGGAGGTGTTTAAGAGGAGGCTGGATGAGGCACTTAGAGCTACAGCTTAATTAATTAGAAGAGCTCAGCAATAGGTTGGACTCAATGACCTCAGAAGTCTTTTCCAACCTGGTTAACTCTGTGATTGTGGAGTCTCCTTTGGAGACTTTCAAGCCCTGTCTGGATGCATCCCTGTGAAATCTGCACTAGATTATATGGTCCTGCTCTGGCAGGCGAGTTGGACTCTGAGCTCCAGAGGTCCTTTCCAACCCCTAACATCCTGTGATCCTGTGACTTTCACTGGAACAACACTCCTGCAAGCACCTGAACGTCTTTGGTCATGTTTCATCCAGCTTTGCCAGGTACTTTACCTCTTGCATCCTGCTCAGTCATGTCAGCCCATCTGGGCCAAGTCTATTATCTTCTTAATTGATTTCATAGAGTCATAGAATGGTTTGGGTTGGAAAGTACCTTAAAGATCATTCAGTTTCAAATCCCTGCCGTGGGCAGGGATATCTCCCACCAGACCAGCTTGCTCAAGACCTCATCCAGCCTGGCCTTGATCACCTCCAGGAAGGGAGCCTCCATTATCACCCCAAGCAATCTGTTCCAGTGTCTCACCACCTTCACTCAAGAGACTTTCTTCCTAATCTCCAGTCTAAATCTGCCTTCCTCAAGCTTCAATCCATTCCCTTCTCATTGAATCACTACAAGCCCTTGTAAAAAATGCCTCCCCAGCTCTCCTGTAGCCCCTTCAGGTACTGGAAGGTTGCTCTAAGGTCCCTGGAGCTGTCTCTTCTCCAGGCTAAACAGCCCTTACTGCCTCAGCCTGTCCCCATAGGGAAACTTCTTCATCCCTCTGAACATCTTTGCAACCTTCTCTGGACCCGCTCCAGCAGTTGCATGTCCTTCTTCTGTTTCTTATTTCAGTGGTTCCCACCAGAGACCATTTTTATAGCCTCTATTACTACGGTCAGTCAGCCTCCACAGAGGATTTCCTGAGCAAGCACAACACTCTGCTTACAGAAAATCCTCCTCCCAATCCCTGTGCTCAGGAGCTGGATGGCAGAGTTAAGGCTTTCACATACGAACCTGAAATGCACTGAACCTCTACGAGTTAACATCCCAGTCCTAACGTTGTACTCATCTTGAGGGTATTTGTCCTGCCTGGTATGTGTGTCAGAGGGCGTGAAAGTGAGAGTGTCTTGAGGTTAACAATTGTTCATACTCATAGTGGATGAATCATATGATAACACCACAGCAACATCCTGTGTAATCGTCGGGAGCCTCTATTTCTGGCAGTGTGTCCCTCGCCTGTCTCATGAGCAAATGTTATTTGTGCTTTACTATATAAAACCAAAACCAAACAGAATTACACAAGGCAACACTCTCCTGCAGGCCCCAGCCAAACTCACAAGTGCCTAATTGAGCCCTGTTACCCACTTCAATGATGTATTGTGTGATGCAGCTAATAGGGCCGAGATGGATATCTCTGGTTCTCATCTGATTAGCGCATGAGCAACTCTCCACATGTAAGCAACAATATTTGTGTTTCCTTAGCCACAATTGAACTCAGTGGGACTATCACACACACAAAGATCTGGGCCATGGCTTGTGAGGCAGGGGGTGCTAAGGGAACAAGCACTGTATTGCAGGTCAGAAGATTTATGTTTTCCTTCTGGATGACTACAAGCAAGCTGCTCCTCCTTTTTCTCCTTCCCTGTCGTCCCTTCAGGCATAGAGTCGGCAGGCTTTGAGCGACAGAGCTGCACCAAGAGGACTCTCAATGTGCTTTGCCAGCCTAAACACAGCTCTGCCTGCAGAAAGCAAAGCACCACATGGCAGAGCAATGCCAGAGCACCACAGCAAGTCACAGATTTAGAGTAGACTCTTGCAAGATGCACACTTAGCCCAGAGGGCAGCTCCTGTTTGGCTCTGTAAAGCAGCGGCAAGATTTTGCCCCATGGGTTGCGACTCTGCTTCTGAAGCGTTACCAAAACACAGCACATTGACAAAGGTAGCTCACATTTTATCTGCCAGCAAAGAACATTGAGCAGTCTGGTATCGTGGAGGGTGTCCCTGTCAGTGCTGCATCAAGAGCAGTGTGGCCAGCAGGGCAAGGGAGGGGATTCTGCCCCTTTCCTCTGCTCTCCTCAGACCCTACCTAGAGTCCTGTGTGCAGTTCTGGAGTCCCTAACACAAGAAGGACATGGAACTGTTGGAGCCAGTCCAGAGAAGGCCACCAAGATGATCAGAGGGCTGCAGCAGCTCTGCTATGAGGACAGGCTAAAAGAGCTGGGGCTCTTCAGTCAGGAGAAGAGAAGGATTCCAGGAGGTGCTGGAAGGTGTCCAGAGAAAGGCCACGAGGATGAGCAGAGGGCTGGAGCTGCTCTGCTATGAGGAGAGACTGAGAGAGTTGGGGCTGTTCAGTCTGGAGAGGAGAAGGATGCCAGGTGACCTTATTGTGGCCTTTCAGTATCTTAAGGGGGCTACAGGAAAGCTGGGGAGGGGATTTTTAGGCTGTCAGGTAGTGATAGGACTGGGGGAATGGAACAAAGCTGGAAATAGGGGGATTCAGCCTGGATGTTAGGAAGAAGTTCTTCAGCATGAGGGTGGTGAGAGCCTGGAAGGGGTTGCCCAGGGAGGTGGTGAAAGCCTCACCCCTGGAGGTGCTTAAGGCCAGGCTGGATGAAGCTCTGGACAGCCTGATCTAGTGTGAGGTGCCCCTGCCTTTGGCAGGGGGGTTGGAACTGGATGATCTTTGTGGTCCCTTCCAACCCTGACTGATTCTACAAGGAGGAAAAAGCTCCCTCCAGAGAATTTCAAAGTATGGGCCAGTTCCTGAACATAGCTAAGTTTGAACTCCTTTGCAAGAATGATCTTCTATTTAGCTCTAAGAATGCTACCCAAGCTCATTAAATTGATTGCCATTATTATTATATAATAGCTTGGTTGAGATGGATGATCTTGGAGGTCTCTTCCAACCTGGCTGATTTTATGATTCTATGCTGATTGGACAGGGCTGGGTGCTAGGTTGGACTGGATTATCTTGGAGGTCTCTTCCAATCTGATTGATTCTATGCTGATTAGACAGGGCTGGGTGCTAGGTTGGACTGGATGATCTTAGAGGTCTCTTCCAACCTGGCTGACTTTATTATTCTATGCTGATTGGACAGGGCTGGGTGCTAGGTTGGACTGGCTGAGCTTGGAGGTCTCTTCCAACCTGGTTGATTCCAGGATCCTATGATTTCTTTCTTTTCACTGCAAATGCTGACTTCCAGTGTTTTAACCTCTGCTTGCAGCGTAAATTCACAGGATATTGACACTAATAAGAATGAGGTTTTGGGGTTTTTTTAAACAATCCAGGGGATTAGCCACACATCTTCCATTAAAAGTTCCATTAAAACCCTTGACTGCTTTAAATTCTCCTGAGATTCATTTTAAGAAAGCCTCATTTCAAATTAATGTAGCAGAAGTGGGCCAGAATCAGAGCGTGGGATCTGAAACCCTTTTGATTGTGGCAGAAGCAGATGGGAATTTCAACAAGTGCAACACCCAGAAGGTTCTGCATTCTGAAGAGACTCAAAACTCTTTAATTCTCTGTCAATAAAAACCCAAACCCAAAATGAAAAACAAACAAGAACACTCACACACACAACAAAATCAGCAACACCCCCAAAGCTCAAAGCAACCAAAACCCCAAGCAAACTGAAATCAAACACAGAAGCAAACAAGAACAGCAGTAGCAGAAAGCAGAAAGACTTTCTGAGGTCATGTGTACTATTTTGGTTTCAAACCTTCAGATCCTTTGCTCACATTTAGCTGCTTTCAAATCCCAAACCTTCAGCTGAACTTGGAGGGGATCTGACACAAACCTGAACTTCAGACACCACCTCCTTGGGCCAAGGGTTTCAATAAACCCCTCGCTGCGGGACCTGCCAGCCTGAGCATTCCTAGCTACAAAGTAAGGGGGGGGGAGAGTAAAAAAGAAAGAAAACAAACCCCAAGAAAATCCTGTCAAGTTCAAAAAATATCTTCAGTGCTGCCTCCTCATTTCCTGGCTGCAGCCAAGAGCGGAAATAGCTACATTTCCTGAGCAGGGCTGTTCTCCAGGGAACGCCAGCCCCGGCTGCAGCAAGCCACCGCTGGCTGCTGGGGCTGGAGAGAGGAGCCTCAGTGGATGTTCAATCTGAGCTGGAATTAGCAGTGCTGCAGCACTCCTGATCTGCAAGGGACACCTAAGGAAGATAAAGCGACAAGGGAGGGAGGGAATGTGGGAGGAGATGTGAGCGGCGAAGCTAGATGGGAAGATAGAAATGTGTTTGGGAATTAAAAGCAGAGCAACCAACCCAAGCAAACAAATAAACAAGCAAAAAAGCCCACCAGAATGAACAAAAAAAGCCCAAGCAAACAAACAATCCCACCAAAATGAACAAAAAACCCCAAACAAACAATCCCACCAAAGTGAACAAAAAACCCCAAACAACCCCACCAAAGTGAACTAAAAGCCCCAAACAACCCCACCAAAGTGAACTAAAAGCCCCAAGAAAACAACCCCACCAAAGTGAACTAAAAGCCCCAAACAACCCCACCAAAGTGAACTAAAAGCCCCAAGCAAACAACCCCACCAAAGTGAACTAAAAGCCCCAAACAACCCCACCAAAGTGAACTAAAAGCCCCAAGCAAACAACCCCACCAAAGTGAACAAAAAACTCCAAACAACCCCACCAAAGTGAACAAAAAGCCCCAAGCAAACAACCCCACCAAAGTGAACAAAAAACTCCAAACAACCCCACCAAAGTGAACTAAAAGCCCCAAGCAAAGAAATAAACAACTCCACCAAAACGAACAAAACAGCCCCAAACAACCCCACCAAAGTGAACTGAAAGCCCTAAGCAAAGAAATAAACAACTCCACCAAAATGAACAAAAATCCCCAAACAAAACACCCAAAGCAAAACAAAGAACCCCCCCAAACAAACAAAAAACCCCAGCAAGCAAAGAAAAACCACCAAAACCAAGCAAAACAAATAAACCCCCCCCAAGCAAGCAAGCAAAAATACCCCAAACAAGCCAAACAAACAGCCCAAAGAAACAAAACCCACCAAAGGCAAGGAAATCCCCAGCAGACAAACCAAACCACCTAAACCAAGCAAAAGAAACAAACAAACCCCCCAAGCAAACAAAGCAAAACTCTCAAACCCAAGCAAAACCAACACAGCCCCCAGCAAACTCACTCACCAACACCAGGTAAAACAAAGACCCAAGCAAGCAAACAGAAAATGCCAGAAGCAATTGAAACAAAAAATCCAACCCAAACCAACCAAACAAATAAAACTGCCCCAAAAAACCCAAATAC
>WAAF01001536.1:119811-140413 GCA_013400475.1 Tricholaema leucomelas
AGAGGGAGGGAGGAAGGAGGACGGGAAGGAAGGAGGGAGGGAAGAAAGGAAGGGAAGGGAAGGAGGGAGGGAAGTAAAAAGAGAGGGAGGGAAGGAAGAAGAGATGGAAGGAAGAAGGGAGAGAAGGAAGGAGGGAGGGAAGGAGGGAAGGATGGAGGGAGGGAAGGAGGGAAGGACAGAAGGAAGGAAGGAGGGAGGAACGGAAGGAGGGAAGAAAGGTGGGAGGGAAAGAGGGAGGGAGGGAAGGAAGGAGGGAGGGAAGGAGGGAGGGAAGGAGGGAAGGAAGGAGGGAGGGAAGGAAGGAAGGAAGGAAGGAGGGAGGGAAGGAAGGAAGGAGGGAGGGAAGGAAGGAGGGAGGGAAGGGACCCAAGCATAGTCTTATGTCCTAAACATCTCTGTGTTGCCTCTGGAAGCTGCTCTTCCTCTGTAATGCAAAGCAACCTCAAATCAAAGTCCAAGGCTTGGGCCTCTTCTCCTGTCAGAGCTGCTATTCACTACATTGCAGNAAGGGAGTGAGCCTCCTAATTCTGTGTTCTGTAGACAGGGAACTCTTTGGTCCTGCTAACTTTGGTGGAGATTTCTCCTGCAAAGCACAGTCACGTTCAGCAAGGACAGCAATTTACTCAGACATCCTGAAGGCTTGGGTTTAGCAGGGTGGGAAGAGATTTACTAGCCCAGAGGGAGGAGGGGAAGATGGATGAGCACAGGCTGCTTCTGAGAAACTCTGCAAATAGGTGGAGCAATTCACAATCCAATAAAGCCCAGAGGGGAGCCTTATCTTTCCTTTCTGTATTGGAAATCCATTCTTCTTTAGCTCTTTGTGCCCAAGCAAGCCTCTAATCATCTCAAGACATGTAAAGTCCAAAAGAGTCCACACACCTTTCAGGTAGTCATCTTGGGTTGCTCTTGTCAATAGGGAAGCTAAAAGTATTTCAGAGTTTTGACCACATTATCTTTGCAATGTGGATGGGGAAAGAGTGCTGATGGTTAGAGAGGCTGAGAGACAACTTGAGTCTTATTTAGCTTTTAGGCACAAATATCTAATTGTTGGGTTTTGATTGTCGTGGTGAGGTGAGAAGCTCACTGTAGCTGGCAGTGCCCTCATGCAGCCCAGAAGGTACATCCTAGGCTGCACCAAGAGGAGTGTGGCAGCAGGGTAAGAGAAGGGATTCTGCCCCTGTACTCTGCTCTTGTGAAGCACTCACCTCAAATACTGCATCCAGTTCTGGTGTTCTGATCATAAGAAAGACACAGAGCTGTAGGAGGCCACGAAGATGATTCAAATGCTGAAGCACCTCTACTGAGGATAGACTAAAGGAGCTGGGGGTGTTCAGCCTAGAGAAGACTCCAGGGACACTTTAGACCTGCCTGAAGGGATTCTACAGGAAGGCTGCAGAATAACTTTTCATGAGGGTGTCTAGAGACAGGCCAAGGGGGAATGGTTTGAAGCTGAGGGAATGTAGAGTTAGACTGCATCTTAGAAAGAAGTTCTTCAGTATGAGGATGGTGAGACTCCAGAATAGGCTGCCCAGGGAGGCTGTGGATGCCTCCTCTCTGGAAATGTTCAAGGCCAGGTTGGATGAGGTTGAGTCTAGTTGAGAGTCATTCCTGCTTAAGACAAGGAGGTTGGAGGGGATGATCTCTTAGGTCACTCCCAACCTAAGTCATTCCTGCCCATGGCAAGGAGGTTGGAGTGGATGATCTCTTAGCTCACTCCCAACCCAAGCCAATCTATGATGATCCACTTGTTTAGGTGCTTTGTGTCACAAATAAAGAGCTGTGAGGACAAACCAACCCACCCTAAAGCAGAAGGCAATGACAGATTAGCACTAGCTATTCCCTTGAGCAGTAGTAGCTTGGTCTAGACAGCTGGAATTTAGATGACTGAACTTAGTCAAGTGAAATCTCACTCACAGAGGCAATTCAAGGGGAAAAAAGGGGGGGGAAATAAATGATATGTAAGAGCCTAACTCCTACTGTAATTAAATAATAGTCTCCAAAAGTGGCCCTCAGTGACCTAAGGTCACACAATGAGTTTACAGCTGTGAACCACAAATTCCTGAGAGCCAATCTACTAAGAAGCAAGCCTGGACTTAATCTGCACCATCCTATGATGAGGATGTCAGTTGATAAAACATGTTGAACTGTTGGAAATACCTCCCCAGCCTGACCAATGTATAACCCAAATCAATCTGCTGAGCCTCCACAATTTTTAAGCACGAAACATCTTTGCTTTGGTAATTATCAATCACCCTTCTGCTGAAAGGTTCCTCCAATTTCTTTTTTAAACTACTCAATCCTTTGAGAGAGACAGATGAATTTTAATGATTTAGATTATTAACCTAAAGGTTGCTCCAGACTGGGAGGAACAGAATAATTTGTTTTAATCATTATTATTATTTATAATTATTTAACATGGGGTGGGGGGGGAGGGAGAAAAAAAAATATCACCTTAAATGTCATCCTGATGCTTTTTAATTGCCTCAGATGAAATGCAGGATAATCATTACTCTGTAAATGTAGACAGATCTAATTTTAAGTACCCTAAGATGCTGGATATTTGTCTGGGGGGAAAAAAATGCAAGGAATGCATATTCATTTACTGTGTAGGGAGCTGCAGAGACAGAAAAGAATTGATCAGCCATTTATTGAAAATTAATTCATTCCCCCAGTTCACAACTGGGCTGTTGTTTGACAGCAGGCAGGAAAATCAGCTGAGCCAGGTAGTTTTTCATAGTAGTTCATCCCACAACTTTAGAATGTGCCCTTTAGGAGGAGGTCTGGGTTAGGGATGCGTAAGAAGGTCACAGAATCACAGCACCATGCAGGTTGGCAAAGCTCTGCAGGATCACCGAGTCCAACTTAGAAGCCTACTCTACAAGATTCACCTTCACAGAATCACAGTCTCACAGTATCACCAAGGTTGGAAGAGACCTCACAGATCATCAAGTCCAACCCTTCACCACAGAGCTCAAGGCCAGACCATGGCACCAAGTGCCACGTCCAATCCTGCCTTGAACAGCTCCAGGGACGGCGACTCCACCACCTCCCTGGGCAGCCCATTCCAGTAGCCAATGACTCTCTCACTGAAGAACTTTCTCCTCACCTCGAGCCTAAACTTCCCCCGGCGCAGCCTGAGGCTGTGTCCTCTCATTCTGGCACTGGCCACCTGAGAGAAGAGAGCAACCTAAACCATAGCCCCAAGCACCACATCACAGAGACATATTGGGACTTTGTATACCATGCATTTAAGAAGATAAATAACTCACAGAATCAGCCAGGGTGGAAGAGACCTCCAAGCTCATCCAGCCAAGCCTATCACCCAGCCCTGTCCAGACAACAAGACCATGGCACTAAGTGCCTCATCCAGGCTTTTCTTCCAGAGCTGGTGACTCCACCACCTCCTTGGGCAGCTCATTCCAGTCTCTGACCACTCTCTCCATAAAAAACCTTTCCCTAATGTCCAACCCCAGCCTCAGCTTGAGGCCATTCCCCCTTGTTCTGTCTCCAGTTCCCTGTGAGAAGAGCCCAGCAGCAGCCTCACCACAATGTCCCTTCAGGTAGCTGCAGACAGACGCATTTGTGTGGCTGTAGCACGTAACACACACGTTGGAGTTGGAATGGTCACACAGAGAGGTGTCCAGCACATGAAGAACTTCAGTACATTCATAGATTCACAGAATGATTTGGGTTGCAAAGGACCTCAGCTGCACCACAGCAGGTTCAGGCTGGACGTTAGGAAGAAGTTCTTCACAGCAAGAGTGATTGGCATTGGGATGGGCTGCCTGGGGAGGTGGTGGAGATACCATCCCTGGAGGTATTTAAAAGGAGGCTGGAGGAGGCACTTAGTGCCATGGGTTAGTTAATTAGAAGGGTTAGGTGATAGGTTGGACTGGATGATCTTGGAGGTCTTTTCCAACCTGGTTAATTCTGTGATTCTGTGTGGTTAAAGATCATCTCTTTCCAATCTCCCTTCCACTAGCCCAGGTTGCTCATCCAGCCTGGCCTTAAACACCTCCAGGGAGGAGACATCCATGACCTGCCTGGGCAACCTGTTCTGGTATCTCACCACCCTCACTGTAAATGATAAAGAATATTGGTCCCCAGGCCCATGTGGGGAGTACCAAGACACAGCACATGAGTGAGACTCCATAGTTCAAAGTGATTTGGTGGTGGTTTGGTTTAGTTTGAAGTTTTTTTGCCTTCATGCAGCTGTACACAGATGCAAAAAAAAACCCCAGAGGGTTTTGGATGAAGGACAGCTCTGTGCAGGGTCAGCATCTCAAGGGAATGAAGAGCATAAAGCCAGAATATGAACTATTGGACTACATGAGGAGGATCCACAGCCATGCTTGTACAAACACACCACAATTTAGTGATGATGAACCTACTATCAAAATTAAGTGAAATGGAAACCATTGGGTTGGCCTTTTTCTTTTTCAGTGTTGGAAAGACAGTCTGTGGTTAAAAAGCCTCAGAAAACAAACACAAAGAATGAAGCAATCATCTCTTCAGGTATTAATCTTAGAACCCAAAGAGAGTCGTGGCAGTAATTCTGACTCCAGCCCTGAGCTGATACTATGGAGGAGAATTTGGTTTACATTGCAGCAGGTCTGGATGCAGGACCATGAAACTGAACTGATTCAGAAATGTTACGAACTAGCAGCACAAAGAATAGCAGCATGGAGTTGGAAATGAGACCTCATCAAATAAGGAGCATGAGGCTACACCAGGTAGACAGGGAAAAGATCTGACTGGTTTAGAGAAGCAACCTGATTAGCCTCGTGAAAATTCTCAGTTGAAGACAAAGTCCATCACCTTAGCAGACACAGACACTGTCTGATTCCTGGCTCTGATGGTATCCCTTCGAGTCAGCTGCAAAGTCACCTATAAAATCTGGCTGCAGTGTGAGCTGAAACAGCCTTTGAGATCAGGGTGCTCGAGGCTACAGCAGCAGAGGAGAAAGAGCTCAAATCTTTGCACAGAGGCCATCAATTACTGCTTCAACCACAGCCTTGCCACCAGGCTGCATGTGCAGAGACATCACTGGTATCTCCCACCCCACCCTGGTATCTCCCACCCTATTCATCCCTGCAGGTAGCAAGAGTCTGGCATCAGTTTGTAACCTCAATGGTCCTGCAGCAAAACGGTCCCCAGTGTGGTACCTTACACCACCACAGCCGCTGGCTGTAAGGATGCCCTCAGTGTCAGCATCTCTGCACTTGAAAGAACAACTTTCTTTCTGGCAGGAAACCATCTGCAGTAAATAACAAATTAACAAATCAAAACAGAAGGAAGGAGACACCAAGTTTCAATGCCAGGTGAGAGGGTAATGGAGCAGCACAGAAAAGCTCCTGGGCTTGCAGGAGTTCCGGTAGGTACCTTACATTTTGCCCTGCTCTGCCTTATTCATGCTTCATTTTCCAAAGCCCTTTGTTTTGTAAGCTGAGTTAGATCAAGGCCTCCCCATTTCCCATCACATTCGTGTCTCCATGCCCCTGCTGCTGCTATCAGAGCTGGGGCACAGCACTCTGAGTGCCTCGTCTCGGGGAAACATTTGCATTTTCATTGGCACAGGTACAGCATTCAGAATTCTTTCAGGCCAGGCCAATTAAAACAAGCTGAAAACTGCTGAGTGCAGCAGTTTCAGCAAGGATCTGCTTACATTCCCCCTCTGAAAAAAGCAGGGGGCCCACATTCTGTAACTCTCTCCCTCTGCACAGCGTGGGTTTTGCCTTTTTTTTCCCCCCTCTTTCTTTTCCTTACCTCCCCCTTCCCTTTTTTTTCCCCCTCTTGTTTCTTTTCTTTTTAAGGTGGAATAACTTGTGCCCTTCACACAGTGGCTCTAAGAGATGGATGGCAGAACTTGGGAATGTAGCTTCATTTTCCTAGCAGAGCCCAGTCTGTAACACTAAATTGAGGCATGGGAAAAGAAAAGGGGAGGGGAAAAAAAAGGAAGGGGAGGGGGAGGGAAATGGAAAAATAAAAGAAAACCAACCCCCCCCCACCCCTAAAACTGGTAACTCTCCACAGCTTAACACACTTTACCTCCTTCACAAACCTTGCTGCATGCTATGTTCTTAAAAAGGAATAGAGCCACATAATTAGCAATCAGTTGAAGCCTAAGGCTTTTCTACCACCACAGAGACTATTCAATGCCTACTGGCTCCACTAACACACTTATTACTCTTGGGTTTCTTTTTTGGACAGGCTCTTTCAAACCTCAGATGTGTTGTAAATGCACCACTGACAGGTTAAAAGATACCATTTTTATACCCCTGAGCAAAGGAAGAAAAAAAACAACCCACCCCAAAGCCTATCCTGCTGCTGCTGCTGCTGCTGCTGCTTTATTCTATACTGATAATCTTCAAGTGCTGCAACAAGGCATGAGGTTGTAGGAATTATGAACTGTCTCACAGAGTGCCAGGGAAGGAAGGAGATGACAAGGGGGAGGTTTCTGCACACACCCTCTTATCCCAGGAGCCTGGTAAAAATCTGCTGGTGAGTAGCAGCCTTACCAGAGCCCAGCTCTGCTAGTCACAGTGGCCACTAACATCTGCATGCCAAACCCCAATGTCAAACAAGATCTAGCACAGAGAAAGCACCTGCAAATGCCCTTGCACCAATCCAAGGGGGAAAATGGGCTAAGCCAGGAGAACAAACCACAGCACATGGATTTGCATTTGCTTTCATCTCTGAGAATGAGGCTGTGTCAGTCTCAGGCTCGGGCTGAATTGATGTGAAACATGTACTGCATGTAAAGTTTGGGTCGATTTGGAGCTGATCCGGATTTCAAACAACCACAGGACCCAGAGGAATTGGAACAAAGAGGGTTTTTTCTACCCACTTCCACTTCAAATGATCTCACCTTGATAAAGAAGCACTGGGTTTGTAGAGCAACCTACACAACACAGTCCCCAGCAATGCCTGTACACCCAGGAGTTGCTACACCAGAACCAGGAACGGAACTTGTAGTGCAGCATGAACACATAACCTGCCCAACTCATCACCACAGCATTGCTAACACGTAAATAAGAGAAGCATGGGAGGCACAAGGCAGGTGACAGCTGGAGCAAACGGTGAAGGATTTCAGCAGACAGCTACACCAGGTTACTTAGATCATCCCTGAGAGAAGACAATTCACTTCTGCTCTTTCCTGTCTGCTTTCAGAGCCCTGTTCTAGGAACAAGCTGGCTCAGGGGACTAGGAAACTAGGACATCATGACTATTCTGGATCAAAACCCTCCTCTTTTTCAAAGGCTGCTGGGATGCCCTCTCCAGCGACCTCAAGCAGCTCAACTTGTCACCTGCTGCACAGGTGACTATAAAAGGCCACTTATTGATTTAATTAGGGCAGACAAAGGAGAGATGAAATCTATCCCTGAAGTACACGGAACACGCAATGAGCATCCTGTGATCTCAGCTCTGCTGTTTAGAGATTGGGGGATTATTGATCTTTAAAAGTGTGAGCAGAACCCTGAGTTTAAGAACAATAGACAGCAGTGTCTGACATTTGCATGGTGACTTTTATGTTGGAGCAGCCTGAAGCACTTGAAAGGACACACAGCTCTACACCTTCTCCTTCCTGCTCTGCTTTACAGCTCCACCTCCACAACGGCCTCTCTTCTCAGCCTGCAGGTTGAAACAATGCCCATCCCTTCCATCCAAAAGCAGTAATGCTTTTTATCTTACTTCCTTTCCCTCACCAAGGAACCTCATTTAGTCTCCATTTTGATTCATCATCCCAGAAGGAAAAAAAAAAAGCAAACAACTACAAAGAAACTGATAGTAAAATATCCTCCCTGCAGAGAACCCCTCTCGAGGCACGAGCAGGGACTGGACTGAACAGGTGATCTTCAGTGGAAATCCACACAAGAGAGCACCAAGAAAATCTTTGTCACTGAGCTGTCTTGGCAGGTCAAGGTGATCACCCAGCCTGAGATGCTTGGCTTTCTAGTGTCATTAGCTAAGGGCATCACCCATGTTGGGATTCTCCCAGCTGTGCCCTGCCAAATATCCTTTCTCCCTGTCCCACGGGGGAACAAAACCAAACCAAAGAACATGAAGGGGTCAGGAAACACTCACTTGGTCGTGTCCTGAGCAATTCCCAAGATGAGAACGAGCCCTGGCTTCCTGCTGTCCCCTCAAATAATGTTCTTTTCCACTCCCACCTTTCTTCCTCCTACTTATCTCCCTCCCTCCTTTGCCTTCTGAGGCTGACTGAGTCAACTAGTGCAGATTAGATGCCAAGCAATGCAGACTCTGTACAAAGATCCAACTCCCACAGACAGAGCAGGGAGATAAAAGCAGTCTAGTCAAACACTGTCCAGAGACAGCACAGGAGAGCTGGGCTCCCAGTAGCTCTGACTGGGTCATGTCTTGAACTGGTGACACTCCAGCAACTGAACTGCAGTACTAGAGACATAAGCACTTCTGTCTGGTTCCTGTGCTTAAATACAAAGGAAATGGGTCATATTTGCAAAACTATTCACTCTCCAAAGATAAGACTGAACCAAAGGAAACCCTTACTCAGGAATCAGAGCCCTGCTGCTGAGAGGTGCAAAGAAACAGCCCTCATCTTTACAGCTCTTTGCTGGGACCAGGCACTCCCAGGCCAGTACTGCCAGGTAGAGGAGCACTCACATTCCCTTGCTATTGATACAGCCATATGCAAACACACCTCCTTCCAGAGACAGACACATGAAACTGACAGGTAAGGATTTTCTGCAGTGCAAAATGAAGCCCCTTTAGCAATGCACATGAACAGTACACAGTGCTGTGCTTGGTGTTACTGAACCTGCCCTGAGAACCTCTCTGAGTTTGGAAGGTGGTCATAGAATCTTTTCAGTTGGAAAAGGCCACTAAGATCATCAAGTCCAACCATGAACACAGCACTGTCAGGTCACCACTAAACCACATCCCTCAGCACCACATCTACACAGCTTTGAAATCCTTCCAAGGATGGGGACTACTGCCCTGGGGAGCCTGTTCCAGGGCTTGGCAACCTTTCTGGGGAAGGGATTATTCCTCATGTCCAACCTAAACCTTCTCTGGTGAAGCCTGGGGCCATTTCCTCTTGTAGGCAGAGCCTGCCTCTGCAAAACCTGCTGTAACAACACAAACTGTGGGTAGGCAGACTTGCCAGTCTGCAGTCTACCCTTGTAATGCTCTCCTGTCATGTCAGACAGTATTGTTTTCCCCTTGAATGATACATAGAATATCCTGGCACTCATCAGGGTAAACAGTTCAGTGGCAAAGTGCCTGTCCCATCTGTGGACCTCCAAATGACCCTGAATGCAGAGGTACAGAAAAGCTTTCCACGTTCATTTGGTCCCTCTCTGGTTACATGATAAGAAATGAAGTTGACACAGCAATATAAACATTAATACTGACAGTGTTAAGATAGACAGTGGGTACAGGTCAGGCCGTAGTATCCAGGGGATACTCTATAACAGTGGCTGTCATATTTATCTCTGGCTTCTTCAGAGCCAGCTTTAGTAGCTGGAGAGCGAGCAGACAAAAGGACTATTCAGTGCAATCCATGATTTGAAGTGAAACAGATGCGTTGTGGAAGTTTGCAAACTCCCCAGCACAGAAGGTTGGCAGAGCTCTGCTCCGTAACCAGGGCCCTGCTCCTTGGCAGCATCAGGAGCCCCTCTGCAGCCCTGATGCCAGTGGCACTGCCCCTGCTGCTTAGACGAAGGACAGTTTGGAGGACAAAGCACTGAGCTTGGCAGTTAAGGGGGTTACAGAACTAAACCAATGCTCAGGGGCCACCTGAGCTTTTAAACACCTCCACCAATTTGGTTTCTTCTGTTTTTTGCACTGTCCTGGGAAGTTACAGAGCAGAACAGGAAAGCACAGTGCAGCAAAACCTGCTGGCACTTCTACTCTGAGAGGTCAAGGAGCAAGGAGTGTATATAGAGGTCAGGTTTCAGAGCCTGCAGCATGGCATGAAGCAGTGTTGAAGGTCTAGCAGAGGAGGATGCAACAAATCCAGCCCCTTTAGCAATGCACATGAACAGTACACAGTGCTGTGCTTGGTGTTACTGAACCTGCCCTGAGAACCTCTCTGAGTTTGGAAGGTGGTCATAGAATCTTTTCAGTTGGAAAAGGCCACTAAGATCATCAAGTCCAACCATGAACACAGCACTGTCAGGTCACCACTAAACCACATCCCTCAGCACCACATCTACACAGCAAGGATTCAAGTGAACGAGGGCAGTTTCCTACCTGGAAAGCATAAAGGAAGATTCAAATACTTTAATTGGGAGAGGGTGGGGAAAAAAATCCCAGTTTGAAATTAATTTTGTACTGATATTAAGCCCCATCCCAAATGCTTTTGTTCATAGCTAGTAAGTCAGGAATGAGTGCAACCAGAAGGCACCTGGTCTGCTTTTATGGACTGAAACGCTGTTGGAAAGGAATCAGATATGATTTGGACAAAAACAATGGAGGCCCAGACACAGAGGCTACCCTGGGAGAGTATACCAGCTGTCTGCTCAGTTTCAAACCTCTAATCATATTCTTGGAGGAAAAGCAAGGGGACCTGTTAGGGGTTGCTGTGCTCTGTGCTTGGGGCCAGGTCCAGACGGTGGAGCCAGCGAGCATGAGTCCTCCCCAGGCAGAGGCAGCTCCATCGCATCCCACTTATTTGGCAGCAGGACAACAGCAAAGGACCGAGCCTCTGAGCAGACACCGAGGGCTGGGAGAGAGGCAGAAGGATGAACAACAGCGGCACAAGCAGAGATGGAAAGCTGGAACGCGCCAGAACAGAGGGAGGAAGCTTGGCAGTGCCCAGATAGGCAAAGCACCTGCTGGCATGGAAGGAGAGGACTGCATTTAGCAGGCAGTAGGTCCCATTGCCAGGCAGCATCAATCAGCCCTGCTGTACAACAGTGATCCAGCACTGCTCCAGCACTGCTGGCTGGATTTTCCCACCAGGCTGCTGGCAGGATCTCTCCACCGGGCAGTGCAATGCCTGTGCTAATACCATGTGCAGCAAGGAAAGCAGAGGAATCCAGCCTAGTGGTGATGGGAGCACTGCCTCAATGCAAAATAAAGCCTTGGAAAGAAACATAGAGAAGTACTACCATGCCCTCCTTCAGCTCTTTAAAGCCTCACCTGTGCTTGCAAACTACCCAGCAGCATTCAACAGCTGGCAGGCTGTGATGCCTCTCCTCTGCAAATCATTCCTGAGAAGCTGGCATCCTCCTTTTCAGTTCACCTGGGCCATGCATTGCCTCACTGTGATGGGTGGAGTGCACCTTGGCTTGCATTCCCAGCAAGGTGCAGGCAACTCATTGAGACCCTTCCTTTAGAACACAATCACCTTGGGCTCCACAACACATCAGCATCTCCAAAGATGATTCAGTCCACTTCACTGCTTCTGGGAGCTTTGTGCAACTAACTTAGCCACTGGCGTTAAATACTAGAAAGCAGGTGAAAGAAATTCATCCAGCCTCATACATGTGTGGTTCTGATCTCTGTACAGGGCCTCTTGTTGCTGCCACTAAGCAGTAAAATGCCAAACGTGGCTCATACCAATTCCACCTCTCACTAATAAGTTTTGTCAGCTCATCATAATCTTAAAAGGAACCTTTAAGTGCTGGGAGGCATCTTGGTTTCTAATTAGGCTCAGTCAGATTTTGTGGCCTCACAGTCAAGTTAACCTGGCTCATGCTGTTGTTAGCTTCAGACATATGTATTTGAGGTCACTTTTTCCACTCAGAAAAAGATAATGTTTAGAGTTTCCTCCCCTTAGATAAGCCTCAGAAGAAAAGAAAATGCAGCAATGTCCCTGCCAACCAATAGACATGGGGTTCTGTATCCCATCTCCACAACAGCTCCCAAACCAGGACACTCCACACAGACAATCTGACATCTTTCTCTGCAGCATGTTTAAAAGCCTGCACAGCAGTGTCCTGAATCTGTCCCCTTTCTGCTGTCCTCAGCTCTCACCGTGATCAGCAGGAGAGTTGGATACTTTCAGAGCAACTTCCAATCTCTCTGAAATCTAAATTGCCTTCTACACACATTTATTTCTCTCCACTCACCCAGAGGTATGCTGGGGGAGCATAAGACTGTGACCTCTATGACTCTAACAATAGAATCATAAAATTGTTTCAGTTGGAAGAGCCTTCTAAGATCATCCAGTCCAACTATCAACCCAACACCACCATGGCCACTAAACCATGTTTGCCATTTCCAAACATTTCTTGAACACCTTCAGGGCTGGAGACTCCACCACCTCCCTGGGCAGCCTGTTCCAATGCCTGATCACTCTTGCAGGACAGAAATTGTTCCTAATAGCTAACCTAAACCTCCCCTGGCACAATTTCAGGCCATTTCCTCTGTTCTGTCTTCAACTGAGGAGTTTGTACATAGAGTACAAGAGACTGGGAGCTGCTCCAGTGCATTTGCACTGTGAAACTCTATGCACCTAAAAAGTTTTCAGTCTCAAAGTAAGCCCCAAACAAGAAGTACGAATGGTTTACACTGGCACCTGGCTTTTCTTAGCAGATGGATGCATTCCTGTGCAACCTAATCTAGGCATACCTGTGTTAGCAGGGGGGTTGGACTAGAGGTCCCTATTATTCTATGAATATGTATGAACCACGTTGAAGGAATGATCAAAGCACCAGGAAGCCATCATAAAGCTGCATTCTGGTCATGGGAACCGTAATGAGCTTAAGCTTCTAACTGGGAGGATCAAACCCAGATTGCCAGATTAAGGCATAATTCCTCCTGAAGCCACCTAAGACACAGGTTAGCACCACCTGCAGATCTGGCCAGACACCTGAAACTCTTTCAAAGAAAGCAAACTGCATTCAGCTTCCTAGGAAGTGCCCCAGAGCTTAGCTGCACATTACTGGCATCCAAAGGCAGGAATCAAGTCACAGGATACTTCAAAGAGTGAATCAGGGAGCAGAGGAATTCACAGATTGCCAAGCCATCAGAAAAGATTCTGATAAGCTGCTGCTCATTACCACTATAATTATTGGTGTTTTCAGAGATGTCAGAGTGTCCTCAGCACTCTGCAAACAAGGAGCCAGAACTCAGAGACTTTTCCAAGCAAACTACCTAACAGGCTTAGTGCAAAAACCCAAAGGCTGTCCAAAAAAATAAGGCAAAAAATTCAAAGCCAACTCAGTCTGCCTCATTGCAAAGCACCTTCTGAAGCTTCTTTGCTTACCATAAAACATTTGATCTAATAGCAATTTTTAAGATCATTTAAGCCTTGCAACTGTGCCATTCCTTCCTGGTACAAGTGAACTGTGACATTGTTATCACCTTCAAGTCCATACGCAGAGCCTGACCGAGTTATCACAGATGCTACTCACAGAGCTCTGACAGTGCCTCCTGGGAAAAGGTACTGACCTGTGGTGGTGGTGATGTGTGTCTTGCACAGCTCTTGTGTTCCCTTCAAATGCAACTTGAACCTTGCCTCAGCAATCCTTCCTTTGTGGTGGCATTCCCTTCCCATCCAGCTGCCAAAAGGAGATCTGAAATGAAACATAATTATCATCCATCAGTTATGGGTTGTTTTTTTCCTGCTAAACATCCAAACCCAAATCTTAGATAAACAAACAAAACAAAACACTTGGCCTGAACCAAATCCTGGCTCCAAACAAATCTGGATAAGAAGCTCGTGGCTGAGATCTGTTGTATTAAATCCAGTGATGCAATTTACCTCAGATGTGTCCATTGCTATGAGACCTGGACTCCAGATCACTTGGTTGGTCAAGTGATGTGTTTTGGGTAATCTTTCAGGATGCAGCCCAGTGTGACTGGGGGTCAGGAACACTGCAGTTGTGTCCAAGAGGGCTAATCCAGACCCAGAAACACTGAGCAGTGCACAACAAGATCCACTCAGGTTGGCTTTACATGAGCATTCAATATGAGCATTTAGCCATGGGGATCAGAGCATCTCTATGACCCTGTGCTATGGCTAACTGTAGTCAGGAAGGACTATCTTTAGGATCTGTTTCTCCCCATGGACATGTCCCTAGGCCTGGACATATCTAACTTACCTTTAGGAACCTGCCTAAGGCAGCCTAGGTGATGGACAACTCCAAGGCCTCATTGCTGCCTACAACTACCTGAAGGGAGGCTGTAGCCAGGTGGGGTTGGGCTCTGCTGCCAGGCAACCAGCAACAGAACAACAGGACACAGTCTCAAGTTGTGCCAGGGCAGGTTCAGGCTGGATGTTAGGAGGAAGTTGTTGGCAGAGAGAGTGATTGGCATTGGAATGGGCTGCCCAGGGAGGTGGTGGAGTCGCCGTGCCTGGAGGTGTTGAAGCCAAGCCTGGCTGGGGCACTTAGTGCCATGGTCTGGTTGATTGGCCAGGGCTGGGTGCTAGGTTGGACTGGCTGAGCTTGGAGCTCTCTTCCAACCTGCTTGGTTCTATGATTCTAAGGCATTCACACAATAACAGCAAGTGAGGTGCATTTAGAGACCTATCTCTCACCCTTAGTTGCAGTGCCTTAAGGCAATACAAGTCAAGAGGTCTAAGCCAGTCAGAGCCTCAGATCCAGCTCTTCCTTTGTGCTGGCTCATCCTGGCTGCTGTCTGGCTCACACACAAAACCACAGCACCTTGGGAAGTCTGCATCACAACCCAGTCTTTCCAGGGAGCGTTATCTGCAGAGCTGGAAGGACACAAGCATAGCTTCAATTCTCATACAGCACATCTTCCCTGCCCACTGACCCTCCATCACTGCTCTAACCTCCAGGAAACAGAAGGGATTTGCTGTGGCATGTGGGACTTGAAAGCAAGCCATACTGCTAAAATTGAAGAGGATGAGAAGCCTCAGAGCTCTGAATGGGCTGCCTTGTCTTTGCAGTTTCCACCGAGTTCAAATGTTGCCTAAAAAGGATTAATTAACACTGGACAGCCCCACAGCGATTCCCCATCAGCTCTGGAACAGAGGAGTCTGTCTCTATGGTGACACAACACTAAAGGGCTGAATCCAAACCGTTATTCTGGCAGAAAGACACAAGCACCAGGCCAGAACTTCAGATCCTGGGTTGTAACTCTGGTAGAGATACTCCAGGCTTGCCCTGGTGTCACTGGGATCAGCCCTGGCCTGCAGCCTTCGAGGAGAGCTCCATCCTGGCATGCAGATGGTTCACCTTCTAACTTGGAGGGGTTGAATGACTTTTCAAACCTTTGATTTCTGACTAATGTATTCACTCCAGGAGAGGCAGAAGTACAAAACCTCAGCATGGAGTGACTCCCCTGCTTTCTTTTGCTTTCCTTCCCAGCCCTCCACCCACAGCCCTTGTCTTTTCTGTTCTTTTCTTCTCTCCCTGGACAGTTTGAGAATTCTGGCATGTGGCCAGAATGTCTGTCCTTATTAGCCTGGGCTGGCTGTGAAACACCTGCAGCCCATTATAGCAGGAGAGGAACTGTCATAGGTAAAGTCATGACCACTTCTTTTCTTTCTTTTAACTCACTAAAAGGCAGTGGAGACAGGGAGCAAAAAATGGCACAGCTTTACCAGCACACCTGCCCTTGACTGGACTCAGCCTTAGGCACTGGCTCAGGTTTTCACCTGGGAAGTGACTCCAAGAAACTGTCACTTCACACCAGCAAAGGCTCCAGTTTATGGAACATAACATGCACTTGCTGCATCTGAATAGTGTCTTCTACAAGGGTTTTTGGGAGGGCTTTAATGTGTGTCTTTATTCTGAACTAAATAGGCACAAGGAAGAAAGTACCCTCTGGGCAGGATATAACTAGGCTACCTACTGACATATCCCTCTGATATCCCAGCTGGTACTGGCTGCTAACACTGCCAGATCCAGCAAAGCCTCCAAATTGGCAAGGCAAAAGGGCTACAGGATGGGACAGACACTTCTGAGACCCAGAGGCCCTCACCAGAAGAATGGCTGCAATGTCCAAAAGACTAAGCAGGGTATAGGCAGTGATGCAGAAGCTGCAGAAGATGATACAGGTCTCAGCCTGGGAGCTGTGCAAACCTTTTAAAGCAAACATGTTCTAAGTACACAGTGACATAAGTGAGAGTGAGAGCAGCATTTGCTCGCCCAGCTCCCAACCTACAGGACTCCATCTCACCTGCAAAGCTCAGTTGTACTTAGAATCATAGAATCAAGCAGGTTGGAAGAGAGCTCCAAGCTCAGCCAGCCCAACCTAGCACCCAGCCCTACACAATCAACCAGACCATGGCACTAAGTGCCTCATCCAGGCTTTGCTTCAACACTTCCAGGGATGGCAACTCCACCACCTCCCTGGGCAGCCCATTCCAATGCCAATCACTCTCTCTGCCAGGAACTTCCTCCTAACATCCAGCCTGAACCTGCCCTGACACAACTTGAGGCTGTGTCCCCTTGTTCTGTTGCTGGCTGCCTGGCAGCAGAGCCCAACCCCACCTGGCTACAGCCTCCCTGCAGGGAGCTGCAGACAGCAATGAGCTCTGCCCTGAGCCTCCTCTTCTGCAGGCTGCACACCCCCAGCTCCCTCAGCCTCTCCTCACAGGGCTGTGCTCCAGGCCCCTCCCCAGCCTTGCTGCCCTTCTCTGGACACCTTCCAGCACCTCAACATCTCTCTTGAATTGAGAAGCTCAAAACTGGACACAGCACTCAAGATGTGGCCTGAGCAGTGCTGAGTACAGGGGCAGAACAACCTCCCTTGTCCTGCTGGCCACACTGCTCCTGAGCCAGGCCACTTCTGTGAGCTCATCTGAGATGAGCCCTAGGTATGACTACAAATTCCTCCTGCACAGGATGTATTTGTACACAAGGATGCCCATGAGTCAGAGGAGGTGCTTGGTGCCTGCCAAGGTGCTGACAATAAAGAGATCAAAATGTCCCTCAGATCCCCTACTGTTTGCTAATGCCACAACCGAACCATAGTTGGATAGAGGAAAGGCTACAAACAGAGCTTCTGGTGTAGCTGTCTCACTGGATGTGTATCCAGCATAGAATCATAAAGTGTCTTGGGTTGGAAGAGACTTCAGAAATCATCTACTGCAACCTCTCTGCCATGGCCAGGCACACCTCAACTAGATTTGGCTGCTCAATTCCTCATCCGACTTGGCCTTGAACACCCCTAGAGAGGAGGCATCCACAGCCTTTCTAGACAACCTATTCCAGAGTCTCACCTACCTCATACTGAAGAACTTCTTTCTAAGCTCCAGTCTAACCCTGCTCTCCCTCAGCTTCAAACCATTCCCCCTTGGCCTATCTCTAGAAACACCTCATGAAAAGTCCCTCTGCAGCCTTCCTGCAGGACCCCTTCAGGTACTGGAAGGCAGCTCTAAGGTACCCCTGGAGTCTTCTCTAGGCTGCACACCCCCAGCTCCCTCATCTTGTCCTCAGGACCACTTCAGGTACTGGAAGGCAGCTCTAAGGTACCCCTGGAGTCTTCTCTAGGCTGCACACCCCCAGCTCCCTCAGCCTGTCTTCAGGATCCCTTCAGGTACTGGAAGGCAGCTCTAAGGTATCCCTGGAGTCTTCTCTAGGCTGCACACCCCCAGCTCCCTCAGCCTGTCCTCATAGCAGAGCTGCTCCAGCCCTTGGATCATCTTTTTGGCCCTGCTCTGGATTTCTTGTAGGGAATGCCAAAGGGACAGCATCAGGGAGGACAGCTAGAGGTCTAAATAATTCATCCTGCTCTTGAGCTATGACAACAAAGTAGGTAACTTAAATGCAGCTCTAAGAGTTTTGCTACTGAAAGTAGAGTCATTCTCTGAGGACCAAATGGTATTTCAATCCCAACAGCCCAGTCAGTGGAAATGCCACAGTCTGGATGTCAAGAGACCCAAGAGCTCCTTCCAAGTTTCTGTTGTGGTTTCATCAGACTTGCTTGTCTATCTGCAAGGCAGTTGAGACATTTACCCTAGCAGCTGACACTGAGTTCTACATCAAGTGGAGTGCAGCCATTAAAACCAACCCAACCCAATCCCCCTTCCCCCCTAAAAAAAAACCCAACACCAATACAAAAAAAACTCTAAAGGAAAAGGAAAAAAAAAAAAACAGTGGCCACAAAGCACTCTGCCAAATATTCCCACTGCTGTCCTGGAACATGGAAACACAAATCTGCTGTTGCACACAGGTCTGACTATTTGCATTTTTAATAATTCAGGAGTTTAATTAGCATCGTGGCCTTAATCAGAGGCTGAAAATACAGCTGAAGTCGTCAGAGCTTAATTGGTTCTTTAAAACAGTTCTGCAGTCTGGAAATGTCTCTCCTAACATGAAGGTCTGTCCTTAGCTTGATGCTTTGGGGTTCAGATGAGCTGCTTCTGCTGCTCAGGATTTTAGCCTGCAGAAGAGGAGGCTCAGGGCAGACCTCATTGCTGTCTACAACTACTTGAAGGGAGGTTGCAGCCAGGTGGGGTTGGGCTCTTCTGCCAAGCAAACAGCAACAGAACAAGGGGACAGAGTCTTAAGTTGTGCTAGTTTCAGGCTGGATGTTAGGAGGAAGTTGTTGGCAGAGAGAGTGATTGGCATTGGAATGGGCTGCCCAGGGAGGTGCTGGAGTCACCGTGCCTGGAGGTGTTGAAGCCAAGCCTGGCTGGGGCACTTAGTGCCATGATCTGGTTGCTTGGCCAGGGCTGGGTGCTTGGTTGGGCTGGCTGAGCTTGGAGGTCTCTTCCAACCTGCTTGATTCTATGATTTTCTATGATTTTCTGAACCAGCACACCTCAAAATCACTCCAAATCCCCAAACAATATCGAGTCGAACCAGAGGGCTTCCCTGCTTATCCCTACAAGCTGTGCTGCAGCTTTCTTGGACTGGACTCATTAAATACAACTGGCTGGATTGAAGAGAGTATCTTAAATTGCACTGAGTATGTCCCACAAGCTGCAAGTGAATTTTCTCCTCTGCAGGAAACAGAACATTCTTAGAACATCAGCAAGAATCACTGAATCTTCAGGCAAGTCAGCAGGAACCCAGTCCTGAGGGGAGCATCTTTGTATGGGGAAAAAACAAATCACCATTTAGAGGTGGGACTGTAGAAGCTGCCCTCTGTGGGAGCTAACACTGCTTCCATGCAGCCCAAGTCAGGTGTTGAAGCACAGGAGATTTGGTGCTGCTTCTCCCCGTCTCGACTACAAGGGATGGATGTGGTCTTGAGGGGAATTAAGAGCAATTTGGGCTGAGGGAATCTAAAGCCCTGGCCACAGCCATTCATTCACTGGCTGGACAGATTGATAGCAGTGTACAGGACATCCTGGATGACCCTTTTCAAACAACCTGTGATTTAATGGTGGGATTCATCATCACCCAGTGCCGTGGGGGCCAAATATAGAAAGAGGTTCCAAAATGGATCAGTGAAAATCATGCAAGATAGGTCAATCACAGGCAATTAAATATGCTAATCCGGATGTAACTTCCACTCCAGGAAGTTAGTCAGCTTCATGCCCTTCCACCTTTGATTTACTTGTGAAAAAAGGAAGCCAGAAAAATTCTTCCTATGCCAAAACCTGTCCCTTGGCTCCAAGCATTAACTAGAACCACAATAAATTAGGGTTTTTTGGGGGGGGGAAGGGATACATTTTCTTTCTGCAATGATATTACAGTATGCTATTCATTTCCCTCTGCAGCTCCTGAACCTCTGTGTAACCTCCAATCTTCCTGTCCTCCTAGGAATACCACAAACACATTAGTGAAGTCTACTGGAAGGTGATAGCAATCACAGACACCAGTAAGTTCCATTTAGCAGGGAATTAGGAATCCCAGCACTTAGGCACACAGGAAAGGTCTGACTGGATCATACAGAAAGGAATAGAAAAACCAAACCTGCCTTTGTGAGTACTGCACCAGAGGAAGATGCAGGAAACTCCAGGTGGGAAAATATAAGTTGGGTTGTCCACAAGGACATTTTCTGGTAGCCTCAGGACAGTTACTGCCTAGGACAGTTACTGCCTAAGATGGATAAGAACCCATTTATTTCCTGGCACATGCTTGTGCAGGGGCTGGCTTTATATATATGTGTGTGTATGTGTATATGTGTGTGTGTATGTGTATATGTGTGTGTGTACATATGTATGTGTGTGTGTATATGTATATGTGTGTGTGTACATATGTATGTGTGTGTGTATGTGTATATGTGTGTGTATATGTATATGTGTGTGTGTACATATGTATGTGTGTGTGTATGTGTATATGTGTGTGTATATATGCATACGTGTGTGTGTATGTGTATATATGTATATATGTGTGTGTGTATATGTGTGTGTGTATGTGTATATGTGTGTGTATATATGTATATGTGTGTATATATGCATATGTGTGTGTATGTGTGTGTCTGTGTGTGTGTATGTGTGTGTGTATATGTATATGTGTGTATGTGTATATATGCATATATGTGTGTATGTGTATATATGCATGTGTGTGTATGTATATGTGTGTGTATGTGTGTATGTGTATATGTGTGTGTATGTGTGTGTGTATGTGTGTGTATGTGTATATGTGTGTGTATGTGTGTGTATGTGTATGTGTACGTGTGTGTGTGTGTGTATGTGTGTGTGTATGTGTATATGTGTGTGTGTGTGTATGTGTATGTGTACGTGTGTGTGTGTGTATGTGTATATGTGTGTGTATGTGTGTGTGTGTGTATATGTGTATGTGTA
>WAAF01001536.1:141315-167530 GCA_013400475.1 Tricholaema leucomelas
TATGTGTGTGTGTGTATATGTATATGTGTGTGTGTATGTGTGTGTGTATGTGTATATGTATGTGTGTATATATATATGTATGTGCTAGTTTGAGCCTAGCTGGGATATTTAGGTGAGAAGAATTAGATGCTAGGCTGTGAAAAGGCAATAACGGTGCTGGCTGCTGCACTCATAGGCTTGCTGAGATGGATAAGAACAAGAACACAAACATAGCTAACAGAGTCTTTCTCTGGCTTTTGGGGCTGCATGAACTTCTCTCTCCCTAACTTATGGGTGTAAGTTGCAGCAAAAGAGGTTCTGCCTCAACACAAGGGAGAACTTCTTGACTGGAAGGGTCACGGAGCACTGGAAGAGGCTCTCCAGGGAGGTCGTGGAGTCTCCTGTCTGGATGTGTTCCTCTCTGATCTGTGTTAGATAGGATTGTCCTGCTCTGGCAGGGGGGTTGGACTCGATGATCTCTCTGGGTCCCTTCCAACCCCTAACATCCTATGATCCTATGAACTTGCTACCTGACTCATCCTTCTGCTTCCTAGGCCCCCCTGAGCGTAAGCCAAAGTCTGGGGTAAGGTAGAGGGGTGGAAGGGTGGTTGGGAGCCCCTCCTGGGCACTCAGGTTTCTGAGAGGGCTGTTGTGTTTCTGTATTGCTTTTGAACTTGTCTACTTCTGTCTATAGGGTAAATCTCTGCTTGTATCTTGTGCTAAGCTGTAAATGTAAAGCTTCATTCAACTTCCAGATCGACTGAGCCTAGTCTGGGTGATTTTCTCAAGTTGGGGGGGGGAGGGGGCAGGTAACACCCAAACCATCACAACATATATATACATATATATATATAACATGAACACATGCAGTACACTTCATACTGCAGAGCTATGTATCCCCATCCCCTTTGGATCCTGCTGAACTCTCACAAACTCTTGACCCAAAGAGCAGCTCCTGGCACCAGTCACCTGCTCTCTCCTCCTTTGTCTTCTTACCTGCTGCAAGCATTTCTATCCATTGTCTGGTTTGGAAGGTGTTTAGTGTGGGGTGGGGGGGGGATGTGTGTGTGTTGCTGAAGAGCAGAGGACAAGATGACAAACGAGCTACCACCCAGCAGTGGAATGTGAGTGAGTCTCAGCTATTTTTAATTAAGGAGTGATGACAGCTGACTGAATTCCCTGACACTGCAGTTAAAGGCTCCCTGACCCAGACATTATTGGACACCCTCCTAAGACCAATATATATTGGTCCCGACGGTGCTGCTATTATCGTCCCAGCCGTCTGGACAGATGCAGGACTAACAAAATCTATGTCTATTATCAGCATGCAAATAGTGAGATAAGCTGTGAGTGCTTACGAGCAGGAGGAGGCAGCAGGTGAGAGGAGGACAGTGAAGGTCATTTCCAAGGCAGTGCTGAAAGTGCCAATGTTTGGTTTCAGTGAATGTTCAAAAGGTTTGGTCAAATGTAGCTGCCATTCCCCTTTTCGGTTGGTTTAACTGAGGATAGGTTGACCATGAGAGAGGTAGAAAGACAGAAAGAACATTTCCTGCTGTAATGTAGATAAAGCATTAAGAGGCAAAGCAGTATGGTGCCTTGGACTGGCTTTCTCAGCCCACAGATCACAGGGAGGGCTCAGCTGAGAATGCTTTTCTTCTAACTCCCAGCCCAGCAACCTGATGGAGTGAGGTGGGTTTTGAGGGGTAGAGATTCACCTGGCATCACATAAAGGCTCTTAAGCAGAGGTGACAATGTAGTGGAGGTGTCCAGCTCCCACTGTCGCAGCAGACTGGTAAGAAATTGACTGTTTCAACAGCAGACTGTCTTGGAAAGATGTCAAGAGGAAGATACCAACCACAAAAAGACAATAGAAACCTCACTTTGGCTCTCAGGGCTTGCAGATCCCCTTGCCTTGGACTCACTAGATGGTTTTAGTGGGGAAAAAAAACACCCAAATGCTTCCCTTCTACCTTTTCCAAAGGACCATGGAGAAAAGTGGTAAACTGGCAGATGGGGCAAGGTCACAGAAATCACCTACAGGCTTGGCATGAGCGAGACAAAAACATTAAGGAACATCATGGGGAACTTTCCAGCATAGCTGCAGTGTGGGAGGGGAGAAGAGTTGCTCTCTGCTGTTGCTAAGACAGTTCCCCCACCTTTGCTCTCTCCCAGCCCAATCCACAGGCTTTCTGCTCTCATTGGCTCACCAGCAGCATCGACTGATCGTGACAGGTTTTCCTCCTCCTCACTCTATTGGCTTCTGCCTGTGGCTTACTATCAGGGGAGAGCAAATCCGACACGTAATCAATAGTTGGCGAGAAGGAGCTGGGCTGTGCAGTGCTACATTTGCATTCCAGCTCCTGCTGCCCATGGCTCTGCATTCAGATAAGCGTGGCCTGGTCACGCTCACAGATGGGAAGCATAGCTGCAGGGAGCTGTCAGCAAAGGCACTTCCAGCCCCGACTTTCAGACCAGCCTCTACCTGACCCTGAGAAGCTCAGGACTCAACTTGGCAAAGCAGATCATCAGCATTCTGCCTGAGCACTGAAGCAGAGGCACAGAGCATGGCTGAACTAGGGTCTCAAGCTCGGCTGCTCCTCAGGGCAGCTGGCTCTGAAAACAAGGGAAAGGCAAGAAATCCTTCCTGCAGTGCCGTAAGTCATGTCCTCTCCAGCAAGCTTTTGGACAGCTGCTTGGTCTGAAGGTGTCTGGAGGTGTTCTAGGGCATACAGAGAGCATGGAAACAATTCAAAAGGCCAGAGAAAGTTTCCCTGGCATGAACCATGATGGCTGAGGACAGTCAGCTACCAAACCAGCACAGCCTGGTCACTGCCAGCTTTCAGGAATTTGGGAACAGTGGTTTCCTTCATCTAGTAGCAGCCCTCCCAGCTTGGGTCTCCCCATCCCACCAAACCCCTGCTTCAGGACAATGGAACATAGCAGCTGGGGACAGCTCCCCAGTCCTACCACAGCCCAAGTCAAGGCTTGGACCTGGATGCAGAGAAATATAGAACTGCTGAGGTTGGAAGAGTCCTCTGAGATCACCAAGTGCAACCATGCACTTAGAGCTCATAATCCCATCAGCACTGCTAAGACACTACCACCTAACAACACCTGTCAGTGTCACATCCATGCAGCCTTTAAATACCTTCAGGGATGGTGACTCCACCACCACCCCGAGCAGTCTGTTCCAGTGCCTGACAACCCTTTCTGTGAAGAAATTTTTCCCAATATCCAACCTGAACATCTCTTGGCACAACCTGAGTCCATTTCCTCTTGTCCTGTTACTGAGAAGTGGCAGAAGAATCACAGAATCACAGAATCAAGCAGGTTGGAAGAGACCTCCAAGCTCAGACAGCCCAACCTAGCACCCAGCCCTGGCCAACCAACCAGACCATGGCACTAAGTGCCCCAGCCAGGCTTGGCTTCAACACCTCCAGGCACAGCCACTCCACCACCTCCCTGGGCAGCCCATTCCAATGCCAATCACTCTCTCTGTCCTCCTAACATCCAGCTTATACCTCCTCTGGCACAGTTTGAGACTGTGTCCCCTTGTTCTGTTGCTGTTGCCTGGCAGAAGAGCCCAACCTCACCTGGATACAGCCTCCCCTCAGGTAGTTGCAGACAAAAATGTGGTCTGCCCTGAGCCTCCTCTTCTGCAGGCTGCACACCCCCAGCTCCCTCAGCCTCTCCTCACAGGGCTGTGCTCCAGTCCCCTCCCCAGCCTTGCTGCCCTTCTCTGGACACCTTCCAGCACCTCAACATCTCTCTTGAATTCAGTAGCCCAGACCTGGACACAGCACTCAGGGTGAGTGAGAAGAGAGTTCCAGCTACAAGCAAAAAGGGCTTGAACTGGCAACAACAAAACCCCAACGCAAACCAGCCAGAGAGTGCCAGCAGCTTTGAAACAAACTGTCAAATAAAACTAACTTCTGGGTGATGGAGACCTCAGACACCACACAGCAGTGCATGACCAACTACTGAACTGGCCTCAGACCTTGAAGCACTGCAGTTTCACCGACCCAAGGAGAGCACACTGGTGAAATAGCAACCCTCTGGCTATTTTCTTCCACCACACAGGTGAGTCAGCATCCGGACTAGGGAAGAAAAACTGATGTTTCCTTTTCTGTTCAGGACTGCAAGTCACTGGCAGCAGAAGGAGCTCAGGCCAGCTTCTATCTACCCTGTTCCTAACAGAGATGTATACAGACTACATGAGGTCAATGAACCCAGCAAAGCCATCCACTGCTGTTGGATCCACACACATTGGATGCAGGCTGTATCCTGAGCACTAGATCTTCCCAGCCTGGGCAATCTGCTTGCCTGGGCAATCCATTTGCTCTCTCTCTTTTACATTATAAAGAGGTTTGGGTAAGGAGAATTCAACTGTTGCAAAATAATACAATGATGAGGCAAGGCAGGAAAATATTTCCTATGGAAATTTCCACAGCCAATCTATTTGTTTGCATCAGGAGGTGGACACAAAACTCTGGATCAGTTAAATAAAAGCTAACCTAAGTGCCTGGCCTGAATAAATCCATTTTCACAAAATCCATGGGGATAGTTCCTTCCATCTTAGTGGAACTTCAAGTTAAAAGGAGGAAAAAGAAGAAAAAGGGTGTGCATTAAAATCAGGTTCAAGTCCCTGCTTGGCCTCCCTCAGTAAGGACTTTGAATCAGGTCTGTAGTTATTTAAATGGCTTCAAATATTTTGGGATCTCTCTCCAGTTTGTGTGATCTGAGTTTCATCCTGAGGCTGAACAGGAAGAACATTCTGAGCTCTCAGAAATGTTCATGACTTTGGACAAATACATTCTCTCCAGCTTCAAAACAAATCTGTTCTCTTTTTGATCTTATGTAATAGTCTAGATGTCTGTGTTTTGATTCCTCCCAATTGTGCACTCAAACTGGTACAGAGCTCCATGAAAGGAAATTAATGGACTGGAAAGAAACTTAGACTTTCCCCCCATCCCATATCTCTAAACCATGTTCCTCCCTTCCAGTTACCTTTCCAGAGAAGAAAAGCATGAAATTTAACAACTAAGATGATAAAAATTAACTCAAGGAAGAATTCCTATCGTGAGTTAAGCCTCCTTCAGCCACTCACAGAACCTTTTTGATCAATAAAAGCCTTTTAAATAAAATGAGAGCTCTTTCAGACTAAGTCAAGAAGCAATCTACAGTGAAAGATATTCGGTCCCTGATGGCCTGGGATCAGACTTGTTTACTTCATACTGTTAGTAACTAAATGACATTTACCTGGAGCTGTTAGGTGTGCTGTAGATGGAGAAACTACAGCTTTGGAGCCCCCAGACATGGAAACGGTGGAGCCAGTCCAGAGGAGGCCACTAAGATGCTCAGAGGGCTGCAGCAGCTCTGCTATGAGGACAGGCTAAGAGAGTTGGGGCTCTGCAGCATGGAGAAGAGAAGGCTTCCAGGAGACCTTGGAGTGGCCTTCTAGGATCTGAAGGGGGCTACAGAAAGGCTGGGGAGGGACTATTGACAAGGGCTTGTAATGACAGGAGGAGGAGGAATGGGTTTAAATTTGGCAGAGGGGAGATTGAAACTGGATGTCAGGAAAGGGTTCTTTGCAGTGAGGGTGGTGAGACACTGGCACAGGTTGCCCAGAGAGGCTGTGGATGCTTCCTCCCTGTAGGTGTTCAAAGCTGAGGTAGATGAGGCTTTGAGGGACCTGTTCATCGTGCCTGTGGCATGAGGTTGGAACTGGATGATCTCTGAGGTCCCTTCCAACCTAAACCATTCTAACACTCTATAACCAGTTAGATTCTAACCATGAACATGCAGGAGATAACCTAACAGAAAGGCACTGCTGTGGCTTTTATGGTGGTCAGTTCACTTCTGCCTGCTCAACTCCACCACCCAGGGAGAAAGGTGTGCTCCCTTACCTGCCATGTGTTCCAGCCTCAATCACCACAGTATTCCTGGCCTCAGCAAGAGGGGCAAAGAGGATGGGGCTGTGCACTTCTTCAACACTTAGCAGGCACAACCTGGAGGTAACAGAGATAAGACGTATATGAATATAAGGAGTAGCATGATGGATGAGCTGATGGGAACCCCCAAACCCAGGAAAAACCCTATCTGCTGCTCTGTTTCTCCACCCCAGTTCTCCTTATCATGTACTTGTTTCTGGTCCAAGGCTTGGACCTCAGGGCTTCCAGGCTGCCATTTACCACCTGCCTGGCATAGCTGATGGAGACCAAAACCCTGAGAGCTGTTTCTGAGTCAACAACCTGTGTTCCCAGATGAAATTGTGTTTTCTGATTTCCAGTTTGACAGATTCCCTGCCTGTTCCTTCTCAGATGCATCCTGAACTGTCAGACATCCTCTTGGCTTTGTTACAGAGAGGAAACTCTTTTCCATATGAATTTCAGGGGGGTTCACAAGAAAAAGATCCAAGGGTGAAGCCACTGTATAAGTGTCCACGCTTGGGGACATGAGTTCTGACTCATGGGTTTGTTTCCCAGCTCCTTTTCATTAATACAATCTCTCAAGAAGTTCATATCATTAATAAAGCCAAACCACAGCAATATTTCTCATAACTGCTCAATTTCTCTGATGCCAAAGGCTAATAAAAGGTCTCCCAACTCCAATTTCATCTTTAAATAGTTCTGTGCAAGGTAACTCAATCTTATGAGTCCCCATTTCTCTATTAAACAGAGGCACAGAAGAATGCTAAGAATTGTCCCAGGCCATAAAGTAGAAAAAAAAAGACAACCAAACCCTGAGTCCTCATCCACACAACCTCTTGCTCTGTCCCAGTGGACAACATTCTTTCCTAGGATTACTAAAAATATTGGGGTCTTCTGTGAAACAGATTTGGATGCTGATTTTTGAGGTGGAATCACCAACCCTGCATAGGAAATGGTCTAAGTGAATGCAACACTCTCAACTTCACAGAGACACAGAATGGTTCGGGTTAGAAGGGACCTTAAAGATCATCTGGCTCCAACTCCCCTGCCATAGGCAGGGACACCTCCCACTAGCCCAGGTTGCTCAAGACCTCATCCAACCTGGCCTTGAACACCTCCAGGGAGGGGACATCCACAATCTTCCTGGGCAACCTGTGCCAGTGTCTCACCACCCTCACTGTCAAGAATTTCTTCTTAATCTCCAGTCTAAATCTCCCCTCCTTAAACTTCAACTACAGAATCATAGAATCAGCCAAGTTGGAAGAGATCTCCAAGCTCAGCCAGTCCAACCTAGCACCCAGCCCTGGCCAATCAACCTGACCATGGCACTCAGTGCCCCAGCCAGGCTTTGCTTGAACACCTCCATGAGTGATGACTCCACCATCTCCCTGGGCAGCCCATTCCAATGCCAATCACTCTCCCCGTTGACAACTTCTTCCCTTGTCTTACAAGCCCTTGTGAAAAGTCCCTTTCTGGCTTTCTTATAGCCCCTTTTAGGTGCTGGTAGGCCAAACAAACAGCTCAAGAAGTTGTTTCCCACAGAGGCACATGTATTTTAGCAGCAGAAAAATCAATGACACATGTTTATACACAGCCAGCATCTTCTCTGGCTGCACACACACAGCCATATACCCAGCTCTGCACGCACAGTAACTACATCCACATATGTATGTGGCCATCAAAGTTATGAAAATTAGAAGGAACTTTGATGTTGGACTCCTCATGAGCTGAAAAAAACCCGAATGCTAATCCCATCCCATCACAGCTGTGGGAATGAACTGCCTGCTCTGCCTGCAGCACTTCAGGCAGAGAAAATGCAAAGGCACATTTGGAGGAGAGCACAGAGCCAAGGCCCTTCCTTCTAGATGCTTCTTCCCACTTTTCACCTGCTCATGAAAATGAGCTTCCCACTCCTCCATGACTTAAACCCTGACCCTCCCCTGAGGCTGTGCCACCCCACAATATTCCCTCAGTGCTACCACAACACCTGGCTACCCAACAACTACATTTCTTACTATTGAAGTGCATCTCAATGAGCCAGGATGGGAGGATTGGAGGCCTTTGGTACCAATCTCAACGCTCCCATGAACTCTTAAAGCAAACCAAGCACAAAGCAGAAGGAAATTAACAAGTTCCTGGACTCATCTGTTTAGAATGACAGCTCAACAAACAGAGTCAATTCTCTTGATTTGTAATTTATTTATTTATATATCTATATCTACAAACAGCTTTTTATATCTCCTGACCCAAAATAAGCCCTGACCCAGCTGTGGTGCCATGTTAAACAGTAATTACTCTATACAAGGCTGACCAAATGGGAATATTTGTGGGCCAGTGGAATGAAATTATTTTAGGCCTTACACAAACTTGCTCTGGGAGTGGTGTGCCTAGCTGTGGGTAATGTGGTGTACCTAAGAAACAAGCAGACACAGGAGGGTTCTTTTCCTCCTTCTTCCAAGCCTCCATTAAAACTCACTAGGTGACATGAAATGACTTTCCCGAAGTTCAGCTCCAGGGAAAAGGAAAGAAAACAAAGAAGTAGAAGTGAGATCTGTTTACTACTCTCTAAAAGAGGCTTTGCTATGGCACAGTACACATTCTGAGTCTCCCTCAACCTTGGCTACCTGTCACGCCTACTAAAACCACACTCAAACAGATGGCACAGCAGAAGTAAGCGAAGGTGCAAAGCAAGACCCTTGTAGTACTCAATAATATTGGGGAGGGGGGAAAGAAATCAAGCTTCATCTCCAGCTCTTATCTACCATTCAATCTGCTTTACCACTGCAGCCAGTTCTGGAGCCCCCACTACAAGAAGGATGTGGAGATGCTACAGCATGTCTAGAGAAGGGCCAGGAGGATGCTCAGAGGGCTGCAGCAGCTCTGCTGTGAGCACAGACTGAAAGAGTTGGGGCTGTGCAGGCTGGAGCAGAGGAGGCTCCCAGGTGACCTTCTTGTGGCCTTCCAGGATCTGAAGAGGGCTACAAAAAAGCTGGGGAGGGACTTTTTAGGCTCTCAGGGAGTGACAGGACTGGGGAGAATGGAGCAAAACTGGAGATGGGGAGAGTCAGCCTGGACATGAGGAGGAAGTTGTTGAGCATGAGAGTGGTGAGAGGCTGGAATGGGTTGCCCAGGGAGGTGGTTGAGGCCCCATTGCTGGAGGTGTTTAAGGCCAGGCTGGATGAGGCTGTGTGCAGCCTGCTCTAGGGTAGGGTGTCCCTGCCCATGGCAGGCAGTTTGGAACTGGCTGCTCCTTGTGGTCCCTTCCAACCCTGATTGATTCTATGATTCTATGATACTATGAACTATTGTGCAACATCAGCCACTGAAATCTCCATCATCAGACATTTTCCTGGCTAGGACTGTCGCAAGCACCTCTCTTCCATCCCAGCCCCCACGCTACACAGGTGGTTGCTTGCCACCTCACTGCTGCAAAACAGTCAAAGCCTTGGTGGAGACTGGCCTCGTGGCAGGATTTAGCTCAACATCTGCTTGAAATAGAATCATAGAACGATTTGGGGTGGAAGGGGCTTTAAAGATCATCTACTTCCAAACTCCCTGCCATGCGCAGGGACACCTCCCACTAGACCAGGTTGCTCAAAGCCTCATCCAACCTGGCCTTGAACACCTCCAGGGAGGGGACATCCACAACTTCCCTGGGAAACCTGTTCAAGTGTCTCCCCACCCTCACTGGAAGGATTTTCTTCCTGTTCTCCAATATAAATCTCTCCTCCTCAAGCTTCAATCCATTCCCCCTCTTGTCCTCTCACTACAAGCCCTTGCAAAAGTCTGTCCCCACTGTAGTGGGGTTGCTAAACTACATCCATACATTGCAGAGTGATTTTTTACCCTGTCTACACTAAACCTGGAGGTGTTCAAAGGAAGACTGGATGAGGCACTTAGTGCCATGGCCTAGTTGACTGGACAGGGCTGGGTGCTAGGCTGGACTGGCTGAGCTTGGAGGTCTCTTCCAACCTGCTTGATTCTATGATTCTAAAAATGCACTCACAGTCCCCAGCTTTTGGCAAGGTTTGGGCCCAGTGAATCTGTCCTGCTGAGCCCTCCAAACTCCTTCACCCTCTCAGATATTCAACGAATCATAGAATCATGGAATGGGCTGGAAGGGACCTCCAAAGGTCATCCAGTCCAACCCCACCTGCAGTCAGCAGGGTCATCCTCAATTAGATCATTTCAAAGCACCTGACATAGATGCAGTTGAGGCAGCACAGCCTGCAGAGATAGGAACAGAAGGTCTCTTCCAACATGGTTGATTCTATGACTGTAAAGATGCACTCACAGTCCCCAGCTTTTGGCAAGGTTTGGGCCCAGTGAATCCATCCTGCTGAGCCCTCCAAACTCCCTCACCCTCTCAGATATCCAATGAATCACTGAATGGTCTGGGCTGGAAGTGATCTCCAAAGGTCATCCAGTCCAACCCCACCTGCAGTCAGCAAGGACATCCTCAACTAGACCATTTCAAAGCACCTGATATTGATGCAGTTGAGGCAGCACAGCCTGCAGAGACAGGAACAGAAGTGCTGTAAGCTGGGCCACGTCCTGCCTTGTAGGAGGGTGAGGATTTCAGTGGGGAATCCTAGAAGAAGAAGCTGACAGAGCTTTCAGAGTGGCAATGCTCAGTTCAAAAAACCTGCAAAAATTAGTGGCATGCCATTCTGGTGCAAGTGGCAGGTTTCCAGTTTCCAATCCATCCCTCCTCCTTATGTCATGGTAAAAGAGAGTGAAAATGGAAAGTGGTTTAGCAAGCAGGAACATTGCAATTCAAAATAGAACCAGAGAGGATTAAAGCAAATACCCAGAGTGTTCTAACCTGTGTTTACGCCCCAAATACTGTACCAATTCCTGTTATTTTCAGGGGGTTCTTCCTGTGTTGTAACCTTCTCTCTGGGATTAAACTTGGCCCATGCAACTCATGACTCATCTGACTACAAGTCCCTGGGCATGTGCTGCAAGTTTTGCAGATGCTTATCACTGACAACCCTTCCCACAGCCTCAAGAGCCCAGTGCAGCACATTACACGTGGGGTTTTTTTGTTGCTGGAGGGGTAGGAAGAAGATGACAGCATCTGCCTAAGACTAGATTTTCTTCCTTAATTAAGGACTTGGAGGATTGAAAGGAGGTTGTAGCCAGGTGGGGGTTGGGCTCTTCTGCCAGGCAACCAGCAATAGAACAAGGGGACACAGCCTCAAGTTGTGCCAGGGGAGGTTCAGGCTGGATGTTAGGAGGAAGTTGTTGGCAGAGAATGATTGGCATTGGAATGGTCTGCCCAGGGAGGTGGTGGAGTGGCCATGCCTGGAGGTGTTGAAGCCAAGCCTGGCTGGGGCACTTAGTGCCATGGTCTGGTTGATTATCTAGGGCTGGGTGCTAGGTTGGACTGGCTGAGCTTGGAGGTCTCTTCCAACCTGCTTGACTCTATGATTCTATGACTTCAAAAATAATTCCATGTTCTAAGTAGGACAGTGTGTGGAGAATGAAATAAAGCTATTTTCTTTTTAATGATCTCAATCTTTAAGTTCATATTCACCTTTACAGACAGTAATTTCAAGTGAAAAGTTTGTTGCTTTGGAACTTGTATTATCTGCACTAACAATGGTCAAGCTAATCCCAGGTAGGATTCCTCTGCCCTCACTGATGAAAAACAGATTCACTATTTCCAGGTTTGCTTTTCATTCCTCCAGACTCTCTGCATTCCAGGAGATAACTTCCTTTTATTCCTGTCTCTGATTAGGTGTTTTAATAACCTCCACATTAGATGATTATTCAACGCTGAGCCCACCCTGCTGTTCTTCATTTGCTTTCAATGACCCCCACAAGAGCCAGTGCCACACTGACCCTCACTCAGAGACACAGCAATGCTCTTAGAGTCAGCCTGGTAAATTTACAGGTGAGATCAATCTTAGCTGCAACAAACCACACGATGTGGCAGGAGGTGATTCAAGGAATAAAAATGCACAGAACAGAGAGGAAGAAAGGGATAAAAAAAGATAACAAGGGACTTGTGTAATACACTGCAGCCTTTCAGTGCCTTTGTACAAGTACTCTACAAATATAGCAATGGGCTGCAAAGCTTCTGAGCTCCTAATTACCAATTCAAGCCACAATTGGTAAGGCTTTTCTAATAAAAAGGAGCAAAAAGCTAATCACTTCAGCTGACTGGATGCTGAACATCTCACCTATAGGCAGCTCCTGCTTAGGCTGCTCGCCAGTGGGAAGCAGTGACAGAGGCAGCAGCTTCTGTTGCGTGGTTCACAGAAGGGACTTCACCAGTACTGGCAGACCCTGAAAGAAAAGGAAACTCACATTCAGTGGTGGAATCAGCTCTGATCTCCACATTTCACCAACTTCTGGAGAGCCCAGCTCTGTTCCTGTGCCAAAAGTTTGAAACATGCCTAAGAAGTGAGTGAGTCTAGGCCTGGAGAATTCAGTATTTCACTGCATCTGTGAGTGCCTGAGTCCAGCTGATGCAGTGGACATGCCTGTCACTACAATTAATCAAGAGCCAGAGCCTCTCACTTGGAACTGCCTTCTTCAGTGTTTGTCTGCCTACATCAGCAGTCACATGGGAGAGCTCAAGGTGCTTGTTGATCTTTAGGCATCACCTTACCTCTAGAGAAGCAGAGCTTCCTAACACAGCAGCTGTGAGCCCTCAACTGAAGGCTCTGCTGACCATCATCACAGTCATACTCTTGCCACTCTCAGCACTCCACAGACTGATGACAGCTCCAATTCACATTTTAACATTCACTGGCTAAAAACCAGACCCATCATCTTCTTTTTTAGATGGATATTCATCTGCACCCTCCCTTTAAACCCCATCAAGATCAGCAAGAAAGAAATCAGAAGAGAATGGCTGGAAGCTGAGGCATAGGAAGTTTTATGTAAACATGGGGAGGAATTTTTTCACTGTGAGGGTGACAGGATCCTGGAAGAGGCTGCCCAGGGGAGTTGTGGAGTCTCCCTGTGAGGATAACAGAACCCTGAAACAGGCTTCCCAGGGGGGTTGTGGAGTCTCCCTCTCTAGAGATAGTCAAAACTTGCCTGGATGTGTTCCTGTGTGATCTGCTCTGGGTGCTCCTGCTCTGCAGGGAGGGGTTGGACTGGATGAGCTTTGGAGGACACTTCTAGCCCCTGACATTCTGTGATTCTGTGATTAAAGAGAACTCTGGAAAACAAATCTACATACCCTTTGTTCCACTGGGTTGCTGTAAAACACAGTGCTGTGGTCTCTTCCTTCTCTCTCGATCTGTCATCAACACTCAGCTACAGGGGAGAAAATGAATTTAAATTAAACTCAAACATTATGTCTAGTTCATTACTAACACCTTCCAAAGAGCACTGAAACTCTTACACAGACACTTGGTGCTATAACCCCAAACTACAGACCCAGTAAAGCCACAATGATTGACAGCAGTTACAGCCTTGGGCTATATTTTGAGTTAAAAATCAAAGAAATGAGTCTAGAAAAACATCAACCACCACAAATCTGAGTTCTGCAGAAGTTACTTAACTTCCCAAGCCCAAAATGTTCATTGTAGTCTTTACACCTAAGAGATGCTTGTGTGTGACAGATGATTGCTTCTCCAGTACAATAACACCACCTCTGTACAAATGTTGTGTCCTACAGGTACTCATCAGTTAGGATCAGTAGCACTGCCCCTAGTTTTACTGATAAGTAGGCAAAGATGTAAGGGTGGAGAGGACTTTCTGAAGTGAATAAGTAAGGAATCATTCACAGATTGCATCAGGTTGGAAGGGACCCTCAAAGGTCATCTTGTCCAACCACCCTGCACTCAGCAGGGACATCTCCAACTAAATCAGACTGCACAGGGCCACATCGAGGCTGATCTTGTATGTGTCCAGGGATGGACATCCAGGTTATTAAATGAGGATCCAGGTTATTAAATGAGGATCCAGGTTATTTAATGAGTTGCCCACATCCCTGGGCAACCTGTTCCAGGATTTCACCACTCTCATTGTGCAGAACTTGCTCCTGATGTCCAACCTAAATCGCCCCTGCTCCAGTTTCAAATCATTGAACCATTGTCCCTTCTTCTATCACTACCAGATCATGAGAACTCCAAAGTTCCCTCCCAGCTCTGACTCCATGTAGTGGTTTTATTTCAATTACAAAGAAAAATAACATATCTTTGGCATAGTGTGGCCCAATGCCAGCTGAAGTTTGAAGACTTAAAAAACCAAGCAAGCAAGCAGTGGACAAGCAAGTCCCTGGGATAGGACAAGGAGCAATGGGTGTAAGTTGCAGCACAGGAGGTTCCAGCTCAGCACAAGGGGGAACTTCTTGACCGGAAGGGTCCCAGAGCACTGGCACAGGCTGCCCAGAGAGGTTGTGGAGTCTCCTCTGGAGCCTTTCAAAGCCTGTCTGGATGTGTTCCTGTGTGCCCTGAGCTAGATTGAATGGTTCTGCTCTGGCAGGGGGTTGGACTGGATGATGTCTTTGAGTCCCTTGCAATCCCTGACATCCTCTGATCCTGTGACTGTAGCTCCCACCCTAGGTTGATCACTAATGAAGCATTTATGCTACACTAAAAACGTGGCTTAGCTGAAGTTTCCATTTTTGACTGCCAGCAGAAGTGAAAACATTAATTCATGCAAATCAATGTTCCCTAAACAATAATTTTCCTCTAGAACATTTCTTCTTTCTTAACACCATCTCTTATCTAACATAAACCCTTTTAAAGGATTAGATCTGCAGAGTTCAGCAATTAGCTCTGTAAATTGTTTTCCTTGAGTGTATGGGAGGTTACATTACATAGTGAAGCATAAAGTGTTTGCTATAGTGAATGAAAAACCTCTCTTTGAACGATGATTATCTCTCAAAAAAAAGGCTGGGATGAGGGCAAGATTACCAAAACCAATTCAAGCCAGCTCTTAGAGTTGTACTTGTACATCCAAAGCCCCCTGTTATTTCATGCAAGCATCCACTTCTGGTGCATCTTTGGAGGTTTTCAGATGTAATTGTTTCCATGCAATAGACGTGAAAACCTGGCCAGAAAAGGTCAGTCTGAGGAACATAAAAGCAAGCAAATGGGTGGAAAGAAAAGCACAGAAAAGGGGAGAGGGACAGTACATAAACCAGCCAGGGATGGCACTGAGGGTGCTTCAGATGGTACTGGGAGTGAGGGTGAGGATGAGGCTGGACCTTGTCTGTCTGCTACTCCAGAACTAACCCAGGAGAGTCACAAAGGTTTATAGAAAAACATTATCTTGCAGGGAGGATATAGAATACTGCTGGAAGTCACCTAAGCATCCTTCTTCTTGAAATGCAGCTGCTCTCAAAACTGATTCTGCTGTTGTCCACTTGAGCTCTGAAAATCCCTAAGAATGGAGCCTGGCTCCACTGCTCTCCCAGGTTTGGGTTCCCCTCCCTTACATCCATCCAAGATTTCCCTTGCTGCAACTATGACAGAAGATTCCCCCCCAACACCTGGTTCTTTGTAGAGGACTTTGTTAAACTCTTCCTCTCAATTGGGTGGTTCATCCTCTATGTGAGCCTCTGATCCTGACCCACAAGATCCTAGCACCCACTCCTACTCCTCTGCACAAAGCACAGCCTTCTGTCCCTGTTTTCATAGAATCAAGCAGGCTGGAAGAAACCTCCAAGCTCAGCCAGTCCAACCTAGCACCCAGCCCTGGCCAATCAACCAGACCATGGCACTAAGTGCCCCATCCAGGCTTGGCTTCAACACCTCCAGGGACAACAACTCCACCACCTCCCTGGGCAGCCCATTCCAATGCCAATCACTCTCTCTGACAACAACTTCCTCCTAACATCCAGCCTGAACCTGCCCTCGTACAGCTTGAGACTGTGTCCCCTTGTTCTGTTGCTGGTTTCCTGGGAGCAGAGCCCAACCCCACCTGGCTACAGCCTCCCTTCAGGGAGCTGCAGACAGCAATGAGCTCTGCCCTGAGCCTCCTCTTCTGCAGGCTGCACACCCCCAGCTCCCTCAGCCTCTCCTCACAGGGCTGTGCTCCAGGCCCCTCCCCAACCTTGCTGCCCTTCTCAGGACCCATTCCAGTATCTCAACATCTCTCTTGAATTCAGGAGCCCAGAACTGGAAACAGCACTCAAGCTGTGGCCTGAGCAGTGCTGAGCACAGGGGTAGAACCTCCCTTGTCCTGCTGGCCACACTGCTCCTGATGCAGACCAGGATGCCATGCACATCTTTGTCAAAGTGCTGTATCCCTCCCTCCATCCATCATAACACTCCAGTCACATGAACTATTCTGCCACGCCTGCCATTCCAGCAAACCTTGATTACAGTCCTCAACACTAAATTACTCATTAAATGAAGTACTCTTAGGTGCAGTAGGTGAAGCAAGGCATGCAGATACTCAGAGGGCAAATTGCCCAGCATCGTGCGTTAGCAACAGAGCTGTGAAGACAACATAGGAACCCAAACTTATAGAATCATAGAATCATAGAATGGTTTAGGTTGGAAGGGACCTCAAGGATCATCCAGCTCCAACCCCCTGCCATAGGCAGGGACACCTCCCACTAGAGCAGGCTGCTCAAGGCCTCATCCAGCCTGACCTTAAACACCTCCAGGGAGGAAGCATCCACAACCTCCCTGGGCAACCTGTGCCAGTGCCTTACCACCCTCACTGTAAAGAACTTCCTCCTAACATCCAGTCTAAATCTCCCCTCTTCCAGCTTAAACCCATTCCCCCTCGTCCTAACATTACTAGACCTCATCTTACATGTTACCTTTTAGACCAAACAGCCTTTGACGATGCCCTAGAGGGCAAAATGAGAAGGGAAGCTTCTCATGGAGAACACATACAGGGGGCCAGATGCTCAGCAGATCAAAATGGGTGCACCCCACTGCTTTCAAAGCAGCTCTGCCAATTTACATCAGTTGATGGTGTGACCTATATAATGAAAACGTGCTTGAAGCAGCTAAGGAATAGAACCTTGATTTATTCCAAATGCATTATATTTAACGCTGTCACTTATCTCTTACATGCCAACATGCAAGCTCAGGAGACAGACACATTTGGATATTCTCAGCTGGGAATCATGTTCTTGCAAAGCTCCTAGATGATGCACATACTGTCTCTATTTGTGTTCACCCTTTCAGATGGCATGGTGCCCACAAAACAAGCTGATTAGCACTTGCCCTGGGCTATCAAGGCAAGGCAATGGTATGTTTAGATCAGCAAACTGCATAACAATATAAATGTCATCTATCCTACGAGAAGCTCTGGCAGGATTTGCATCTTGTGCTTCGTTGCATCTGTGTGCCAAAAAGAAACTCAAAGACTTGCAAAGGAAAGACAGGCATGGGATTTGCCAGCCCCTCTGGTTGCCAAAACACACTGTATAGCAGTGGGTGCCTCATTACAATCCCCAAGGACCATCTCCTGGGGTCAGATTGTGTGGAATGTGAACACTACTGGTGCATATATGTATCTATAGACGCAGCCTTTTTTGTTAAGCCAGGCTCATAAGCAGAAAATGAACCACAAGCAGTGTGTCTGGCACAGCTCAAGACATGATCTGTACACTTGCCCAGAAAAGATGGCACCCAGCCTAAGCAGAATAGCCCTGGGTGGTCACTAGTTGGTTGTGTAACATCTTTGCTGGTGGGGCAAACTGCAGCAATACCTAAGAGATACAATGGGGAATGGGCTGAGGATGCCCAGTTTAGGTCACTAGCTACAGTGCACGCCAGGCTCCTAAAGGCCTGGCACTCATTAGCATTTGATTGTTGCTGGAGACCTATAGGACATGAAATGATGGTCTCACTCCAACTCCTGGTGAGCAAATGTCAGCACCATTATCACAGTAAGCATCCATCTTAGTGGTCTTACCAAAGAAGTCAGGGGCTGAATGGGAAGAAAGGTTGATCTATGTCTCATTGTCAGCGGAGGGGACTTTCCAGGACAGAGTGTGGCCAACTAGCAGGGTTCAGAATTGCTGCCTCTACAAGTCCTACTTAATTGTTCTGTAGATAGGACAGGATGCAGGAAGGGGAGATATAGTGCTGGAAAGATCTACAGAAAGAGAAAGAATGCTGTCAAAGGTGGGAATAACAGCTCTGCAGATAAGCAGAGAAGCATCCTGGCTTCACATGCTAAGCGGATAGCAGAACAACACACCCAGGTCATCAGAAACAGAAACTACATTCTGAGTGCAGAACCAAACAGGACACTGCAGCAAATGCAGGGAATGCTCAATAGACTTCACTTCTTTCTCTGTGTTTACCTTTTGTTCACACACTAGGAACCAAGAGCAGTGTCAAAGGCAAACCCTCAAGCTTTCTGTGTCAAAGTAATCCAGCTGCCTGAGGCAGAGCTCTCAGCACTCTGGAGTCTTCCAACCGTTTCCTCCTAAAGCAAACTCAAGCACTTTCTGCAGAGTTTGTAGCAATTCACAACCTGATTACTCAGTAAAGGTCATAATTTGCTTTAACAAAGTTTTGTTTTCGTGGCAAACATAAAACCCACTTGGACTAAGTTGTTGCCCACCCCCTGCTCGACCTCGTCGCGTTTCTGTTTCGCTATGCAAGCCTTTGGTCATCGCTAGAACCAAAGCAGAGCCCAGAAGAGCAGAGAGTGACTCTGCTAAGGAGATTATGCAAAGTGCCATTTAGCATTAAATTTCTATTTGAAAATGGAAGCTGTTTGCTTTTTTATTCTTAGTTATGCTAATGAAAAATCAGAAGGGAGACTTTGTACTTCTAACATTAAAGTGGTGCCCTTAACTTCTCGAGAACCCTTAGTCATTGTTGCTTGTTCCTCATAAATTCCTATTTACAATACTTTGTATTATCAACCTCTTTCATTGCTGAAAAGAGAAATCAGTCTGGATCGCTCTTGTTTGGTTACCCAGATCCAGATGCATTAAACTTCTATTACATAAGAGGATTTGTACTTCATACTGAAGATTTCAGGGAAGATATTTAAAAGATTATGAAATATGCTTGTGAAGAAGGGGGGCAAAAAGAGAGAGAGAGAGAGAGAGAGACTGTTGGAACATATCCATCAATATTCCAGTATAGAATCACAGAATGTTGGAACATATCCATCAATATTCCAGTATAGAATCATAGAATAGACCAGGTTGGAAGAAACCTCCAAGCTCAGCCAGCCCAACCTAGCATCCAGCCCTGCCCAACCAACCAGACCATGGCACTAAGTGCCCCAGCCAGGCTTGGCTTCAACACCTCCAGGCACAGTGACTCCACCACCTCCCTGGGCAGCCCATTCCAATGCCAATCACTCTCTCTGACAACAACTTCCTCCTAACATCCAGCCTAGACCTCCCCTGGCATAACTTGAGACTGTGTCCCCTTGTTCTGTTGCTGGGTGCCTGGCAGAAGAGCCTAACCCCACCTAGATACAGCCTCCCTTCAGGTAGCTGCAGACAGCAATGAGGTCTGCCCTGAGCCTCCTCTTCGGCAGGCTGCACACCCCCAGCTCCCTCAGCCTCTCCTCTCAGGGCTGTGCTCCAGGCCCCTCCCCAGCCTTGCTGCCCTTCTCTCAACACCTTCCAGCACCTCAACATCTCTCTTGAATTCAGGAGCCCAGAACTGGACACAGCACTCAAGCTGTGGCCTGACCAGTGCTGAGCACAGGGGTAGAAGAACCTCCCTTGTCCTGCTGGCCACACTGCTCCTGAGCCAGCCCAGGATGCCATTGGCTCTCTTGGCCACCTGGGCACACTGCTGCCTCATCTTCAGCTACTATCTACCACTACCACTACCCCTAGGTTCCTTTCTTCCTGGCTGCTCTCAGCCACTCCATCCCTAGCCTCTAGCACCACTTGGGGTATAAATTCCTGAAGCAGTGGAATTCCATGGTGCAATTATCTTTCAGAATGTATAGCTCCTAGCACTGATCTTTACATTTAACAGGAGGAAGGGGAAAGAAAAAAGGCTTAATGCTTGGTAAATGAATGTTAATTAAGATGGTGGGAAAACATCTGTCCTAATTGAATAATGAAACTAATGCACCTTGTGCATTTGTTGAAGGATTCTCTGCTGCTATCAAGTGTAAGTGGCCTTTCATGTGCCACATTTGCCAACAGAAATCTTTATACAGGGTCTGCTTCTTGCTGCTTATTGATCAAAGACCAGATCTGGCCTCTCAAGGCAAGCAGTGCCACACTGCATGCAAAACCTTTCACAAAAAGATGAGCCAGACAAGTGGAGGCTGGCTTCAAGAGAGCATTATGTAAAAGGACTTGGATTTGCCTCCAGGGGTTTGGGTTTTTAAGAAAGAACAATTAGAGAGGATTCTGTTAATGTGGCACAGAGTCAGTCATCTGGCAGTTGGTTTGGGTGGGTGGTTTTTTTTTTCCCTCCCCTCATATTCAGCCTTTGCACAAATAGTTCTCAGTTGCCTATCCATTGATCTACCTATTTTCTATGAAGCAGTCTGGGGTTTGATCACACACCATGTCAAGAGCAGACCCATTTATGGCATGTATATTTAAGATGATAAACAGGGCAGGTTTTGCAATGGTAATGTGGGGCATAAGAAGAGCCCAGACAAAGCATCCCATTGACATAGCTGTGTTTTGGATCAGGCCTACTGTGAATCTGAGGAGGGAATGAGAAGCAGGATGGTTATTCCCTTCCAGTAGATATGCAAAGTTCTCTTCTCCCATACAATGGAAAGAGTTTTACACTGCTGTAGATCATGGTCCATGGATAATCAGCTCACTATTCACTTCCCCAGCTTTGCGGAAGCGTAATCAGGAGAGCATTATGAAGGAAAACCTGCCCTGCAGGGACAGACTTGCTTTAATAATGTTTATGACTTGTCCATATTGTATTTATGTCTGGAAGTTGATTTCTTGGGGTTTCCCACCCTTCCTCCACTCTTGGTCCCAAAGACCAATTTGCAAGCTGAGTCCTCCACCAGGCTAAGCGAGGGAAGCTCCAGTGATTGATGGACAATATTCTCCTCTCTAGACACTCAGGATCATATGCAGAAATAATTATGGGTGGAAGTTGAGGCACAGGAGGTTCCATGTGAACCTGAGGAAGACTTTTTTTCACTGGAACAGGCTGCTCAGGGGCGTTGTGGAGTCTTCCTCACTGGAGGTATTTGAGAACTGTCTGGATGCCTTCCAGTGTGATCTGCTCTGGGTGATCCTGCTCTGGCAGGGGGGCTGCACCAGATCAGCTTTCGAGGTCCCTTCCAGCCTCTGACATTCTGTGATTCTACAATTCACAGGATCACACAGGATGTTAGGAGTTGGAAGGGACCCTAGCAGGTCACCAAGTCCAACCCCCCCATGATAACTCTATGATGATGCTTGATTCTATCTAGCACAGGTCAAAGCTGACCTTTTCCTGCAGTGGCTGCTCTAAAACCCAAGCCCATCCTTCACAAATGAACAGATTTGGGCTGAAAGTGCAATGCTTACTCTGGTCATCTGCTGGCCTCCTGTTGAGCTTGCCTTGAAAACAGTCCAGACTCATGCCACAAATAGTAACAAAAAATGATTGAGACATTGTAGAGAGGCTGCTGCTGGGCTCTGCTCACAGGAAACTGGAGACAGAGCAAGGGGAATGGCCTCAGGCTGAGGCTGGGGAGATTTAGATTGGACATTAGGGAAAGGTTTTTCACAGAGAGAGTGGTCAGGGACTGGAATAAGCTGCCCAGGGAGGTGGTGGAGTCACCCACCCTGGATGTGTTCAAGGGTTGCTTGGAAGTGATGCTTAGGGATATGGTTTAAGGTGAATCTTGTAGGGTAGGGTTCTAGGTTGGACTTGGTGATCCTGAGAGGCTTTGCCAGCCTGGGTGTTTCTGTGATTCTGTGACCCCTCCATTACCTGCCAGGCTCACCATTTTTATTGAGCTTTACAATGCCAATCTATTGGGGTTTTTTAAAGCCACCAATCTTAGTCATCTAAAAATCATCCCAGAGAGGAACCAAGCTGCAGAGCAGTTCCAGAAAGACAGGTTGGTCTAAAAAAGCCATGCAGAAATTTGCTTCTCCCCTTGTACCCTCAGGCACATTGTCCAGGCAGAAATCAGCTGAGATTGCTTTTGCTGTGTTATTCCACTCTGATTTCACTGCTCACTTCTGCAAAATCTGCCTCCAAATTCCCAATTTTCTGATGCTTTCAAAATTCACCCCTGGATTTGGCTTGTGTGGCAGTTCTGATGGCATGCAAAGGACTGAGAGGATAATAAATAGGAATTGGTAGATGATAGGAATTTCTTGGGCTTGCTGTTACACTTCACCATTGTCATAATGCATTGGCTGCTGTTAACCATGACAGTTCACAGGCACCACTAATTTTGTGGGTGCCTGCATGCTTAGATCCAAAGCTGACTGTAGCCAGAGATGGCTTAAGTCACCAGACACAAACCCCTTCAGACTCATCTCCAATCCAAAGGGCTACTGACCTCACCTGGACTTGCAAACAATCAACACTCCCCACAACAGAGCACAACTCATCCTAACACAAAGACCCTGAAATGAGACAGGGCCCTCTTTACCACTTTTAGACTCAATCTATGTTCGAGCATGGAGTATGTTTGGGCTCTGTGGCTTCTTCCAAGCCCCACTCCATATGCCTGCTTGGACATGAACCCTGCAGAGAGGAGGCAAAGCTGGTTCCGAGAAGCTGAGCCTTGAGAGTGAACTAAACTGTGCTGAGCATAGCCTCTGAGGTCACAACCAAAATGAGAAAGATGCCTTTTGTTCATGGCCTTGGGGCACTCCCTGACCTCTACAAGGAGCAGGAGGAGCAAGAGCATCACTTGCAGTGGCTCAGATGACCTCTTGGCAGCAAGTGTACGCATGCAACCGAAGGCAGGTGGAGGGCAGCATCTCTACAGCTCTTGCACCTCACAGCTGGGCTGCACTTAAATCTTTGTTCTGTCTTACAGCACTAAAGTTCTTCCAGAAGACATAAACAAGTCAGTCATGGTTTTGGTCTCCCATATAGCACTCAGCATCTGTATTTGTCTGCAGGAAAAGCCCCCCAAAGCCACAAGGTTTCCTTTTTATTTACCTCTTTTTTATCTTTGCTTATTTTCCATGAAGAACAGGAACCCAACCTTGCTTTAGTTAGAAACCCAGCCAGAAACAAAACCCCTCTTGAATTCCTCTTCATTATAAATGGATTGTCAATGTGTTAAATAAATCAGTGAAAATGGAAATCCAAAAATAAATAACCATCCTGCTGTTGCTATGACAACTCCAATTTTTTTCTTTACCTGGACAGGGATTTTATGTTTCACAGTTAGCAATCACTGAAGAGGAGGGTCACATTTATTCTTAATCCTGGCACATTTCACCACCTACCCTCAACATGACCCAAACAAAAATAATAATAATAAGGAGGGAGGGGGATTATTTTTGGTTACTTTTTAGCAAATGAGGGAAGATGAAAGAAAGGAGCTAGGTTTCATTCCAGACAGGAGAAAGAGAGAGAGACACACACCCCATTTACAACAACATAGCTCATAACATCTACTCTGCTCAGAAAGGACAGAGAGCACAAAACATTACAGTAGGATTGCAAAGGCTTGGAGGTGGCCCTGCTCTGCAAAAGAAAAAGAGCATGGCATGTCTGAAATAAGATTAACATGGCTGAAAACCATGGTTTAGCTCATACTTTAAACAACTTTACTCTGGTGAGAAGCAACAACCTCTCAGAAGGGCAGCAGGAAGCAAATGTTTTGCAACGTGTGCCATTGCCTGTGCCAGTGAAACCTGCGTCTACATGACCCAGCAGTCATGAGTGCAGAGTTAATATGCTCTCTAATCCTAGAGAGCAAACCAGCTCCCTCCAAAGACCCTGGCTAAGGAATACCCAAAGCACTGAAGAATCAGGACCACACATTACACTGGAATTAACCTCTGGGTTGTACCTGGCATGTACCTCAACATGAGCCTGCAGTGTGAGTGCAGCCCAGACAGCAGCCCTGTGCTGGGCTGCAGCAAGAGCAGTGTGGGCAGCAGGGCAAGGGAGGGGATTCTGCCCCTTGGCTCTGCTCTCCTCACACCCCACCTGCAGTCCTGGGTGCAGTTCTGGAGCCCCCAGTTCAAGAAGGACATGGAACTGTTGGAGTGAGTCCAGAGGAGGCCATGAAGATGCTCAGAGGGCTGCAGTAGCTCTGCTATGAGGACAGGCTGAGAGTTGTGGCTCTGCAGCCTGAAGAGAAGGCTTTGAGGAAACCTTGGAATGGCCTTCCAGAATCTGAAGGGGGCTACAGGAGGGCTGGGGAGGGACTATTGACAAGGTCTTGTAATGACAGGACGAGAAGGAATGGGTTTAAACTGGCAGAGGGGAGATTTAAATGGGATATTAGAAAGAAGTTGTTTGCAGTGAGTGTGGTGAGACACTGGCACAGGTTGCCCAGGGAGGTTGTGGCTACTCCCTACCTGAAGGTGTTCAAGGCCAGGTTGGATGAGGCCTTGAGCAACCTGTTCTAGTGGGAACTCCCCTATGGCAGGGGAGTTGGAACTGGCTGAGCTTTGAGGTCCCTTCCAACCTAAAGCACTCTCTGCTTCTAGGCACTGTCTGTTACATGGTGCTCTACCATTTCTTTGTGGTGGGGATTTTACCTGGAGTTGGAACTGGATGATCTTTGAGGTCCCTTCCAACCTAAACCATACTATGATTCTGTGCTTCTACCTGTGATGGGAAGAAACACTTGTCAGCTGGAATGGGAAGCAGAGGGAAATTCAGTAGAGGGGAGAGACAAGAGCCACCACCAGGACTCCATCTCTCCTACAGCTTCCAGCTGCTGTCACCTGGGAATCCTTCAGCCAGCTCAGAAAAGCCCCCTAGAGAATTTTCAAAACATCCTTGTCCTGACCCAAATATTCCCCTTCAGTTTTGAAACCTTGTTTCAAAAAGAAAACATTCTCAATTGAGAGGAAGGAGGAAGAAGCACAGAACCAAACTGCTTCTCACGAGAAGACTCCTTAAACCAGCCTTTCCCACCAAAACTACCTTTTGCCAGGCAAGGAAGTTAATTAATCCAAATGAAAGCCTAACCTAATGGCAATAAAATGCCAAACAGTCCCCAGATCAGGCAGAAATCGCTGGCAGTAAAGTGCTGAACTCGCACAGCACCGTTCGGAATAGACCTGGCCGCGCTAGAGACGGTTTCCAACCCAGTGTCTGCAGGGTTTTGTGAGCAGTGTGTTCCTCTAGCCCAAATCTGCAGCCAGTCACTCTTATTTTGTGTAGATCTGTACACACACATATGCACACACACTGGGATTGTGCAAGTGCTCTAAACAAATATGGGTGTTTGCATCCTGACTTGCCCGAAAAGCAAAGCAGACTGTTCAAGCAGCAGCCGCTGAAAGCAAGCATTCAGCTCTACTCAGAGGCTCGTTTTCCTCTAAAAGGGCCTCTCAGACTCAGTGACAACTCTTAGCTGCCTGAGGGAAAAAAAAGAGAGAATAAAAAAAAAAGAGAGAGAGAGAGAGAGGGAAACCACAACACTGGAATAGGGGCGGGGGGAAAGAACCTATTTTCCAGTGCGAAGTAATCCCTGTTCCATTGCCATGGCACCAGACATCCGTCTCTTTCTTTCATTGACCAGACGAGGTCCTCCTCAGCCCCTGGCTTCTTTAAAAAAAAACAAGGGGGAGGGAAAAAAAAGGTGGGTTTGGGGTGGTTTGGGGTTTTGTGTGTGTGTTCTTCTCTGTGTGTGCCTGAATTTGTTTCCTCGGTAGGAAGAGGAGTCATTAAAGTATTAGTTTAGGTTGATTGATTCTTCAGGGGAAGGAGAGGGTTCTGGGGCTTGGTAATCTCTGACATGAGCTCAAAACAGAGGCTCTTCAGCCTGATATGATGCTGAGAGAAGAAAAGGAAGATGCTGCTTGCCCCTTGGAAAGGCAAACGGCACAGGTTACAGGCTGGGAGTCAAACCTCTGCCAAAAACTTGGTGGTTTCTCCAAGGCACAGGGGACATTAGTGACATACAGAGGAGCTAGAGTGCAATAGTTTTTCTTCATGCTTTGGAGCAGTTTATACATGAATTATGGTTCTGAAATGCCTTCTACCTGGCTGTAGGGTGCAGTGAAAGATAAAAAGAATAGAAAGAAATAAAGGAAAGGTAAAATAGGGGAAAAGGAAAGAGATAGGGGGAAAAAAGAAGAGGAAAAAAAAGGAGGAGAGGAGGGGAGGGAAGGGGAGGGCAGGGGAGAGGGGAGAGGGGAAAGTGGAAGAAGGGAAGGGAAGGGAAGGGAAGGGAAGGGAAGGGAAGGGATGGGTAGGGAAGGGAAGGGAAGGGAGGGGAGGGGGTGGGGGGGGTTGGGGGTGGAGGGGAGGGGGGGGGGGGGG
>WAAF01001536.1:167928-235338 GCA_013400475.1 Tricholaema leucomelas
GAAGAGAAGAGGAGGGAAGAGAAGAGAAGAGGAGGGAAGAGAAGAGGAGGGAAGGGAAACCCCAGTAACCGAGTCAATTTACAAGAAAAAAAAAAGAGGGAAGGAAAGCAAAACCCCAACAAGTGAGTCAATTTCGAAAGGAAAAGTGAAACCCAACAAGTGAGTCAATTTCGAAAGGAAAAGCAAAACTCCAATAAGGGAGTCAATTTCGAAAGGAAAAGTGAAACCCAATAACTGAATCAATTCAAAATAAAAAACACAAGAGAAAATAAATACATAAAATCTATGCACAGAGGCAGCACTCAGACATCACCAAAACCACCTTAGCTCTGTCCCCAGACCTTTGCATACCCTCCTGTCCTCTCCTCCTTCCCAACATCAGGAAAGTCAAAGGATTTCCAGCTCACAGAGTAGCACAAAAATGCTGGGGCATGACTCAGCATCTGTTGCTTTGTTTCAGCAGATCATTGCATTGGGTAAGTTTGAGAGCCATATCTGATCACATCTCATGGGCTCTAGGAAGCTGCCGTTCGCCCGGGGTGCAGGGTATGGTGCGAGTGCTTGGCTCTTTCAGCAGCCATTCAGCACCTTGGCAGGATCAGCCTGGCCGGCAGCAAGAAAACGTGCATGCAACTGGATGTGCTGTGTGTGCTGGCTTTTGCTTAAGGGAAAGAGAAGCTGTGCTTCCTGAGGGGTTCTGTAGGCAAGACAAAAGGCAATTTCTGTCTCACACGGAAGAATACATCTTCGGCTGCAGTTTCTGCGGCTCTTTATTAACGAATAAGTCTAAATAACCATCCAATGTGCCTTCCCTCCACCAAGAACCCTGACAAGACAGATGGCTCAGAGCTGCCTAATGCCACGGGTTCACCTTTTTTATTTCATAAAAAAATCATTCCCCCCCTCCCTTCCCTGGCATCTGCAGGCCAGTTGCAGGAGGAAGCAGAGAAAAGGAAGCAATGTATATGCAGGGCACGCACAGACTGCGCCGCGGAGGGCGCATGCACCGAGCACGCACACACACAAAATTGATTCCCTCTGGCTCCTGCAGTCTGATCAATTTTGCATTCAGTGCAGACCTACAGTGAATTTATTACTCCTCGGAAACTTTCTAGCAGAAAGGGAGATGGATCCATTACGGCAGAGCCCAGAGTTTCAATCAGACACCTCCTGCAGTTCCCTTGCAGATTTGGACTCATCTCTTGCCACAGAGCTTCCCCCGAAGGTAAGAGGGTACCAGCAGGTTCAATACTAAGGGTCGTGTGGATGTTACTGGCATTATAGCACTTCCCAGAGGCACTGTTTGGCATCCAGGCCCCACTGTACTGCACAAATTTCAATATTTAGATTGTAAGACACAGCAAGAAGTAAGGCAGAAGAGGAAAGAGAAGCGAGGTGACTTGAAACAACAAAACTGAGACACTCTGAGTCTGGATGACTTCATAGCCCTATAACCAATTCCCTCTACCCAAGGCTAAGAGGATGCTTCCCTTGGACATGTGGGACAAAGACACCTTACAACGTTCTGGAAAACTTGGCATTTACATCACTCAGAAACCATTTCCCATTGCAGCAAGGAAAATGTCTCCCCCAGTTGACACAAGTGTGAAACTAAATTCTGTCCAACGCTTCCAGCTGTGACAGAAGCCAGGAGAACCTGCTCTGAAAGGGCTCCATTTCACAGCCAGGATTTCTAGGATCCTAGGAAACAGCATTCCTCTATTGCAGGAAAACTCTCTGACTTATGCCATACACAACAGTGGCTTCAACATCCATGTTCCATCTCTTTTGCCCTGTGCAACCAGGAGTTGCACTAAATTGAGCCCAGGAGGGAGGAAAGGAAAGAGAAGATTTCATCTGATCATTCTCCCTGGAAAGGATGGGTAACAGTAAGGGAATGCTGCTTCCTTAAGCTGCGGGGGAGCATGATGTGATCTCTGTGCTTTTAGTTCCCTCTTCCAGTTTAAACACAGGTTGTAATTCAATACCTTTCCCAGAATATTTTCCTGCCTCCTTTAAAATGTCTGAGTAGAGGTTATGAACTCTGATGTGATTACTGCTGCAAAAAGGAAGAGGAGTATGATGGAGCAAGATGGCAGATGTTAGACAATCAGTCAGGAAGATGTTTGTAGCTCAATGACCTTTATGATTAGATTCAGTTTCTGGAAGATGAAGCTTGGATATGGGTATCAAGTTGGCTGCTCTGCTTTGCAGCAAACAAAAATCTCAGGACCTACACCCAGGAAAAGATTGCAGCACCTCCAGCCCTGAAGGTTCAAACCTTATCTTCCATTTCTTTTTCCCACCCTACAAACAGTCATTGTCCATAGCAGACAGATCAGGTACCTGATGGGAATTATTTTGCCTGTTGCCTACTCATGCCTCACACAACCCCTCCCGAGGATGCTCTAGGATTGGCTCTAATCTGCCTTCTGCCCATCAACGACTTTGATCTAGACAAATCAAATTTAAAGCACTACCAAATCAGAATGGCAGCATTTCGCACCTTGAAACGCCCCAAACGACAGTGCAGGTGCCAGACACACACACCATTGTCAGTCCTGCAAGACACACTAAAAATAGAGCCACACCAAATATAGCCGAGCAGCATCCGTCTGCAGGCAGACCCAGCTCAGCTCCCTTACCACCCGCAAACGAGTTACGCCAGGGTGAAGCTGATACAGAGCGAAATGACATTCTGCTGTGTAATTCCAAAGGAAAGAAAGGGGAGGAAAGGGTAAGGAAAACGATTCCCCCCTGCCATCAGCTTTGCCAAAACCCCATTGTCTCTGCTAGCCTGCAGCGCTTTGCTCCATGGCTAATTCCACCGACTTCCAGAAGAGGGAGATCACAGACAGCGCTGACCGGGAGCGGAGGTTACCGCCAGAAATGGGCTGCTTCTAACCAGAGTTTTTTGGTTATTATTAATTTAATTTTGCCCTTTCCCCCTCCAATTCCCACTGGTAACAAAAGGCATCCCCCCACCCACATCCCTTTTCCAAGGATCCTTGTGCTATGTGAACAAAGCTGCAGTCAGCGAGGTAAGGTGATAATGCAGTAATTTATGGTGGGTTTAGCAGGAAAAGTGTAGGTTGAAGTTAAAACACAACAAATTCAAATCCAAAGAAAAGGAAAAAGAAGAAAAAAAGAGAAAGAGAGAAAGAGAAAAGGAGAAAGAAAAAGAGAAAGGGGGAAAGGGGGAAAGGGGGAAAGGGGAAANAGAGAAAGAGAAAGAGAAAGAGAAAGAGAAAGAGAAAGAGAAAGAGAAAGAGAAAGAGAAAGAGAAAGAGAAAGAGAAAGAGAAAGAGAAAGAGAAAGAGAAAGAGAAAGAGAAAGAGAAAGAGAAAGAGAAAGAGAAAGAGAAAGAGAAAGAGAAAGAGAAAGAGAAAGAGAAAGAGAAAGAGAAAGAGAAAGAGAAAGAGAAAGAGAAAGAGAAAGAGAAAGAGAAAGAGAAAGAGAAAGAGAAAGAGAAAGAGAAAGAGAAAGAGAAAGAGAAAGAGAAAGAGAAAGAGAGAAACAGAAACAGAAAGAGAAACAGAAACAGAAAGAGAAACAGAAACAGAAGTAAAAAGAAAAAGGGGTTTGGGGTAGGGGAGAAATATTTAGATCCTGACATGAAGTAATAGTGGAGCAAAAAGAATAGGAAAAGTTGAGAGGCTTCTGAGCCAGGACCTGATTCAGTTTCTACACCTAAAGTTGTAATGAAGTAGTACAATGCTGAGGAACAGAGCCTGGCTGCAGTAAACTGGTGCAGAAATTGGACCCACTGATATTTATCTTCATTTTCTGGAGAGGAAATGCAATCCAGCCCACATAAGGAATTGAGCACAAAGTTTACCAGTACCATCTGAAGTGGAGGAGAAGACAACCCCTGGATTGGCTCAGACTTTAGCTACCCTGCAAGTGGTGAAATGCCTAAAATCAAGCACTGGAGACAAAGAAACGTCTTACAATTCAAGGAGAGACCTGGAACTCGAAAGCCATCAGCTGATAAGGAAGACTTTCTCAGCATTTCCTGCCCCAAGCCACACTCTCAGGAACCAATTCAAGGAGAGACCTGGAACTCTAAAGCCATCAGTAGATAATGAAGACTTTCCCAGCTCTTCTTGCCCCAAGCTGCACTCTCAGGAGCCAATTTTTAGGTGGTGAGTTGGCTGAAATAAGCTCTCACTCCCTCTCTGCTGCCCATCACCTGACCCTATGCCCATTTCCTTAACTTATGCATAGAATCATAGAATCAGGCAGGTTGGAAGAGAGCTCCAAGCTCAGCCAGTCCAACCTAGCNGCCTCTCCTCACATAGGGCTGTGTTCCAAGCCTCCCACCAGCTTTGTCACCCTCCCCTGCCAGGGCATCACACAGTAGTCAAATCCCTGCTTTTTCAAGTTCCCCAAAATGCTCACTGCAGCAGCGTACAGAAGAGGTGCTCCAGTGCCCTCAAGGCACCCTAAGATTCGAAGCTGTATTGACAGAGGAATTTGGTTTACAGTGGTTTGGTTTGTTTTTGGGGGGGGTGGGGGTGGGCTTTTTTGGTTGTTTGGGTTTCATTTATTTGAAGAGCAAGAATGCTTAATTTAGCTGATGCTGGCATAAGAGAGAAGTGACTCAGGTATCAAATCCTGTAGACTGCCACACAAACCTCTCCCACAGTCCCCAACTTTTTCCCTATACCTTGTAAAAAAGAAAAAGAAGTCTCTTCAGCCACTGTGGGACAGATCCTCTGTGGAAGCAAAACAAAAACCAGGGAGGGATGGATTGCTCCCTGGAATAGGACAAGGAGCAATGGGTGTAAATTGCAGCAAAGGAGGTTCTGCATCAACACAAGGGGGAACTTCTTTCCTGGAAGGGTCACAGCGCACTGGTGCAGGCTGCCCAGAGAGGTTGTGGAGTCTCCTTCTCTGGAGGCTTTCAAGGCCTGTCTGGATGTGTTCCTGTGTGATGTGTGTTAGATAGGATTGTCCTGTTCTGGCAGGGGGGTTGGATTGGATGATCTCCTTGGGTCCCTTCCAACCCCTAACATCCTGAGATCCTGTCATTTAGCCAAGGTGGGGGCCCAGGTGCACCCCAAAGAAACCCTTGTGAAACACAAAATCTATTTGCACTGGCTTACTTTCACAGCAGCAAGAAGGCAGCTTCAGAAATAATCCAGCCAGACCCCTGGGGAGAAAGAGTGGGAAGAAAAAAAGCAAAAGCAAACCAGGCTCCTTCTGCTGTTCCCAGCAGCCGCGGTACAGGCTGGGGGCAGGGAGGGTAAGTCTGGGCCAGGAAAGGGCTGAGACCCAGGACCCCCAGGCCGGACGTGGCACACCCACTAACCCCCAAAACAATCGGATGAGCAATCTTTGTCAGGAACAAAAGACATCTGCTGGGTAAAATGGGAATGGCCTGGGAACAAGGACAAAGGCAGACAGTATCACATGAGGGGCCAGGCTGCTCCAGCGAGATGCCAGGGTCAACGGCAACTGATGCGCCCAATAAGTCAAGAGGAATCAATAATGCTAAAGAACTCGCTGGTGGCTTCTAGATGAAGCAAATCAGTGCAAATGCAGTTAAAATTGGCTCTGAGCTCCACACACTGCAGCCTGCAAGCTGACTGAAGCCCAGCATGTGACACAGTGGCGCTGGCACTCGGAGGTTCCCACAGCTGCGGGAAAAATGTCTTTTCACGCCCGAGACGTGTGCGAGGCAGCTTTGAATACGGATCTTTGTCATCCCTCCTTCTCTTAGAAGGCCTAAAATGGGTGAAGAGCAAGGAGACACTGGATTTCATGAGTCCTGCCCACTCAAAGAGGCTGTTTAAAAACAAATCCCACTTCCAGGCCACCCCCTCACCGCTGAAGTGCATTCCAGCTTCTCAGTGCTGCCTGCCTGCGTGGTTGTGTCTCCGTGCTTTGCCATTGGAATGGGCTGCCCAGGGAGGTGGTGGAGTCACCATCCCTGGAGGTGTTCAAGAAAAGCCTGGATGGGGCAATTAGTGCCATGGTCTGGTTGATTGGATAGGGCTGGGTGCTAGGTTGCACTGGATGATCTTGGAGGTCTCTTCCAACCTGCTTGATTCTATTCTATTCTGTTCTGTTCTATTCTACTCTCACACCACTTACATGGGTCCAGTTTTGGGCTCCTCAATTCAAGAGAAATGTTGAGGCACTGGAATGTGTCCAGAGAAGAGTAATGAAGGTGGTGAGGAACACAAACCCTATGTGAGGAGAGGCTGAGGGAACTGAGGGTGTGCAGCCTGCAGAAGAGGAGGCGCAGGGCAGAGCTCATTGCTCTCCACAGCTACCTGAAGGGAGGCTGCAGCCAGGTGGGGTTGGGCTCTTCTCCCAGGCACCCAGCAACAGAACAAGGGGACACAGTCTCAAGTTGTGCCACTAGAGGTCTAGGCTGGATGTTAGGAGGAAGTTGTTGTCAGAGAGAGTGATTGGCATTGGAATGGGCTGCCCAGGGAGGTGGTGGAGTCCCCATCCCAGGAGGTGTTCAAGAAACGTGTAGACATGGTGCTTTGGGACAGGATTTAGTGGCCACAGTGGTGTTAGTTTGATGTTTGAACTCTACAGTCTTAGAGGTCTTTTCCAACCTGGTTGATTCTATGATTCTATGAATCACAGCATCATAGAACAGTTTCAGTTGGAAAAGACCTCTAAGACTGTAGAGTTCAAACATCAAACTAACACCACTGTGGCCACTAAATCCTGTCCCAAAGCACCATGTCTACACGTTTCTTGAACACCTCCTGGGATGGGGACTCCACCACCTCCCTGGAAATACATATCAGCAGCAATAGAAATGGTGCTACAGAAACCACTATGCCGCGAAGGAGGTCTAAGCCTAAAATTTGCAAGGATCCCCTTCTGAGTCCCTAAAACACCACCCTGCTCTCTTCAACTTTGGCTCAGGTCACTCATCCCCTCTGTGCCTTGGTTTCCCCTTTGTGAGACAGGACACCAGCACTGCCTTCTGTCCTTGGGATGCTAGGAGAAGACTCCATCAGCAAAATAGGGCAGACCCTGCTACTACTGTAAAGTGGGCCAGGTGAGTACCTACACTCACCTGAGAAGAGCTAAGACATGATTTAACCCAATTGTTAACAAATCATTCACTCCAAGTTAACTACAAATCAAGGAAGTATCCAATTCGTGTGAGCTGATACTTCTACAGGTCCTTCTCTTTCTCCATGGCAGACTTGGCATGAAGATAATTTTGCACCATTACACCAAGTGTCTCACTTACTCCAGCCTCTTATTCTGAACTGGCAGGTGACATCCTAACTGCTGTCCTCAAAGATAATGCTAAGAGCAAGCATCTCCTCCTTGCTTTGGATTCAAACTCACATTATGTCCCCCAGGGAAGCAAGCTCAGCTCCTCACTTAGTAACCTGCCTGACCATCTATAATTCAGCACAGTCACTTCATTACTGTAGATGGAGAAAAAAAGAGGAACATTAATTTTCCTTTAATAAATCTCACAAACTCATGGATAATAAGGATAATATGGATAATAAACTTATGGAGATAGGATATCCCCCTTGGAAACACTCTAAACATTCTAACATGGGTTATGTTTCATACCTTGGGATTAACTACTAAGTTTTGAATCCACTTGCTCCAGTTGAGAAAATGTGCAAAGAACACAATCTGTGGCTTCATTTCCTCCTTTTAACATCTCATTGTTTGCCAAAGACTGCCATATTCATAGTCTTATAGAATGGGTTGGGTTGGAAGGGACCTTAAAGATGACCTAGTCCCATGAGCAGGGACATCTTCCACTAGCCCAGGTTGCTCAAGACCTCATCCAAGCTGGTCCTGAACACCACCAAGAGAGGGAACATCCACAACCTCCCTGGGCAACCCATACCATGGTCTCTCCACCCTCACTGTAAAGAGTTTCTTCCTAATCTTCAATCCAAATCTCCCCTCCTCTAGCTTCAATCCATTTCCCATCTTGTCCTGTCATTCCAAGCCCTTGTAAAAAGTCCCTCCTCAGCTCTTCTGTAGCTCACTCAGGTACTGGAAGGCTGCTCTAAGATCTCCCTTCAGCTTTCTCCTCTCCAGACCGAACAGCCCCAACTCTCCCAGCCTGTCTCAAGAGGAGAGGTTCTCCAGCCCTCTGGCCATCTTTGTGACCTTCTCTGGAACCACTTCATCAGCTCCACGTCCACCTTATGATGGGGGCAGCAGAACTGAATGCAAAGCTCCAGGTGGGATGTCATGAGAGCAGAAGGGCAGAATCACCTCTCTCATCCTGCTGCTGTTGAGCCAGCCTAGGACAAGGTTAGTCTCTGGGCTGCCAGCCACCACTGCTGTCTCATGCTGAGTTTTTCCTCAACTGACACTCTCAAGTCCTCCTCAAGACTGCTCTCAAGCCACTCCTTGCCCAGCCTGTATTTGTCAATCCCTCTACATATGTTCAACAGTTCAGTCCACCTTGGCAATTCCTGGAATTTTAAGGTGAATTTCATTGTCTGATGGCACAGCAGTGTAGGGAAAACCACAACCCAAGATGCACTGATCTATTCTAACCAGTTCAAACCAAGAAAGAGAGGAAAGGGAGGCAATGGGGAGGAAGGCACTGCTCAGCAACTCTCATCTAGGGGAGCAAATGAATAGAAGTAATCTGGATCAAAGAGTAACAAAAGAGCTTCACTGCACACATTAGCACTTCGCCTGGCATCTCTCTCAATCATCTAAATGGTTCATTTAACCTGTTCCTAAGTGCCTCTGTGGAAGAAAATGCAAATTTTTATGCAAGTCAAAATGACTCATCACTTAGGCAGGAGGATCTTAACCTAAGTCAGCAAATAAGTTGAAAGGAAAACTGGTAACTTAGATAAGCCGCAAAGCCAGGAGCGAAGATGAGAGTGTACATCAAAGGGTGGCACAGGAAACACACCTTCAATATGGTCATCAGTGCCAGAAAGTCATGTCTTGGCCTGCAAGAGTATACAGTTCAGCACAGAGGCCTGCTGCCATCACAGAAACCAAAGACTGAAGTCCAGATTTCTGCAATCTGCAGCAAACCCCCTCCTGGAGCCAGGATGGAGCACTGCTGCCAAGAGGACAGGGCAGGACACGCTGAGATTTCCCATGCTTGATTTCTCACAGATTCAAAGACTCCTTCAGGTTGGAAGGGATCCTCAAAGCTGATCTTGTCCAATCCCCCCTGCACTCAGCAGGGACACTCCCAACTGGAGAAGGCTGCACAGGGACACATCAATTCTGACCCTGAATGTCTCCAGGGACGGAGCCTAAACCACATCCCTGAGCAACCTGTTCCAGGATTTCACCACTCTCATTGTGCAGAATTTGCTCCTGATGTCCAATCTAAATCTGCCCTGCTCCAGTTTCAAACCATTGCCCCTCATCTTAGCACTCCAAGTCCTTCTAAACAGTCCCTTTATGGCCTTCCTGTAGGTCCCCTTCAGATACTGGCATGTAGCTATAAGGTCATAGAATCATAGAATCTACCAGGTTGGAAGAGACCTCCAAGTTCATCCAGTCCCATCTAGCACCCAGCCCTGGCCAACCAACCAGACCTTCCAAAGAGTCCTTCCCCAGCCTTCCTGTAGGTCCCCTTCAGATGTGTTTTCCCCATCAGTTCCACCCTCAGACATCACAAAGCATAGCCAGCCTTGGTCATTCACACAGATTTCTCTACCCTACAAGCAAGTGAAATTCAGGACTTCCAGGTAGAGGAGGGCAGGTGAATGCTTCCTTACCCTCATAATACAGCACAAAACCACACACAGCAGCTTTTACAGAGCAGGAGAAGAGAAGATATTAAGAAAGCTAATACCAAAGAGGCCCCCACACTACTCTGAGCTGTGTAAAGCAGCTGGCTGAAGTATTTCAGGTTGAACAGACCTAAGCAGAGATATTATTGTTATTATTTATTATATAACATCCCAGCTTGCTGCATTTTTCAATTCACCCACAACCACCTCCTGCAGCACTTACACTGTCACTCTCTTCTCATGCTGCCCTAGTTTCCCAGCTTCCTTCTATCAAGGTAGATGCAGAGGCCCCATCTCTGAAGCAGCTGAGCATCTATTATATCCTGCTGCTTCTCCCTCGCACTTATCCTATTATGCTATTACAGCCGGTGTAGGGTCGTGTGTTTTTCTGTTTGGTGACATAATATTGTGGGCCAAATTCCACCATCACTATTACACTATATAATAAGGGTGAGATGCACAGGAGTGCTGGTAAGAGCACTTCATATGGCAGGAGTCAGGGTTACAAATGGTTAGGGCTGCTATCACCCGGCAGGCACCAGGATCTGCTCATTCCCACAGATACAAACTGTCACTGTATAGATAGAGACAGCAGCACCGACCTGAAATAACAGCCACAGCAAATGCAGCCACTTCATATGTGCAAACAGAGACAACTTGGATGCAGATCAGAGTGAATAACCTTTCTCTCCCTGCCTTTTAAGCAGAGAAAATTACTATTCCAGAACTTTGGTTCTTTGCAGTTCCTTCCACCTTCTCTAGCAGAAGATGCAGAATGGGGGATGAAGGGGGAATGAAGCAAAGCTGGAGGTGGGGAAAGTCAGCCTGGATGTGAGGAGGAAGTTGTTCAGCATGAGAGTGGTGACAGCCTGGAATGGGTTGCCCAGGGAGGTGGCTGAGACCCCATGGCTGGAGGTGTTTAAGGCCAGGCTGGATGAAGCTGTGGGCAGCCTGCTCTAGGGTAGGGTGTCCCTGGCCATGGCAGGGGGTGGAACTGGCTGCTCCTTGTGGTCCCTTCCAACCCTGACTGATTCTATACCTGAGCTCTGGCAAGCAAGAAGGGTCTAGAGAACAAACCTGATAAGGTACAGCTGAGGGGATTTGGCCTGTTTAGCCTGGAGAAGAGGAGCCTCCTTGCTCTTTAAAAAGGAAGATGGAATGAGGTGGAGGTTGGTATCTTCTTTCTAGTATCAGGTGATAGAATGAGAGGGTCCAGTAGCACTTTGTGGTGTCATTCTGAGCCAGTGCCCATGAAAGTTTTCTGTCTACATATACTGAGCACTTGATGCCAGACTGGATTTCAGCCTACAGCCAGCCCAGTACACTGTGGATGGAAAATAGCTGATTATGAGGAGGTCCAAGCCAGATCAAAAAGCATTGAGAAGAGATGGGATGTAGCAATAGGCTCAGACTGCTCCACTGAAACAGTAATGCTGGTCCCAAGCCCAAGCTGATGTAGTTTTTTAAGGCAGTCTGGGATAACCTGGAACCCTTCAAACCATGACACTCCTTGACATCAGGGCATGTAGAACAAAAAGGTAACACTGAGTACCTGAAACTAGCAGCTACAACAGAAAACAAGGGAAAGCCAAAGAAGGCTTACAGCTGTGAGCACAGGTACAACATGCAACGGGGCAGGAGGACAGAGCAGAGATGTGGGATCTGGTGACAGCAAAGGCTTCTGCCTGGACAGAATACAGCACAGACAATGAGCATGACCTCTACAATCATCAGACAGTCCCTGTGATTCATGCCCTAAATATCCAGGGCTCATTATTTCTCTTAGAGACCTTATTTCTCTTAAGGCCTTATTGTCCTCTACAACTACCTAAAAGGAGGTTGTAGTGAGGCTGGAGTTGGTCTCTTCTCCCCAGTTACTAATGACAGGACAAGAGGAAATGGCCTCAAGTTGCATCAAGGGAGGTTTAGGTTGGCTGTTGGGAGGAAATTCTTTACTGAGCAGGTGGTCAGGCACTGGAACAGGCTGCCCAGGGAGGTGGTGGAGTCACCATCCCTGGAGGTGTTTAAAAGGAGAGTGGCTGTGGTGCTTGAGGCTATGGTCTGGTGATGAAGGATGCTGGGATGAAGGTTGGACTGGCTGATCCTGGTGGTCCTTTCCAACCACAGCAATTCACAGTGATGAGATGTTGTGCTGAGGGATTTGGGTTAGTCAAGGACTTGTCAGTGTGAAACTAAGGATTGGACTCCATGAGCTTGAAAGGCTTTTCCAATTGAAGGAATTCTGTGATTCTGTGGCTGGTGCACATGTAGAAGGTGGAAGGGGTAACTGAGTAGTAATTTACTGAAAGACTGAAGAACTTTCAAAGCAAGGAGAGTTAATTGCCTCAAATGAATACCACATTCTGAGATGAAGCTATGTTATTCTTGAGAACATAAGAGGTTCCTAAATCTCTTCTTCAAATTCAGGGATTTGCCTGAGGCCACAGAGAAAAGGCACTGCAGTGCTACCACACCCAGATCTCAGCTGCTTCAATTCCAAGCCTTGAAAACAACAGCAAAGGTCCTGGGCCAAGACTGACATCATGGCCAAGGAATAATGAGCCCATTTTTATCCTATATAAAATGACTGCAAACCAGCACAATTATCCATTGCTAGGGCCTTTTGTCAAAGTCTTCATGGGTTTGATAACTACTATGGTGATAACAGAAATTATATTGTAGCCATACCTTCTGCTACAGCTAACCTGTCCACTGGGAGCGTGGCAGGGTGGAAAGAGATCTGCAAGTGGAGCAAAGCTGGAGATAGGTAGGTTCAGCCTAGACATGAGGAGGAAGTTGTTCAGCATGAGAGTGGTGAGAGGCTGGAATGGGTTGCCCAGGTTGGTGGCTGAGGCCTCATCCCTGGAGGTGTTTAAGGACAGGCTGGATGAGGCTGTGGGCAGGCTGATCTAGGGTAGGTTGTAGGTGCCCATAGCAGGGGGGTTGGAACTGGCTGCTCCTTGTGGTCCCTTCCAACCCTGACTGATTCTATGATTCTGTGATGCAAGTTTGCTTTTAGGTTCCTTCTCCTTCTCTGACTTTTAAAACAGGCTGCTCTAATCTGTCTGCAGTGCCACTGAAACAGGGAAATAAATCAACCAGACTAATTCCTAATTCTGAAGAATATGGAAGCTACTGAGCCAAAGATGACCAGAAGAGCATTAGAAGAAACCATAGAGAGGAAGGAGGGACATTTGTGGTAGTCAGGGGCTTTTGCTCAAATCTGCAGCATCCCTGAGCTCAGAAGATTATCAGCACTGAGATCATTCTGCAAACCAAATAAAATAATAAGAAAGTCCTTCATAATTTCAGTTAAGTGCTAAGTGAATTAACTGCCATCTGTCTGGACCAGACTAACCCAGGGAACAGGCTGAGGTATTCCTGTATCTCTTCCTGTGAGTGGTCTTGAGGACTGATCTGAAACGTGGTGCAACTCTCCAGGAAAACTCAATAGGAAATGAATGCTGTTGACCTGGCAGTGACTTTCCTGGCATAGCTGAAACAGGCTGACTGAATCACAGTGATGCAAAAGGCAGTATCAGTTCACTGAGGAGTATTCCAAAGAGTCCAATGCATTTTAAAGTGATGAGACAGTCTACTGTACCAAGGGATGCACCACACACACCGACCCAGGGACTATACTATCTTCTGAACAGCAGAGACTGGCCGTCGGCTCCTCTGCTGAGCTTCCACTAATTATGATGCCTGCAGTGCTGGGCAGAACACACAGGTAATTATAGCCTGACCTAGAGCTGGACCTAAAAAATACAATGCCACATTAACCTGGCACACTTAGGCTCTGCATCTGCCAGGCTGGTCCTGCTCTGAGCACCTGAACTAACCGTCTGCAGCTCGATTCTCTGCTTGGGTATCTGTTACAGATAGCCACCAAGTGGAATAGGCAGCTGGTGAGTTCAGGGGCCAGATCCAGTTCATGAGGCAGAAAATCTGGTCCCTGGGGAGGCTGGCTGATCAACAGGCCAGACAAACCAGGATTTCTCTGTGTCTGCTTAAGTGCGTGAAAGGGCAAGACACAGGTCAGCAGCACTTATTAAGCTGCCAGTAAAACAGGACACACTCCAGACACATACCAATGGGTTACACAAACACATGGTTACAGACCTGGTCTCACGTGGAGCTCCAGTGGCTTCAACTGGGCCCCTCAGATGAGCACCTGTGTGCAGGAGTGACCGCGGGGCGAAGGACTGCGCGCACAGGTGGCCCCCGGATGATCAGTACGTTGAGGGGAAGATCAGCATTTGATGTCTGGTTCAAATTGTAAGCAGCCCTGCTGCAATTAATCACAGCTTGGCTGGTAAAGCAGGCTGCACTGAAACGACAACAAGCGTTCTGGGGAGCTCACGCTGTCAGCTTCAGCCGCAACAAGTCTATTTTAAACCTCAGAACAATGAAGGTTTGTCACCGAGTCCCTCATCTAACCTACTCTTCTGAGTGCTGCTTTCTAAACAAGAAAGAAGCAGATGGCCCCAAAGATCATTTACCAAGGTTTAGATTTCTCTGTCACCTTCTGAATGGAGGCTTCCAAAAGAGAGATCTGTGCCCTCAGAAAGGAAATATTGTCTTAATGAGTGAAACTATCAGGACCTGCTGGAGTGGGATCCAGAGGAGGCCACAGATGATCAAAGGACTGCAGCACCTCTGCTACAAGGACAGGCTGAAAGAATTGGGGCTGTTCAGCCTGGAGAAGAGAAGGCTCTGGGGAGACCTTGGAATGGGCTGCCCAGGGAGGTGGTGGAGTCGCCATCCCTGGAGGTGTTCAAGCAAAGCCTGGCTGGGGCACTTAGTGCCATGGTCTGGTTGATTGGCCAGGGCTGGGTGCTAGGTTGGCCTGGCTGAGCTTGGAGCTCTCTTCCAACCTGGTAGATTCTATGATTCTATGACCTTATAGCTACATGCCAGTATCTGAAGGGGACCTACAGGAAAGCCATAAAGGGACTGTTTAGGAGGACTTGGAGTGATAGAATGAGGGACAATGGTTTGAAACTGGAGCAGGGCAGATTTAGGTTGGACATCAGGAGCAAGTTCTGCACAATGAGAGTCTTAAAAGACTGGAACAGGTTGCCCAGGGACATGGTTTAAGCTCCATCCCTGGAGACATTCAAGATCAGAACTGATGTGTCCCTGTGCAGCCTTCCCCAGTTGGAGGTGCTGCTGAGTGCAGGGGGGTTGGACAAGATGACTTTTGAGGGTCCCTTCCAACCTGATGCAATCTGTGAATATATGGAACATAAACATTCAAGATCCCCCCACTCATCAGCACTCAAGGGTTTATGTTACCTGATGTGTTACCTTCCCATACATATTTGATTGCTGAACACTCACAACTTGCTTTTCTTAGCTGCTGAATTCAAAGACATACTGGATTAACTATTCTGTGAACTAAGGCTGCCATTTCTTCAATCTCCTCTCTTCTCATTCAGTTTTTCCTCTGATAGTATTTTACTCACTTTAGCTAAAATAGTGAAGTTCACCCTGGGAATTATTCAAAGCTATGTCATCATCTTAAATCATGGGCAATGGCATGGAAGTATTTGCTTTTATCCCCCAGCATCTTTTCAAACTTAGCAGAACTGAACTTTCTCTCTTTCTTTGTGAGAAGATATTAAAGAATGTCTCTCCCACAATTTAATGCACTAACTCATTATAGCTTCCATTAGAAAGATGGATTGCTGGAAAAGCCCTGATCAGCTTTTGCTTTAAATTAAAGTCATACTTTTTATCATGGGCTCACACTGAATCTGCTCCTACAAATTGGCAAATCATTTCTCCCTTCATGCAAGTTTCTTCAGGTGTAAAATAAAAAGAAATGTATCAGGTTATAACTATATTGTAAGGGTAACTATTGCAGTGAAGAAATGGTCCATGGTTCATAGAATGGCTTGGGTTGGAAGGGACCTCAAAGATCATCTAATTCCAACCCCCCTGCCATAGGAAGGGACCTCAAAGATCATCTAGTTGAAACCCCTCTTCCATGGGAAGGGACTTCAGAGATCATCTAGTTGCAATCTTCCTGCCATGGGAAGGGACTTCAAAGATCACATAGTTCCAATCCTCCTGCCATAGGAATGGACCTCAGAGATCATCTAGTTCCAACCCCCCTGCCATGGACAGGGACACCTTCTTCTAGACCAGGTTGCTCAAAGCCCCGTTCACAGAGTCACAGACTGCAGTGGGTTGGGAGGGATCCTCAAAGGTCCAACCCCCTTGTAGCAAGCAGGGACACTTCCAACTGCAGCAAGCTGCCCAAGGCCACATCCAAGGTTGAAGCCTCCACAACTTCCAGTGTTTCACCACTTCCATGGTGAAGAATTTAAGTGCTCCCAGGTAAAAACTGCTGCTTCCACAAGCCACATTTCAGAAACCTGCTCCTTCCACTGACCTGAGCTGACAAGTTTGGACAATCATTTCCCAGTATCAGGCCACCTACACCCACAACATACACACAGGATAATTCATGTTGGAAAGGATCTCAGGAGGTCTCTAAGCCACCTCCAGGCTCTGCACAGGGTCAGCTCTGAGATCAAACCACATTACTTGGGGGTTTATCCAGTTCCTCATCCACTCTGTTGCTTTCAGCAAGACATAATCCTCCAACAGTGATCATAGAATCATAGAATCAACCAGGTTGGAAGAGACCTCTAAGATCATCCAGTCCTACCTATCATCCAGCCCCATCCAGTCAACCAGACCATGGCACTAAATGCCTCATCCAGTCTTTTCTTGAACATCTCCATGCACAGCTACTCCACCACCTCCCTGGGCAGCCCATTCCAATGCCAAGAAGAACTCCCTCCTAACATCCAGCCTATACTTCCCCTGGCACAACTTGAGACTGTGTCCCTTGTTCTATTGCTGCTTGCCTGGCAGAAGAGACCAACCCCCACCTGGCTACAACCTCCCTTCAGGTAGTTGTAGACAGCAATGATCATCACCACTGTTTGATTTCCATTGCCCACTGCATGCTGCTGAATCTCAATGCCAAGTGGGCATTTTCCTGAGCTGCAGCTTGCACCTGAATTAATTATTGTTCACCACTTATCTATTATTTACACAGGATTCAAACTGTAGAACAAGAATAAATGAAATTACTTGATCTGAGCTCCTAACTCCATGCAGTTTTATCAGCTTATTTCACCTCAAAACAAGCAAAATGAGAAAGTTAAATAAATAAATGAGGGAGGGAAAAAATGTGGTTAGAGTGAAAATACCACACAGCTCATTTAGATATGTGCCTACTGCCCAGCTAATCTATCTAGAGCCTTGACAAATATGCTGCTATATTAGAAGAATAAATCATTCCATATGGTCAATACTGAAGAAGTGAGGTTTTAGGAGGGATTTGCATGTTGAGAAGGTGATGACTTGGCAAAGACTGGAAGGATTTCCTAGGCGCAGGCAAGAATATGAAGCAGAGATGGATATCAGGGTGGGTGTCCTCAGCAGAATGGAGGGAGATAGAGCCATGAACAAAGGCTGAGGTAAATTGTGCAGGAAGAGCACGACCTGCAAATGGTTTAGTGCTCTCTCAGCATTTAAACCTAAGGCTGGCACATTCCTTAGGCACTTGGGGCCAGCTCACACCTGCCTTCAGTGTCCTATCAGCATTATGAGGAGAGGCTGAGGGAGTTGGGGGTGTGCAGCCTGCAGAAGAGGAGGCTCAGGGCAGAGCTCATTGCTGTCTACAACTACCTGAATGGAGGTTGTAGCCAGGTGGGGTTGGGCTCTTCTGCCAGGCAAGCAGCAACAGAACAAGGGGACACAGCCTCAAGCTGTGCCAGGGAAGGTTCAGGCTGGATGTTAGGAGGAAATTGTTGGCAGAGAGAGTGATTGGCACTGGAATGGGCTGCCCAGGGAGGTGGTGGAGTCGCCATGGCTGGAGGTGTTGAAGCCAAGCCTGGCTGGGGCACTTAGTGCCATGGTCTGGTTGGTTGGGCAGGGCTGGGTGCTAGGTTGGACTGGCTGAGCTTGGAGGTCTCTTCCAACCTGGTTGGTTCTATGATTCTGTGATTCCTTAGAAGTTACCAGATTACTAGGTTGGACTGGGTGAGCTTGAAGGTCTCTTCCAACCTGTTTGACTCTATGATTCTATGATTCTACCTTCTCTCTCCACAGCACATTATGTAGGTCTCTTAATCTTGTTCCCACATCATTCTGGCAAGTAATAGAGGATGAAGCTGGATGAGACATTACAAACCTGTGAAGGACAGGAGAAGTACTAACAGTGCAGGGCTTGCTTCTTGCTTTATAGAAGTTTGAACAGGCCTCTGAACTTCAGAGGAATGACTGCACATTCTGTAGCTAGTGAAAAAATAGACCAGAACCTAAAATGTGGCAAGTGCCTTCCATTACACTTCAGTCTCTTCTCAAACCATGGGGAAAAGAAAAACATTGAACACCCAAAGGAACAAGTAGCAGATGGAAACACTATTTGGGTATTGCTCATTTTAAATCTATTCATTCACTCCCAGATCTAAGTCCTACATCATAGTCAAAGTCAGCATAAAGAAGCAAAACACTGTCCACAATTTTCAGCACATGCACAACATCTCCACACAAACTTTTCCTGGTTTGGTAAAATGCATTCAACTAAATAGAAGTAGGAATTCCACACACAGGTTGGAGAAAGCAGTCGAGTAGATATCAGGTGTAGAAATAAAACTGGAGCTATACCAAAATAACTTTCTTCCCAAAATCACCTTATGGCTAAGAGAAGTGTGGCCAGCAGGGCCAGGGAGGTGTTTCTTCCCCTCTACTCTGCTCTGCTGAGACCCCACCTGGAGTACTGCATCCAGCTCTGGAGCCCCTGGGACAAGAGGGATGTGGAGATGCTGGAGAGTGTCCAGAGCAGGGCCAGGAGGATGCTAAGAGGGCTGCAGCAGCTCTGCTGTGAGCACAGACTGAAAGAGTTGGGGCTGTGCAGGCTGGAGAAGAGGAGGCTCCCAGGAGACCTTGTTGTGGCCTTCCAGGATCTGAAGAGGGCTACAAAAAAGCTGGGGAGGCTTTTTAGGCTCTCAGGGAGTGACAGGACTGGGGGGAATGGAGCAAAGCTGGAGGTGGAGAGATTGAGACTGGAGGTGAGGAGGAAGTTATTGAGCATGAGAGTGGTGAGAGGCTGGAATGGGTTGCCCAGGGAGGTGGTTGAGGCCCCATAGGTGGAGGTGTTTAAGGCCAAGCTGGCTGAGGCTGTGGGCAGCCTGCTCTAGGGTAGGGTGTCCCTGCCCATGGCAGGGGGTTTGGAACTGGCTGCTCCTTGTGGTCCCTTCCAACCCTGACTGATTCTATGATCTGTCAAAGCTGAAATATGAATTAAGGTTGATATTTGAGCACATGAAGCACCTCTGACAAAGCATCCAAGTGCAGCAGTTGGCCTGAGTTAGAAAGCAAACCATAACTATTAAAAAATGATTTTCTTTTTCTCTTGCCAAAAGCTGTCACATGGAAGTTTTCTGTTGTGCTGACAGACTGATGGCCTTCAAAGCTCTGGTTTAGCTAAGCTATGTCACATGCTTTGAATAAGGAAGAATGAAATCTGCCAGCACAACACTGTCTGAACCTCAGAGAAGACCAGACCAAGCAAGACAAAGTCCCTGACAGTTTCATAACAGAACTTCAACCTGCAGCCAAAGCAGATCTCCAATTGCTGGTGAACACTGGGGCAGTATCCAGCAGGTAAAGGTCTGGCCCCTTACACTCTCTGTATTCAGACTCTTTGCAGCAGGCAGAGTTAACCACAGATTTGCACTGATTTACTGAAAACCAACATAATCTTACCCATTAGTAGAATAATTGCCTGGCTAGTCTTTCACTCCACACTTCTCTCCCAGCTTCCCATGGCTAAATCAGTCCCTTCAAGCAGGCTTTTCCCAGTGGAAGACAAAAGTGTTCTTCCATGTCTTATTTCAGATGCTTCCACTTTTAACAGGGCTGTAACCACTCTATTTTCTACCTGTCAAGCTGAAATCTCTTTGCTCCTCTTGAGTAACAGCTGATTCTATAAACAAGCACATGGAGACCAGTGCCAATCTCTGGGGAAGATGCTGCCCATGCCATGCAAAGCCTGCCTGGGTACAAAAATTCATTGCAATGGCTTGATTCTGGTGGTCTGTAAAACTCAGGATGCTTGTAAACGCAGTGGGGCACCTCGTCAGTGATTTCAAGTGACCTAACTCTCCCTATGTGCATCTCAGGTGGGCATGGACTTAGAAGCAGTAAAGACTAATTGAATGGTTCATCTTTTCCTAGCACAACTCACTAGGAGTTTTGCATTTTGGACTATAAAGACCTCCCACATTCACCTGTGTGTGATGTCACATAGGCCAATTGGCAGGGTGTGACAGAACACACTGGGGTACAAGAACCTGCCCTCAGATCCACTGCTACAGAGCTGCCAACTATCAACATCACAGATAGGGGTGGAAGGGACCTTAAAAGATCATCCAGTCCAACCCCCCTGCCAGAGCAGCATCACCTATAGCAGATCACACTGGAACACACCCAGGCAGGTCTCTCTCCAGCGAGGGAGACTCCACAACCCCCCCCACCCCGTAGCCTGTTCCAGTGTTCTGCTACCCTCACAGGGAAAAAAATTCCTCCTCATGTTTCCATGGAACTAAAAAGCTTCCATGCCATTACAAAACTTCACTGACAACATTTATACACTTGAAGAGCTACCCCTTCACAGGCCTCACCAGTGAAGCTCCAGACAGAGAAAAACAACACTTGCCTAAGTCTCAGTGCGGGATAGAGGCTTTGGAGAAGAGCCAGTAGATGAGATCCTCTCCTTGTGTCTTGGGTAGGACTTTCAGGAGGACTTCTAGCCTTGACTCTTACCTCCAGAAGAATCCAGGTGACTCATTTTCTCCTTTATGAGCAATTCTCACTGAATCATGAAGTTAATCCTACAAGGGAAACAAAAAGAAAGACATTCCTATGCAGAGCATGACTATAAGGACTGTGCTTCGTTCAGACCCCACAGGGAGAAGTTAAAGAGGTGTCTGAGCCTTAAGCACTTTAAACTCACATTGCAGAATGAATTGGGGGACACCTCCCCCCCCCCCCCAAACTTTTTATTTTCTGATTTTAAAAGCAACTTGAACAAAAGTTGTCTTGATAAATAGAGAGCAAAAATTCATCTGAAAAATCAAGCCTGGGGTGAAGTTTTCTCTTTTCTACATGAAATGGCTCTCTCCTCATCTCAAGGCTGTAACAATTCTCCAGCTAATCCTCCTAAATCCACCTTTATTTCATCAAAATGCATCTGGGAGGCCAAATGTTTCTGCCTTTGGCCTGGATAAACTTTCTTCTCCTCCTCTCAGGTAGACTGAACATCTCAGTCACTACCAGTACATTCCCACTGGCACTGGAGAATGTCCAGACACACAAAAGTCCATCTCAGTTCTGTGGAGAGGATATTTCCCTACTCAGACCTACTTAAAGAAAGCACATCAAGTTGTTCCCATATTTATTCCTAGATTCTGATGGGACTTCTACAAGCACAAGTCTGCAGTAATAGCTGAAACTCAGGACCCACACTCATGTGTTTGCCATCCACATGAAGTCACTCAGCGGGCATCTATCAGGAGAAGCGTAAAATGAGAGCTCCGTGCGCAGAAAGCACTGCGAGATGAGCCAACAGCCTGAAACAGCAAAGAAATGAGCCAGGCCTCCTGATTCTGATGCTGCATCAGTATTCAGCAGTGGGATAGCTCAGTATTTACACTGGAGTAAGGCAAATCAGGATTAGGCACCATCTGCCCGAGAGTCCCAAGCGACCAGAACTGCTCTACACGTCACAGTCCAATCCTCTCCCTCATCTCTTTCATCTCTTACACGTTCCAGGTTTTCCATTCAGCTCCAGCCACAAAAGCTTTTACAAAATGACAGTCCAGATTGAGAGACCAGAAATGACAACCTCTGACAAAAGAGATAACCAAACTTTTATCAAGGATAAGTGCCCCTTCCACACTGACACTGGGCTGCAATGGTAAATACAAGGCAGATGTCGAATGGAAATGAAACGTTGTGCTCCCAGGGTGGCCTCGGCTTGCGTTTGGAGTTTGATTTAAAACAAGGCCAGAGTTCTTTCATCATTTCTTCCAAAAGTTTCAGACCTAAAGATATTCCAAACTGACACATGCTTGACCTAGAACTTGGCAGTGCAAGGGAATATATACATGTGAAAAGACCCCAGAAAGCCTGCCAGGGAGAATACGAGGTAAAGCAAGTTGTCTGCAGGACGGAGGGAGAGAATTTGTTCATCAAATCACTTCTATTTCAGCAGCCCGAGTGTTAAAAGTTAATTCAGGTGAAATATCTTCTCCTGTTCTTTCAGAGCAAACTCTCAACAAGCATTTAGAGATCCAGACAGCTAAATATTCTCAACTGAGCAGAACCAAACCAGGAGCCTGACTGTTCAGCGGTTTAAGGAGCGTTTCTCTGCATGCTTCTTTACCATCTAAACCACATTTACATCTGTGAAAGCACTTTGCCTGTTTGTTATTATTAGAGATGATAAAATAGGACTAGACATTTGCAATGACTTAGATATTCAGCCTCAAGAAGCACAGATTTGAGGGGCTGAAGTGTTTTCTCTCTAATTTCTGGTCGTAGAACAGCTCAGTCGAAAGGATGGAAACGTAGACTTAAAAAGAAAAGGCATCTCAAACCTAAACGTAGAGTTAGGAGAGTAAATATGAATTAAAGGGTGGAGAAGATGATGAAATTTACACAGGGAGGAAAAAAAAAAAGAGTTAAAAGCATAAATCAAATTGCATTTTGCTTCTGTTTTGCTTTTTAAGACCAAAAAAAAACACCCACCACTCCTCCCTCAGCAATCAGCGAGAGTGAAATGAGGAGGTTATTCGCAACTAGAATAAGTATGATTGGATTTCCCCTTGGATGCCATAGTTTAGAGCTGGTTTCTTTTTACCAATTTCATCTCAAATGCAGCAAAACAATGACAGGAAAAGGGAAAAAAAAATAAGACCCAAACAACAACCCAAGACATCCAAACTTTGAGGCCATGACTCTGTAACCTCCCTAAAGTTTTGAGCACCGGAGAAGCTGGCCTGTTCGCACAGGACACGCAAACACACACTTGAAACGCCATGTAAAGACCTGTATACATTTCCCCTCCACACACACACACACACACAGAGCATCTCCACCAAGGGAAGAAATTGTGACAAGATTTTACTCTTAGATGACCTGACAAAGCAGCACTTTCTGGCACGGGCACAGGACACTCATTCCCCCTTCATTTCCCAGTACAAGAATTCAATCACCTGAAACGCCAAAACCTCCTTCTCCACTCGGCTATTTGCGACTAAAACCCGAGGTGCAAACAGCCTCCCTGGCCTTCTTAAAAATCATTTTCAACGCCTTGAAAAGGTAAAATAGAGATGGATGGATGAATGAATGGACAGCTAGAGAAATGCTTTCAGTCATGCTTCCTCCCCCCCACCTACACACACCCCCCCAACACCACACACCCCACACACCCCCCCTTTAAAACTGAAAAGCATCAGTATCCAAATAGCAACAGGAAATTTTTACCTTGTGGCTAAATAGCTCACTGTTCACTTTGCAGCTGCCTCTATTTTTTTGCTGGGCAAAACACCACCACAAAAGTCTTTCCTAAGAAACCAAGCTTTTGACATAAGGGCAGCGACAAACGCAAACCTACAAAGAATTTCCCCCCCCCCCACCACCACCACCTCCATCCCGTCGTTATAATTCCTAATTTTGTGGGATGTATTGCTGGGCTGTTTATCATAACAGTGTGCAATAAAAAGGACGACTAACTCTTGCAATTTTCTCCCTACTCCTCCCCTTGACAGGGGCCACTGATAGGGAAAGAGGCTCGGAAAAGCGGAGCAGTGAAAGGCTAAGAAACAATAGGCAACCATGGCTTTGACAATGCAGCCCTGAACCCTTTTTGCTCCCGCTGTGACACTTGCATTCAAGAGCAAGGGCGGCTGCCATCATAAGAATGGACAATGGCATGAGGAATACAAGGGANGAGCTAAGATGGCAGAGCTCTCACCTTTTCCGCTTTTTTTCCAGTAATCTGGATGGAGACGTCCCGCAGAGAAGAGATAAAAAGGGTGTGCTGAACTGTTGGATGGTTCTGAAGACTTCTGCATTTGCAAACGCATTTTAGAACTATTTGTAGGGGTATATATGCTGCATGCCATCTCTCTGTCTCTGTCTCTCTCTCTCTCTGTGTCTCTCTCTCTTCTGTTTTATGTCCTGCTATCTCCATCACACACCTCTAATAGTATGAAGACTTTCTGCCCATGTAAGTAAGTGAGAGTGTATGTTCCTTAATGTTTGAATCAAGACACAAGTCTATGTGCATTTCTAATCTAAGGAGCCTATAGCAGTTACTACAACTATCAATTAGTCAGCAATAGCTTGAGATCCCCATGTGTCTGGGTGAACAAAGGTGAGAAACACATGCAAATAGTACTACAGCACCTGGGTCACGTACAGTAACTTAGCTAGCAACAAATAATTGCATCTGTTTCTGCCTTTTCGATGCTTCTCGCTCATTGTTATGTAAAGTTACAGGTTATTAATGTGAACAGCGACACAATTAGACATGGCATTGTATATTTTCATTTGAACCACACAATAAAAGGAAATTAAAGCTCAACTAGATGGAAACAAATGGTGACTTAAAGGCTTTAAACTAAAAGAGTCTCTCCTCTGTAGCACTGCTTCCATTTTTTGATCAACTGCTCCTGAGTTACAGATGCAAGCGATGTAGATGGATTTGGTCATTTCATATATATTAGATAAGGAACTGATTATTCCAGAGGAGACAGAGTGGATGCCTAATTTCGTGAAGTTAAGTCCATAAAAAGGGTAAGCTAAATTTGTTACTATTTCTTTTTAATTAAGCGGCTGTTACTTTTAAGATCATTTTAAGGGCGGGTTTGGGGTTGCTTTGGGTTTCTTTTTTCCCCCCTCAGATGTTTTTAGACTTAAGCCAAACAATTAAGAAGAAAGATACGGTACCTTTCACTCTCTCCTTCTTCTTAACCTCAAAAAACAAAAACCAAACCAGGATGAGCCTCACCTTTAAAACCTGTCAAAACGGACTAAGGAAAAAAAAAAACCAACCAAACAACCAACCAAACATCCAACAACCCAAATGATAAAACGCCTGGGAGAAAATCAAAAGCAACAGAATGAAAAAGAAAAAGCTCCAAAAATCCAGCACCACCCTGACTCCACCAGAAGAAAAAGACAGAGCTAGGTTGCTATCCATGAGCAGAGAGCATTTCAGAGGTGACAACACGTTCTGTGGGCAATGTTATTTACACAGACTTGATAAGCGCGGCTACGGCTCCGAACTCTCCTTTAATTTGCAGAAATTACAGCCCGCGTTTGGAAGTGCAGGGGAAAACTCTGCAGAATGAAGCAGTTTGGGGCTTGTTGGTGCTGAGAAGGAAGCATTTTTTTTTTTCACCCACGATAGCCTCGCAGAGCCCTGCAAGGCTGCGCGCTACGTAACCCTCTATCCTTAGCTCTCTTTCTACTTGTATCAGCTTCCACAGGAGGCTAATTAGTGAGACCAAAGGAAGGGGAAAAAAAACCTTCCTCCAAATTTGGGGCTCTGAGAAACTGTCAAGTTTATTTAGCTTTAAACGGCATAAAGGGGGGGGGGGGGAAGAGAGAGAGAGAGAGAGAGAAAAATAAATATCTTACATTTAAAACAACAGAAATACCTCCTTAAAGAAACAGCTCCCCAGCTCCCTCACCTTTTAAAGAATGAGCTATGGCTAGAAGATTGCAGCCAGCCACTAACGACATTGGAGGTGCTCACAATGAAGCGAGATTAAAGCAAAGCTGCAGTAAAACAAATCTCTCTGCCCAGAGAAGCCCTGAGTGCAAGCGTACCAGAGCTGAACTGTACAGCCTTAAAGAAAGCAAGAAGGGGCTTTAAAAAGCAATGGTGCTAAATGGGTGTTGTGCTGACCCGCCATGCAGTCTCAGTTCCAAAACTTAGCTGTTGGGAATTGCAGGTGCTATGGAGACGGAAGATTTCCAGTGTGCCAAGCGCAGACTTTATCGCAGGCTCCTCTGAAAGGAAAAGACAACCGCACAGAGGACCAGCACAACACCCAGAGCGGTGCAACTCCACCAGGCACAACCACGCTCGCCAGCTCTTTGCCAGAGGTCCTAGGAGACAGACAAAAGCATGACAAAAACTACAAAATAATCTCACCCTTCGCTGAACAATGAGACCTTAAAATATACGTACGCCAGGGTATTACACGCAGAAGAGGCAGGGGGAGGGGCAGGGTGTGTGTGTGGGGGGGAAGGATGAGAACAACATTTCCCATCAATGCATTTTTATTTCTTGGCGTCTCAAAAAGGCTCTTTCCCACTTTCATGTGAATTACTCATCTCTTTTATCGGGTCGGTCTTGTTGCCTGCAAATGTACATCTCAGGTGGAAAGGGGGCATTTGTCTAGGAGTTCAAACAGAAACTAATCGCTCGATACTTATCTGGGGTTGAAAAGTAGTTAAATAGAATAGCACAGACTGGAATCGTTCCCGTGGCTATCTATCTGCTAACACCACTTGGGCACGCAGGTCTGTCAGACAGCAAGGGAGCTCAGGGTGGAAGGCAGTTAAGCCAGAGGGCTGGATGGTTTTTACTGCTCTGTTTTATGCCTGGCTCTTCTAGCTCCTGCTCTGAGTCCTGATCTCTTCACTCCTTCAAACACACCACATTCCAAGAAAATAATTCTGCTTTCTCTCCAAAGCCCCCCAGATGAATAGACCTCACTAATCAGATGTAATGCAATCGAATGCTCTTCTCCATCTAATCTGTCTAGCCTGTGTAATCTTGCTATTCTACCAGCTCCAGCATTTGTAACAGGCATGACATTGATTCAGATCTCGGCTAATGTTATTTCAGTATTTTATTCTTAAATGAGCCCACAAGTTGGGTGGCTACTTTGCATTCCAAACTCTTCATTAACTTTGCAAACCGTATCAGGTGGCGAGCCAGGCTGATCTGCCAGGCTCCTACTACTCCTTAATTGTTCCGTTTGGTAACGTCGCAGAGCGATTCTCGGAGCATGGCACCAATTTTTAAACGGACAAAAGAGCAACGGGAATTGAACAACGCAACTGGTCGGCACTAACAGCAGGCAAATAAAACACTAATAAACCCCACCAAAGCTATCTGAGAAGATTTGCCTTCAGACACGAGCTGGAGGGAGAGGAAATCTTGTTGGCACACGAGACAGATACATTTTTCTGTTTCCTAAACCGCGGAATCATTTCCTTAAGGAAAAAAAATAAACCCCAACCCAACAGCACCCAACAAACCAAGCATTTAAACAACGTCCACTTAGGTTTTCCCCCAAAGAAAAAAGAAAACCTCATCTTCCTTTCCAGGACAGAGATTAACAGACAAATAGGTCTGCTAGGTAAATGACAGCGGTGGCAAGAACAAACACAACCCTCTCTCACAAACAACTGCCTTTGAATGTAATAAAAACGTTGACAACAGTTACGTGATTAAAGCAATTGTTGGGTGGGGTTTTTTTTTCCCCCTCGTTTAAGGCCTTACCATTGGAATAACTTAAAATTAAGTGAGAAACATCAGCCACTTGGGTTTTGCAGAAGAGATTTAATTTGGAGTAATAGTTGTGGGGGTTTTTAAACGCAGCTATTTTCGACGTTGCAGGAGAAAGCTCTCTCACTTTCTTTCTCTCTCTCTCTCTTCTTTCCTTCCCCCCCNCTAATTTTATTTTAAGAATAGACCCCATTTAGGATTTCACATTGTAAATCTCCCTATGTCTGAATGCTGTTACAAGGTTTGACAATGAAAGAATAATTCATGTCAGACAAAAAGAGCCCTTCAATCAGCTTCATGCAGCTTTTCTCCTGCAGGGCTATGCCAAAACGAATGTGGAATCCTGAACTGAACCATCCATCACATTTCCCGAGTCTTTCAATTAATGACACTGCAATCAGATCGATGGCGTGTAATAAGAAAAGAGCTTTGCATTTCTATACCTATTAATTCGCTGAGTAACTCCAGTGGTAAAACGTGACCAGAAAGGGAAAAGAAAAGAAAATTTCATCCTCCTAGCAAGATTTCTGTTGTTTTTTTTTTTTGGGGGGGGTGGGGGGTGAGGAGGGAGGAGAATGTTTAAACCACTCTGTCCAAATCTTGCTCCTACATTCCTGTCTCACCCCAGGTCCTGAGTGCTCAAAGCAAAAATCACACAGGCTTTATTGTTTCAAAGCAGGACACTCTCCCTTCCAGACAGGTATTTTCTCTTCTGCTGCTAAGCACGTGCAGCACTAAGTGTTTTCTAGGTAGACACTCTAGATTATAACAAGGAGTCCATTTTTCTTCCAGGCTCAGACTGGTCAACCCCCACCAGACTCCTGTTAGGCAGCAATGTCCTCTGTGCAATCTGAGCTAGGGACAAGTGCAGTGGCTTACAGGGCAGGGCTCTGCAGACCTCTTCTCCGGTGCATAGGCAGTAATTAGCGACAAAATTTCCAGATCACAGAACATGCCAAGGAAGGAGTTACCTCACGCAGTGATTAACCTCCAACAAAATGAGGTGGGGGAGAGAGCCTGGGCAGGGGGTGAGGGCAGTCGGGACGAGAAAAAAACAACAGTCTACCAGCAAGCATGGGATGAAATTAGAGTGACCTCACATCAGTGAACTGGCATAAGATTTTGGATCGATGACAAAAATTATGGAGGCTCTGCAGAATGGAGCTGCCAAGCACATTTCAATTCCCTCACTGCAGACCTTCTGGGGATTGTATGGAGAAGCAGAACACTACAGGAAAAGAACCAACCAACCAACCTGCTATCAAGCAGAGCATCGCGATGATTAAAAGCATCTAATTCAGAACTATCTTGTTCTTTCAAAAGGTAGCTTTTTGACCCTAAAATGCCTGACTTATAAAATGCCCTCCCTTTGAATATTACACAGCCCTGTGATTCCTAAAATGCTGCCAAGTCTCTCCTTTCTGGGTCACATGGGGCAATAAGAGCTCGACCCAAAAGGCTTTACCACCTTGCAGCTGAGGAGCAGCTTAGAAGGAAGGAGTGATTTGGAGGACTTCCCAGGGGACAAGGGTGGGTCACAGGCAATGAGAGACACATCTCACATACAGAAAGATCCCCTTGTGTTGGTTTGGATGGGAAACTGGAGGTGAACTGCCTCTGCCAACATTAACCCCTTCCTCTGGATCAGATGTAAGCCTTCAGTCTCCAACTCTGACAATTGTTTCAGCAGTGTTGGCTATACTTCAAAGGAAAGGAGCTGCATCTGTGACAGGAGATGGACCCAGGTCAAAACTTACAAAGAGAACTTCTCATGGGAGCAACAGAATTTCAGTGAGGTTGTGTATTTTGGAAGTCTTCAGAAAGGGAAAAGAAATCTCCATGAAAGAAAACAAGAAACGGAGCAACAGCAAACAAGGGAGGTTTTGAAGGTTTTCTCCACCAATCCTTTCACATATCAAAGACTGCTTTTAAAGGCTCATTTCTGGCTTTGCCTCTTAGTATCCTTTATGATCAAAATTTGCAATTCCAAATTTCAGCAGCACCTTGAAAAAAAACCCAAGAAAATAAAGCCTTGCTAATGCCTCATCTGAATGTATCCATCCATGCCACATGTGGAGCCAGGCACAGCCTGCAAGCTTGCGGGCCTAAGAGTGGAACTGAAAGCACCACAGCAATGAGTGAGATGGGATCATGCCCATGAGCTGACTTTGCAAAACGACTGCAACTGAAGCACAGTGAGAGATGCCCATTCACTGGAAGACAAAGAACAATAAATAAATCAATCATGTAGAAGCAAAGGCAATCCAGTTATTAAAAAAAAAAAGGACCAAATAAAACAGGAGAGTTGAATGTGGGCTAAAGAAAGAAATCAAGAGTGAGAAACCCAGAACCATAGAATCAGTCAGGGTTGGAAGGGACCACAAGGATCAGCTAGTTCTTGTGACACTGAAAGGAGCTTTGACTAGGAAGACAAATGGAAACTATTTATCTTGCATGTCACTGCATCCTGATCTCTCTCTACATGATGTACACTCACAGCATCGTAGCTGTCTCAGGATCTCTCCACGTTTCACAAGAGCAGGTTTCAGAGCACAGTTGCAGCACATATACCTTGGTAACCTCCATGGCACGACCAGCCACTCAGGCTAGAAGCCAGCCCAGATCACCTCTCCTGACTTACAGGACACATATCACCAACCATAACCCCAACTAGGTTTTGTGCATGTGTCAGCATCTAGAGTCAGGGAAGTGTCTTTAAGCCCAGGGACATTGCAGGAGTCAGGGAGGGAGGGGGAATATTTCTAACATTATACAAGATGCTCACAGTGAATACGTGACTGGAGCTCTGAGCAGTGCCCTGCTCTGTCCAGTTGCAGAGCACAGTGTGTGCTCCACAGCTTAATAACGTACAAATCTCTTGTCTGCTAGTAGGTCAGGGAGAGGGGAGAAAGGGGTGCTGCCTTGAGCCATTATTTCAGCACTGGCTGCCTTCCAGGAACTTACAGAGCTTCAGAAGGCATGGGCAGGCTTGCTTACATCTGCTTCCCTCTGCTGTAGCTGTAGACAGACTTAACACACTGAGAGTTTCTTTCTTTTTCTCTTTTTCTTACCCCCCTTTTTTTCTTTTATTTTGGAAGGGGTTTGGACAAGCTTTCAGTAGGCATTCTCAGGGTTGTTATCCTCATTTCTCTCAAAGGAGCTTTGGGAGCAACCACTGCAAATGAATTTGATAAAGAGAAGGCTTCTATAATTGTTCGTCTCGTTCAGTGGCTGCGGCAATGGCAGCATCTGGCCTTGAGGCAATGCATCTGCCTGCAAAAGCTGTGGAGCCTCTGTTAGCCCCTGTCAACAGAAACAAAGGCAGATACCTGTCTCGTATACAGACAGGCACACAAAAACTTCACCTGGGCTGCTCAAAGTCATGAGCAAATCTAAGATTTGGGAGTCAGACCTTGCTCCATGCGCTGGGATGCATCTCACAGGCTCACAAGATGTTAGGGGTTGGAAGGGACCCAAAGAGATCATCCAGTCCAACCCCCCTGCTAGAGCAGGACCATGCTATCTAACACAGATCACAAAGGAACACATCCAGACAGGCCTTGAAAGCCTCCAGGAAGGAGACCACAACCTCTCTGGGCAGCCTGTGCCAGTGCTCTGCGACCCTTAGGGTCAGGAGGTTCCTCCTTGTGTTGAGGCAGAACCTCCTGTGCTGCAACTTACACCCATTGCTCCTTGTCCTGTCCCAGGGAGCAGTGAGCAGAGCCTGTCCCCCAACTCCTGGCCAGCCCTCAGATATTGATAAACATTTATCAATTCCCCTCTAAGTCTTCTCTTTTCCAGACTAAAATTCCCAAGTCTCTCAGCCTCTCCTCATAAAAAAAAATCTGGAAATGTAGCTACAGAAACACAGAGCTTCAGCTACTGAGGTCCTGGGTTCAGCCCCTGCAGATCACAATATTTAAGTAGTCATTATTCACTTTCCTCCTTACTGCTGGAATAGTAAATAAAAAGACACCTTTGCAATGCTGCTGCTGCTCCAGCACGCGATTGATACTGCAATTACATTTCAACATTAAACCAATGAATCCAGCAACGGTGTTGCTGGTCAGCCACCACCTAGAAACACTCCCCTGGGGCTCCTCATCTAGGAATCTTATCCTTAGTGTTCTTCAAACCCTCGTTGAAACCACAGCAAACACTGCAATCACTCTCTTCCATCAGAAGAAAAGTAGGTATATTTCATTTGACAATTACATTTACACCATGTTATCAAAAAGGTAGATAAGAAAATCAAAGGAAAACCTGGAAGTGAATCAAAGAAGGGTTTTTGGGTTAGAAAGGACCTCTAAAGATCATGTGGGTGTCAAAATATTCTGAGGATGCATATGGGATTACAAGGCTGGAAGAAGTCAGATGTGGTCACCAGTTATCATAGAATCAAGCAGGTTGGAAGAGACCTCTAAGATCAGCCAGCCCAACCTAGCACCCAGCCCTATTCAGTCAACCAGACCATGGCACTAAGTGCCTCATCCAGGCTTGGCTTCAACACCTCCAGGGACGGAGACTCCACCACCTCCCTGGGCAGCCCATTCCAATGCCAATCACTCTCTCTGCCAACAACTTCCTCCTAACACCCATCCTAGACCTCCCCTGGCACAGCTTGAGACTGTGTCCCCTTCTTCTGTTTCCGGGTGCCTGACAGAAGAGACCAACCCCGTCTGGCTACAGCCTCCCTTCAGGGAGCTGCAGACAGCAATGAGCTCTGCCCTGAGCCTCCTCTGCTGCAGGCTGCACACCCCCAGCTCCCTCAGCCTCTCCTCATAGGGTTTGTGTTCCAGGCCTTTCACCAGCTTTGTCGCCCTTCTCTGGACCCCTTCCAGCACCTCAACATCTCTCTTGAATGGAGGAGCCCAGAACTGGACACAGCACTCAGTGTGGTATCACTGCCTCCTGCCCAGGGGTGTTCAAGACCAGGTTGGATGAGGTCTTGAGTAGTCAAGTCTAGTTGAGAGGCATCTCTGCTCATGGGGAGTTTGGAAGAGAATGCACATTCTATGATCTCTGATGTCCTTTCCAACTAACTCATTCTATGATCAGTTTGCAGGTCAGGCTGAGGATTTCCAAAAGAGGCACCAAAATGAGGCAGGGAGACCCAGGGTCTGTTCAAAACAGCAATGTGTGCCCACTGCAACGAAAAAAGGTTGAGGAGCACAAGTTTATGGAGCCATAAAGACCAGGGTGGGGACAGGGGGTGATCCCAGTCTCACATTTCTCAGGATGCCATGGAATAAAAAAAAGAGCACTTTAGTTCTGTTCTGGTCTCTGTCCACTGACTGACCTCATCCTAAGCAAAAACAATAGCATCACATACACAAATATTGGCAGCTCCCTGCCTTGTTTTTCGCCACAAGCCCAAAGGGTACGCGGCAGTGAAATTGCAAGCTCTTCTGAGCATGTCTAATCAGCTCTGCCTGCCAGATTTTCACTCTCTGGTGACCAGTTCTGTTCCCAATTTATTGAAAAATGCAGCTTCTTGTACTTGTGGTGCTCTGAGGACAAGCTCCGGTCCTCAGGCCCATCTGAAAGAGGAGAAGGACACACACAGAGGGAACAGACACAGAGAGGAGTTTATTAATTGGCCTCTCTTGATCTGCCTGCTGGGATCTTGAAGCCATGGGGCTTGGTGGGATCAGCTCTCCAATAGATTTGTTTTTAATACTGCGCCTCCTGGAGTTAAAACCTTGAGCACAGGAGGTGAAGCAAACCATTTCAGGACTCCAAATCGCCCTGCAAGGCAGTGAAATTTGGAGGCTGCTCCACAGCAGAGAGCGAGAAGAACCACCCTACACATTCCTCAGTCCCAGCCAGCTCAGACAGGAGTGGACAATATCACAGTATCACAGTCTCACAGTATCACCAAGGTTGGAAGAGACCTCACAGATCATCAAGTCCAACCCTTTACCACAGAGCTCAAGGCTAGACCATGGCACCAAGTGCCACGTCCAACCTTGTCTTGAACAGCCCCAGGGACAGCGACTCCACCACCTCCCTGGGCAGCCCATTCCAGTAGCCAATGACTCTCTCAGTGAAGAACTTTCTCCTCACCTCAAGCCTAAACTTCCCCTGGCACAGCTTGAGGCTGTGCCCTCTCGTTCTGGCGCTGGCCACCTGAGAGAAGAGAGCAACCTCCTCCTGGCCACAACCACCCCTCAGGTAGTTGTCGACAGCAATAAGGTCTGCCCTGAGCCTCCTCTTCTCCAGGCTAACCAATCCCAGCTCCCTCAGCCTCTCCTCGTAGGGCTGTGCTCCAGGCCTCTCCCCAGCCTCGTTGCCCTTCTCTGGACACATTCAAGCATCTCAATGTCCCTTCTAAACTGGGGGGCCCAGAACTGAACACAGTACTCAAGGTGTGGTCTAACCAGTGCAGAGTACAGGGGCAGAATGACCTCCCTGCTCCTGCTGACCACACCATTCCTGATGCAGGCCAGGATGCCATTGGCTCTCTTGGCCACCTGGGCACACTGCTGGCTCATGTTCAGGCGGGTATCAATCAGCAATAGTCCATCATTGCCCAGACAGAAATCATCAGTTTGTGTTTCCTCATCAGGGAAACAGCTTTCTCAGTTGTTTAATTAATAGCAATAACTCAGTAGTGCCAACTCATCTCTACAGGACAAGCACATGCTTCTTTTTCTTTCACGAGTTGTGTAGGTGCCTGTGGATGTTCTAAGGATTATAAGAAATATCCATAAATTGGTCTCTCTTTAAAGAAAAAACAACCCAGGGAGGCTGTATCTGCATCTTTCAACAACTGAACAACTTTTTGCCATTGGAATGGGCTGCCCAGGGAGGTGGTGGAGTCGCCATCCCTGGAGGTGCTCGGAGTCGCCATCCCTGGAGGTGTTCAAGCAAAGCCTGGATGAGGCACTTAGTGCCATGGTCTGGTTGATTGGCCAGGGCTGGGTGCTAGGTTGGACTGGCTGAGCTTGGAGCTCTCTTCCAGTCTGCTTGATTCTATGATTCTATGAACTTGCAAAATATCAGCGTTGCACGCTTGGGGCTGAGACTGTGCTCATATAACTTGTGATGCAAAAAATCAGCTGCCAAAACTATTCACAGAGTCTCCCTCTACAATGAGTAGGAAGAGCAACACTTCCAATAGCTCATACACTTCTTCCTAACACAGGATCTAAACTAGCTGCCATCCTTCACTCTCTGGACATGGACTCTTCTTCCTCCACTTGTTAGATGGGAGTTCAGATGGGATTAATCCAGTGCAAGGTGTCCAGCCCAAGTGTGACTAACACTGGGACTTCCTACAGGATACTCTTGAGTATCCTATGTCATTTGGAAAGAACACATTTCAAAAGCCCTAAGTCAATACCTCAGCTGTCCCACAACTTTTTGACACAGGTTGTTACATCTCAGGAGCAGAAACTTGTGAGGAAAAGGTTATGGACGATGTTATTTATGCTGCTTAAACAAACCTCTTCTTCATTTCAAGGGCTTAATCATTTTCACAGAACTGTCAGGGTTGGAAGGGACCTCAAAGATCATCCAGACCTAAATCCCACAGCCATGGGCAGGGACACCTCACACTAGATCAGGTTGCTCAGAGTCCCGTCCAGCTTGGCCTTAAACACCTCCAGGGACAAGGCTTCCACCACCTCCCTGGGCAACCTGTTCCAGCCTCTCACCACTCTCATGGCTGAAGAACGTCTTCCTAACATCCAGTCTGAATCTACCCACTTCTAGCTTTGTTCCATTCCCCCCAGTCCTACCACTACCTGATAGCCTAAAAAGTCCCTCCCCAGCTTTCTTGTAGCCTCCTTCAGATAGTGGAAGGCCACAATAAGGTCTCCGTGGAGCCTTCTCTTCTCCAGACTGAATAACCCCAACTCTCTCAGTCTGTCTCCATAGCAGAGGTGCTTCTGTGTCTCTTACCTTGGTTCTCACCTTCTTTTTATTCTTCTACCCCTGCTATGCTTGTATGCATACATTCACACACAGATGTATGTATTTGGTCTTGATAGAAATGGAGATAACCCTCAGGAAAAGGAGCTTCATCTTACACAATGCCAGGTTACAGAAAAGAGAGAAACATCTGTTTGCATTTCTGTAGGCTAAGAAATGTCTTATTCACTCCAAAGCTTAGAAGTGCAATAACTTGAGGTGCTACTGGATGCTTATCAGATTTATGTCAATGGTTAGTGAGCAAACAGGGACACAGCAGAGCTCCTGTAAGTCAGCTGTGGCATGTTTTAAAGGGAAGTCATCTCTTCTCCAGGACTGCATTAGCCACATGTAAACTGTTGAACCTGGAGAAGTAAAACTTTCCTGATGGTCACAGTAGTTGCCTTATAGAAGACTTGATTACCCTTACATTAGCCTGCAGAATTACCATCATTATTGGACTTACAACTAACCAGTGGTGTTTCAACTCAGCAGCCTCCTGCAGAAGACTACAATAGGCTGACCGTGCACTGCGAGTGTGATTCGTACCTTCAGGGGCAGAATATAAGGCTTGCAATGCTGCTTTGGCAGAGTGGAGGAGGTGCTGGAATTTAAATACCTGTGTCCTAGAGTTCAAGAGAAACAGGTTGTTTGGGTCCCCCCAAGAATTCTGAAACAGCCATATTTGGTCTGAAGGGGACTTGTCTAAAAGGGGATTTGTCTAAAAGGGGATTTATCTAAAAGGGGATTTATCTGAAAGTGGATTTTGATATTCTAGTGGAACTGTGATAAAGCTTACAGACTCTAAAGAGTTGTTGGCATCTAAGCCTTCACAGAGAAGAGATGACCCTGCAGAACAACCACAGTGAAGCTGGACTCTTGAGCTTACCTTAAGCCTCGAGGCCAGCTGCGCTTAGGAAGTTCCATACAACTCCACTGTCTGTTCCCTGGACACTTTCAGCTATTTATGCAAGTGCTAAAACTGGCTGCTGGGCTGTCATATGATGTCCCAAGTTTTATAATCCAGTCCCTTTGAGGAATTCACCTTCAGAATGTGTGGTGGGAAGATGATACAGTAAAAAGCATCACCACCCTCAAACTTGTTTTACCTATGAGTTTGCTCAGTCCTCAGCGAAAACGCCTGAAGAACCGCTTGTGAGTTTAGCCTGGTGTAAGTTGATGGTTTCACTAGCAGTAGAGAAGTGTTGAAGCTGCTCAAGGAGATGGTGGAGTCACCAACCCTGGATGTGTTCAAGGTTCACAGAATCACAGCACCATGCAGGCTGGCAAAGCCCCTCAGGCTCACCAAGTCCAACCTAGAACCCTACCCTACAAGATTCACCTTAAACCCTATTCCCAAGCACCACATCCAAACGACACAAACACTTCCAGGGTTGGTGACTCCAGCATCTCCCTGGGCAGCTCATTCCAGTCTCTGACCACTCTCTGCATGAAAAACTTTCTCCTAATGTCCAATCTAAACTTCCCCAGCAAAATGGCTTGAGGCCATTCCCCCTTGTTCTGTCTCCAACTACCTGTGAGAAGAGACTAGTACCAGCAAAAACCCTGCCATTCAGTTAAAGACATTTAATAATTCACCATCCCAGCATATACACAGTGCAGTAACCACTGCAGGTAGTCTCTCTGCAGAAGCACCGACAAGCAAGTGATCAGTAACAGGTAACACCAGTTTATGTCTTGGCTCCAGTACCTCCCCCTGCAGCACCATGCTCTCTGCTGGACTGAGTACTTAGGCAATGAAGTGACCAGTAACAGGTAACACCAGTTTATGTCTTGGCTCCAGTACCTCCCCCTGCAGCACCATGCTCTCTGCTGGACTGAGTACTTAGGCAGTGAAGTGACCAGTAACAGGTAACACCAGTTTATGTCTTGGCTCCAGTTCCTCCCCCTACAGCACCATGCTCTCTGCTGGACTGAGTACTTAGGCAATGAAGTGACCAGTAACAGGTAACACCAGTTTACGTCTTGGCTGCAGTTCCTCCCCCTGCAGCACCATGCTCTCTGCTGGACTGAGTATTTAAGTAATGAAGTTTGGATGTGATCATTTGGATACGGTGCTTAGGGATATGGTTTAAGGTGAATTTTGTACATTAGAGTTCAAGGTTGGAATGGGGATCCTGAGGGGCTTTACCAACCTGGATGTTTCTGTGATTCTGTGATTTTTGCCTGATGAAAATCTGGTACAATGATGCCTGTGGAACTCTGGGGGAAAAAGTATTAAACCCAACCAAACCAACACCAGCAGCTCTGCTGTGAGCACAGACTGAAGGAATTGGGGCTGTTGAGTCTGGAGAAGAAGAGGCTCCCAGGTGACCTTCTTGTGGCCTTCCAGGGTCTGAAGGGGGCTACAAAAAAGCTGAGGAGGGACATTTTAGGCTCTCAGGGAGTGACAGGACTGGGGAGAATGAAGCAAAGCTGGAGGTAGGGAGAGTCAGGCTGGACGTGAGGAGGAAGTTGTTGAACATGAGAGTGGTGAGAGCCTGGAATGGGTTGCCCAGGGAGGTGGTTGAGGTCCCATCCCTGGAGGTGTTTAAGGCCAGGCTGGATGAGGCTGTGGACAGCCTGATCTAGGGAAGGGTGTCCCTGGGCATGGCAGGGGGGTTGGAACTGGCTGCTCCTTGTGGTCCCTTCCACCCCTGACTGATTCTATGATTCTATGATTCTATTCTATGAAGAGATACAAACCGTGATCAGAGCCTTAGGTTTCAAAACTGTATTGAGGTTGCACAAACAAATTGACATCAACATATGGGAAAAGTCTGAAGTTGCAGCAAACATTGGCATATGTGAGAAACTTTGGCATGTAAGAGTCCCCATTAAATTCAGATACACAATGCACAAGATGAAAGTCATGCAGAGGCATTAGCGTTTGCAAGATCAGACCCTGAGATTTCTCTGCGTAGTAACAGTTCCTTTAGGTTTAATCTGTTATTGCATTAATATCTATAAAGAGCATATATAAATATAAATCAGATGGCAGCTGCAGGCTTACTGAAGACAAAATAAAACAGACTAAAGGGCTGGGGGGGTGGTGGGTAACTAACTTCTCCAGGATGGCAATTTCCAAGGTTATGATTTGGGGATTATCATCCTGCTCTAACTGCAGGGTATTTTTTTTTCCATACACACTCAGATGTTTTGTAATGGTTTGGATGTTACCTACACCCCCCCCACTTAAGAAAAATCACCCAGACTAGACTGGAAATTAAAGAATGAAGCTATATTTACAGCTTAGCACATTATACAAGCAGAGATTTACAATCTCTACAGCTAGAGACAGAAATAGATGAGTTAAAAAGCAATACAGAAACACAGCAGCCCTCTCAGAAAACAGAGTCCCCAGGAGGGGCTCCCAACCACCCTTCCACCTTCTTCCCACCCCTCTACCTTACCCCAGACTTTGCCTTATGTTCAAGGTGAGTTTGGAGGATCTGCCAGGGGAGTCAGGAAGCAGAAGGATTAGTTAAGCAGCAAGTTAGAGAAGTTCCCACAGCCCCAGAGCCCAAGAGAGCAAACTCCCTTATCTCTATTTATGTTCTTGTTTTTATACATCTCAGCAAGCCTATGAGTGCAGCAGTCATCACCACTGTTTCCTTTTCACAGCCTAGCATCTAATTCTCACCAAAATATCCCAGCTAGGCACAAACTAGCACATGTATACATGAAAATGAAAAAGGGCAAAGAAATTCATTTGAGAAAGAAGAGAAGGAGAACAAAGATGGGGGCGATAGCTTTGAGGTGAACACATTGCCCTTACACAGGAGCAAGTGATAGTCTTAACTATGGCAACCCTTCCCCCCTCCCCTGCCCAGGTTTCTGGTGTGCTCTACTTAACACTTAAGAAAATTCACCAGGGAATAATAACCTCTAATTTATTTTGGCTGCAGTGATCTTCATCTGTGCTTCTGTTAATCTCACTCTGAAGATTTCAGGGTACTTTATACCGAGGGACTGACTCATTCTCTAGCTGCCTTGGAGTTAATCTGCTCAGATATTTCCCCAAATAACCATCTGCTCTACCTTGCATTTGTTTCACTCTCTGACTATCTTAGTTCTTGGTCTGTCCTGCTGGCTTATTCAGCACTCTTTAAACTTCTCTTCTGGCCTTATGTCTGGTTGCTTATGTTTTGGACAGACAATAGAGGTGATACAGGCCATTATTCATGAGAAGCTTCAAGTGTAACGTGAGAAACATCTCATCTCCTGACCCCTGTTAGCATAAGAATTGCTGATAAAATTCTGGACTGAAAGAGAAGAATCTTCTGGGAAAAATATAGGCAAAAGTTTCACTTGAGAGATGTGTTTCGTAAGAAGAGTCCAGATTAACTCTCTGCCAGAGGGACAGGTCTAACTTGTAGTACAGATAGTGGGAATCTAAGGATGACTACATCCTTAGAGACCTTTGGTGCTTGTGACATTTTAAAGAGAAGGATATTCTTTAGCACTCCTGCAGCTCTGTGCTCTTGCATTCTATTTTTAACCAAGAACCACAAAGTTATTTGCACACTGTAGTGAGCTGAGCCTCACAGAACTCTTGGAGAGGGTATAAATGTAGCACTATTGATTCCTGATCAGGTTCACCTAAGTTGAACAGTAGAGACATGTCTTTGGATCAAGCATTATTATTAATTTAGTGAGTTTTAACCAATTTCAATTGATTTTAACAGAGTTACATCTAAGAGAAGTGGAAAAATCACATGTGATGAAAACAGTCTCTGTCAAATGATCATCAGACACTAAGTTGAGAGTCCACTTGATCACAGAGGGCATGATTTGGTAACAGTGGACATGGAGCTGCACTTTAGAAGCAATGGCAGGAACTGCTGATGCACCTATGGAAAACACACAGACAGACAGACAGGTAGGTGGACAGGCCTTTGTCTGCAGCTGGGATGACTTAACATGACTAAAGTTTGTCTAGATCTAGTTTTGGTGATTCTAAGCACAGTTACTTTTTCCTTTTCCTCTCTTGTTTCATAGAATCAACCAGGCTGGAAGAGACCTCCAAGCTCAGCCAGCCCAACCTAGCACCCAGCCCTGCCCAATCAACCAGACCATGGCACTAAGTGCCCCAGCCAGGCTTGGCTTCAACACCTCCAGGCACAGCGACTCCACCACCTCCCTGGGCAGCCCATTCCAATGCCAATCACTCTCTCTGCCAACAACTTCCTCCTAACATCCAGCCTAGACCTCCCCTGGCACAGCTTGAGGCTGTGTCCCCTTGTTCTGTTGCTGGGTGCCTGGCAGCAGAGCCCAACCCCAGCTGGCTACAGCCTCCCTGCAGGGAGCTGCAGACAGCAATGAGCTCTGCCCTGAGCCTCCTCTTCTGCAGGCTGCACACCCCCAGCTCCCTCAGCCTCTCCTCACAGGGCTGTGCTCCAGGCCCCTTCCCAGCCTTGCTGCCCTTCTCTGGACACCTTCCAGCACCTCAACATCTCTCTTGAATTGAGGAGCCCAGAAGTGGACACAGCACTCGAGGTGTGGCCTGAGCAGTGCTAAGCACAGAGGAAGAATAACCTCCCTTGTTCTACTGTCCAGACATTGTACCAATCACAAGCAAGGTCTTAATGCTGCTCCTGCTTCTACTGGGTATTATTTCATGCCAAAGTTGGCACAGCTGCAGGAGGGTTGGACAAGATGACCTCTGAGGGTCCTTTCTAACTCGGTGCAGTTTGTGAATCAATGGAGTTGCCTTAGCAGAATGTAGTGGTTCCAGGTGTCACCTGCCCCCCACACACAATGAACTCACCCAACTAGACTCAGCCAACTGGAAGCTAGGGAATGATGCTTCACATATAGAGCTTAGCACAATATACAAGCACACATTTACAATCAATTATTTACACCTATTTGCAGTTATATGCAAGTTAAAAGTAATACAGAAACACAGTGCCCTTCCCAGCAACTAGAGTGCCCCCCAGGAGGGGCTCCCAACCACCCTTCCACCTTCTTTTGCACAAGTCAACCTCAGAAGGTTCAACAAGACCAAGTGCAAGGTCCTGCAGCTGGGTCGAGGCAATGCCAAGCACAAATCCAGGCTGGGCAGTGAGTGGCTGGAGAGAAGCCCTGAGGAGAGGGATGTGGGGGTGCTCATGGACAAGAAGCTCAACAGGAGCCAGCAGTGTGCATTTGCAGCCCAGAAAGCCAAACAGAGCCTGGGCTCCATCAAAAGTGTGGCCAGCAGGGCCAGGGAGGTGATTCTCTCTGCTCGCTCTGCTGAGGCCCCACCTGGAGTACTGCATCCAGTTCTGGAGCCCCTGGGAGAAGAGGGATGTGGAGATGCTGGAGTGTGTCCAGAGCAGGGCCAGGAGGATGCTGAGAGGGCTGCAGCAGCTCTGCTGTGAGCACAGACTGAAAGAGTTGGGGCTGTGCAGGCTGGAGAAGAGGAGGCTCTGAGGTGACCTTCTTGTGGCCTTTCAGGGTCTGAAGGGGGCTACAAAAAATCTGAGGAGGAACTTTTTAGGCTCTCAGGGAGTGCCAGGACTGGGGGGAATGGAGCAAAGCTGGAGGTGGGGAGAGTCAGAGTGGAGGAAGTTGTTGAGCATGAGAGTGGTGAGAGGCTGGAATGGGTTGCCCAGGGAGGTGGTTGAGGTTCCATCCCTGGAAGTGTTTAAGGCCAGGCTGGCTGAGGCTGTGGACAGCCTGATCTAAAGTATGGTGTCCCTGGGCATGGCAAGGCTGTTGGAACTGTCTGCTCCTTGTGGTCCCTTCCAACCCTGACTGATTCTATGATTCTAAACTAGGGCTGAGTGCTAGGTTGGACTGGATGATCTTGGAGGTCTCTTCCAACCTGGTTGATTCTGTGATTCTATAAACCAATGCTGCTTTAGAGGGAAACTATTAAATAAATGGCAAACTGCAAAACCAAAGAGGCAATTAATGTTCTTGGGTGGATTAAAGGGGGGAGAAAAACATCTACATGCACATACTCAAACTACTCCAACACACAATTTATAGATGTTTATAGATGTTCAAGCTGCTAATGGCATGCAAAAGGCTTATCCTTCAGATATCAGAGGTCAATGAAAAGGAACATGGGAATTTCCAAATGTGCCTTGCTTGGCTGATCCATCACTATGATAACCAACATACACTTAAAACTCCTCAGTGTACTCCCTGAAATTAAAACCAGCAGATAGCACAGGAAGAACTTAACTAACCATTATCAATGGATTTCAGATAAAAGTCAAGAAATCATTTCAGCAAGATGAGCCAACACAATCAAATGAAATGGCTTTGGAAATGGGTCAGGGAAGTCTGAGCTGGCAAACCAATTATATTTGTGATGCAGAGGTAGTTCAGCGATAAAATAGTCTCTCCTAGATGGAAAGCTTGGCAAAGTTGGTCCAGGCTATGCTCCTCGCTAATTGGTGAGTGAAAATCCTTCTGTAAACTAACAACTTCCTACTTGTCAATAGTGTTTCATAATAGAGTGGATGTTTGCTCAGAGATAGGATTTGGGTAGAGGCTGCACTCTTCTTCTCCTTGCTTTGGGAAATGAAGAGTGGCTACTTAGCAGTCCCAGGTACCTCCCAACCCACACATCGCACACAGAATCACGGAATCACAGAATCTCTTAGACTGGCAAAGCCCTTCAAGCTCCTCGAGTTCAATCCTTAGTTTCACACTGACAAGTCCTTGACTAACCCAAATCCCTCAGCACAACATCTCACCACTGTGAATCGCTGTGGTTGGAAAGGACCACCAGGATCAGCCAGTCCAGCCTTCATCCCAGCATCCTTCATCACCAGACCATAGCCTCAAGCACCGCATCCACTCTCCTTTCAAACACCTCCAGGGATGGCGACTCCACCACCTCCCTGGGCAGCCTGTTCCAGTGCCTGACCACCTGCTCAGGAAAGAACTTCCTCCCAACAGCCAACCTAAACCTCCCCTGACACAGCTTGAGGCCATTTCCTCTTGTCCTGTCATTAGTAACTGGGGAGAAGAGACCAGCTCCAGCCTCACTACAATCTCCTTTTAGGTAGTTGTAGAGGGCAATAAGGTCCCTTCTCAGCCTCCTCTTCTCCAGACTAAACACCCCCAGCTCCCTCAGCCACTCCTCATAGGTCATGTTTGCCAGACCTCTCCCCAGCCTCATCGCCCTTCTCTGCACTCACTCCCCTCCTCGACCTCTAACTGTCCCAAACAGGTGACAGCACCAGAGGCAGGGCAGTTGGGCATCCTTGTGCCAAGAGCAGGCTACCAGGAGCTCAGGGTGCCTGTACCACTGCATTGCCAGCACAAGCATCACAGACACTCCTGATGCAGGATGAGTGTACACACTCCTGGTGCAGGATGGCTTGCCACACAGGTTTCAGTTCATGGAATTGTATAGGTTGGATAAGATCTCCAAGATTATCAAGTCCAACCATCAACCTAACACCACCATGGCCATTAAATCATGTCCCAAAGTACCATGGCCACAGGTTTCTTGAACACCTCCAGGGATGGGGACTCCACCAGGGATGGGGACTCCACCACCTCCCTGGGCAGCCTGTGCCAGTGCCTGAACACTCTTGCAGGAATGAAATTGTTCCCAGTTGAGTGAGTTTGAGGCAGATCAGAATATTTTAATGAGAAAAATCAGATGATAGGCTGTGAAAAGGAAACAATGCTGATGTCTACTTCACTCATAGGCTTGCTGAGATGTATAAAAACAAGAACACAAAGCATAGATAAGACAGAGCGAGGGAGTCAGGGGGTGTGTGTCTGTTGCAGGGGATGTCCTGGGCTGCTTCTGTGTAACTAATACTTCTGCTTTCAAATCCTCCTTGCTGATCCTCCAAACTCACCTTGCACATAAGGCAGAGTCTGGGATAAGGTAGAGGGATGGAAAGAAGGTGAAAGGGTGGTTGGGAGCCCCTCCTGGGGTCTCTGGTTTCTGGGAGGGCTGTTGTGTTTCTGTATTACTTTTAACTTGTCTATTTCTGTCTGTGTTTGTGATCTATTGTAAACCTCTGCTTGGATATTGTGCTAAGCTGTGACTACAAAGCTTCATTCCTTAACTTCCAGCTGGCTGAGTCTAGTCTGGGTGATTTGATAAGGGGGGAGGGGGGGGCAGGTAGCTCCCAAACCATCACAGTGAGCCAAGCTGAGTACCTCTGCAGCAAAGCTTAAGGGAGAAAATCTGAAAAGCCTGGAGTGCTTACCTAGGTTTAGAAGCCATCAGCAATTTAAAGGCATTTAGGACCCTAAAAATGGTAGTAGAAACCTAACTGAGTCTTCTGCAACACCAAAACACTGACTTCCCACTTACTTCAAGAGACACAGGACACCAGCTCTTTCCTCTGTGGTTTGCTTTTATCTCATTTACAACCCATCCCTGGCATTATCAGCAGAGCACCTTCCAAATTCTAGCCCTCAAGCACTTTAAAACTCCAATAAGACCTGCAAGTGCAACTCCTTTACAATGCTCTTGGAAATGCCACCCTGCTCTTAGCAAAGAGGAGACTCCTGGAAGACTACAGGATGGAAAAGGGACTCACAGCATGGAGGAACAGCACCAAGGAAAGAAGCTGTTGTCTGCATCACAACTCTTGCCAGGTTTCCTGTGTGGAAAGGCAGAAACATTTCCCCTTCCCTTCATAAATGCTGCTGTTATTTTCAGTTGCATTCGATTTTAGCTTTAAAAGGTTGGACCAAGTGATCCTTGGGGTCCCTTCCAGCCTGGCATTCAGTGATTTCAGTAGCATTAAGAGGTTCCAACTGAAATTAGGGCACCTCAAGGCCATTGACACATCCTGTCACTCTGCAATCCAGGGTCTTAAGAAACATATCAAACATTACTCAGCTCACCACAAAAACAGGCAGCTGAGGGGCACTGGAAGAGCAGCCTCACTAATTAGTTCAAGGGAGGGCATTTCCAAACAAGGCAATTGAAAGCATGGGTCAAGGTTAGCACTGAATTCACACACACGAGGTTTGAGAGGAAAATGCTTCTCTCTGGGTGTCTCTTCCTGTTAATCTTGTTTCAGCCCTGGCTGGCCTGCTTGCCTCTTGCACTCTCTTCTCTCCTGGGTGGAACCCTGCAGCTCTTTGATTTCTTTTCATACTTGCAGCTATGTCATTCCTGGCTGACCCTTCCCAAACCTTGGATGTTTTCCTCTTGGAGCTGCAGGAGCATTATGTATGCTTAGCAAGACACCAGCCTGGAGCTGGGCTTGTCTTAAGGCTGTGAGGGTCTTGAGCAGCTTTCTGACAGTTCTGAGAGGTAAGGGAAACCAGGAGGAAAGATGAGAGTCACTTTTTCCCCCATAACTTTAGTCTTGGTTTTGCTTTCCCCCCAGATGCACCCAGAAAGATTACACTACTTATTTTCTTGATGTAGAGACATTTCTGTCTCAGATAATGGGACAGTTCCTCACAAACACCAGTTACTGGAAATCATGTACCAAAGTGTCCTGCCTCCACTTCCTGCTCTTCTCTCCCTGGCCACATAATCTCTTCTAAAAAGGGCACAAATGACTATCATTAAACACCAAGCTTGTGGGTAGTGAAGTTTTGGCTGCTTCAAAAGTCAGAGTGCCATGGGCTGAGCTAGTTTACCAAGTCAGCTCAGCCCAGTTTAAACTACAGAATGCCAAGAGATGGCCACCACAGGTGTTCACAGAGAGGAGCTCAAGCCACACATCTGAACTACGGTTTGAAACCTTGGGGTTGCTCAGACATAGGCTACAGGATTTAACCTCTTCTCCTTTATGGGGGTTGCACTTGGGGTAGGTTGGGAACTAACAGGATGTGTTTTGATGACAAATTCCTGATAATTAGCATTCCCACAGGAATCACAGAATGAACCAGGTTGGGAAAGACCTTCAAGATCATCGAGTCCAACCCAGCACCTAACACCTTCTAACGAACTAACTCATGACACGAAGTGCCTCACGCAGCCACCTCTTAAACACCTCCACCACCTCCCTGGGCAGCCCATTCCAATGGGCTCATCCTTCCTAAGACTCAGTGCATCAGAAGTACCACCTTATCAGCTGCTCCTGAAGGGTTGCAGCAACTCACTCTGCTTGTGACTGTGTAGTCAACAGTACCACACAAAAACCTCAGCTGAGAACATTCTCCACACCAAAAGACAGATCAGACCATACAATGAACCATAACAGCCTGGGACACACTTACTTGATAAAAATGAAAGCTAAATGTTATCAAAGCTTAGTCATTTGAAGATGGCATCATCCATCAACCCATCCTGGAGTACTGCATCCAGTTCTGGAGCCCCCATTACAAGAAGGATGTGGAGATGCTGGAGTGTGTCCAGAAAAGGGCCAGGAGGATGCTCTGCTGTGAGCACAGACTGAAAGCGTTGGAGCTGTGCAGGCTGGAGAAGAGGAGGCTCCCAGGTGACCTTCTTGTGGCCCTCCAGGATCTGAAGGGGGATACAAGAAAGCTGAGGAGGGACTTCTTAGGCTGTCAGGGAGTGCCAGGACTATGGGGAATGAAGCACAGGTGGAGGTGGGGAGATTCAGAGTGGATGTGAGGAGGAAGTTGTTCAGCATGAGAGTGGTGAGAGCCTGGAATAGGCTGCCCAGGGAGGTGGTTGATGCCTCATGGGTGGAGGTGTTTAAGGCCAGGCTGGCTGAGGCTGTGGGCAGCCTGCTCTAGGGTAGGGTGTCCCTGGGCATGGCAGGGGGGTTGGAACTGGCTGCTCCTTGTGGTCCCTTCCAACCCTGACTGATTCTATGACTCTATATTACACTCAGAACCCTACCAGCACAACGCAAACTCACCACTTTGAGGTGTAGGCTTCTTTGAAGGGGCTGAAGCAACAGAAGTTAGTCCTAAACATCACAGACTTTTTTTTTTTTTCCCAAGGACATGGAAGACTGAAGAAAAGAGACTCCCAGGGCCCCTCATAAATTCTGGCACAGAAAGGCATATGCTTCCATTGAGTCCATTTCAGAACAATATTTCCTGAGGCATTTCTGAATGGTATTGATTTACATGCAAAAGATTATGTCTGCAGCCATGCAAAGGGTCTGGAGAAGAAAGGTGAAAGAAGAATGCAGGAAGAAACAAATGTAGGCCTTTTTTCCACACACCCCCCCTCAGGTTAATTAAAAGGAACTAGGTCTGATTCCCTTTGTTTGACACCAGTAGGGTACCATTCACTGCTCAGGAGTTAATCCTGATTTACTGCAGCACATCAGAGTGATCCAAGCTCAGCACAGGAGCCATTCTACGTCGCAATCAGACGGAGACTCCGGCACAATGCTCCCTACATCTGCAACAAACTGGGATCAAATTTTACTAATCACCTACCTCTTTTCAATCCATTATGCTGACCATTAAGATAATCATATGAATTTGTAAGTCTGAGATGGGGGAGCCATGTGAGCCTCCATGGTTGTGTTTCTATGGAAACAATTCCCCTGGCATCATCGGTCCACGTTCGGTATTCCTGTCTGACTGTTCACATCTCATTCACACACCCCAAATCACCATTTTCCAAGCACTCATTTCAGGAGGTCTATGTTTTCTTCTTTCTCCTCTATTCACTCATTGAGCTGGCCAGCAAAGTGATGAGGTATCCAGCAGGTCACTCTGCCCTACTCCTGACCCAGAGAAATGAAGGCAACAGGGCAGCATGGGCTCCACAGGCCCTTTCAGCTGAGGCTTTTGCTTTTTTGATGCAACTGGCAAGGCTGAAAATTAGTCCTAATGATATTATAGAGGTTTGGCTTCTTTCATCTCTCAGCGCAGATCACACACAAATTGCACTGGAAAGTGATACCCACAGCATCTTCCATCCAGAAGCTACTGCACTACTGTCTCCTTCCTCTGATCTTTGGCAGCTTCAGCCACCTCATAAAAGCAATCCCTTCCCTGAAAGCTGGCACCTTCTGAGCAGCCAACACCACATCTCAGCCCTGGGACAGGATAACTCCCTACTCAGCTGAAATCAGGAGCATGCAAAGCAGCCAGAAATTAACTTCTCAATTGAAATTTGGCCACAATGCCTCAGTTCACACTCCAACCTTATGAAAAGTACCACACCCCAAGCAAAAGGCCTTAGAATCATAGAATAGAATCAGTGAATCATAGAACCAGTCAGGGTTGGAAGGGACCACTAGGATCACGTAGTTCCAACCCCCCTGCCATGAGCAGGGACACCTCACACTAGATCAGGTTGTCTAGAGCCTTACCCATCACTTCCACCACTTCTCTTCTGAGATGAGCTTCATGTTTCATCTTCCTAAGACTCACCCCATGTTTTTAATTGCTCAGTCTCACTGTAATTCAATCCCCAGGCACCAGCAGGAGCAATTACCTCCTTGTGTCTTGGCCATCACCTTGATCAACTCAGTAAGGATGGAACTGGGACTTAAGGCCTCATCCAACGTAACCCTGAACACCTCCAGAGAAGGGCAATCTGCAGCCTCCCTGGGCAACCTATTCCAGTGCCTCACCATCCTCACTGGAGGGAGACTCCAGTCTCCATCTGCCCTCCTTGAGCTTCAATCCATTCCCTCTCATCCTATCACTACAAGCCCTTGTGAAAAAATCCCTCCCCAGATCTCCAGTACGGGAAGGCTGCTCCGAGGTCTCCCTGGAAAGGTGTCCAAATATCTCCTGGATTTAAGCACTCTGCATTCTGAATACACCAGGAATTATCTTGCAGGAGTTAAACCACCAGTTGCCTCCCTAAAACGTTGCTTCCACTCCTGCTGTTGCCAGTTTTAAACAAGCACAAGGGCCACATTTTTTAGACAGTGTAATTTGGCACAGATCCCTTAGCCCCATTGTTTCCCCTGGAACTGTGGTTAAGTTACACCAGAGGAGGATATTGCTCTGAAAAAAGATTTTGCTTTAAAGGAAACACACAAACAAAAACAGGTTGAGGCAAGACTGGGGATTTTTGAAGCTGCATGCCTGGCTCCAGAAACTTCCAACGCCTTGCAGTAGTCTTTGCTTCACCAAGCCACAAATTTGTAAAGCTTTTAATCGCTCCATGTAAGTCAGTTCCTTCCCTCCCTTAATCGTTTCTTGTTGCTCTTCTCTGAATTCTGTCCAATCCAGCACAGAGTGCTGCCTGCATTACAGCTGAGAGGCCAGAAGTATGGGGTACAGAAGCTCATTTTCAAACGCTATGACCTCAATTCTTGGGAGGATTTCAGAGAGCAGACACCAGGCTATAAATGAAGAATGTGTGCCCCTATAGCTGGGTAATTTAAATGCATTTTCTGTGAATAAATCTACTCAGTACTTTCTTGATCTGTACAATCTTCTGCCATAGGGGCCTAACATAAAAATACTTCAAAGGCTCTAACAAATTCCCTCAAGATGTGATCTTCAGCATTTCAAAAGCTGAAACGCACAGCGAAGGTTTAAAGTGATCATGATATATTTTCAAGGTAACACTCTTCAGCAACTCCTCTTCACCCACTTCTTAAAAGTGAAATTATGTCCCCCTCTTGCTCTATTTATCTCATTGCCTATCTTATAAGCAATACAAAGATGAATTTGGCTTTTGGTTAAGGTTTAGCATACCTCATCACCCTTAAGCAAAGCACGAGTGTGCTCCCTTACTTCCAACGCCAGACAGCTCCAAATGGAAATCCTCCAGCCACAAACTCTCACCTCTCGCAGCACTAAGGAAGTTTAGATTCAAGTTTCAGCCTCCATCTCTTTGCCCAAGTTGGGCTGAAACAAGACCCTCTCTAGAAACAGCGTTGTAAAAGATTCCTTTTCATGCTGCACCTCAGCCCCACCTCTGATTCTGATTACACAGTTTGAGCTTTAAAAGCTCTCACTTCAATTTTGAAGCTGGTGCTGCTGGCTGAAACCAAGATTCCTCATGTCCTCCAAGTAGTTTCATAACAAACTCTCCCAGACTGTGGCATATTTAATGAGAATGTAGCTGATCAACTGCAGCCTGCCTTGCACGGTTAACTCAATCAACAAACTACTAATGACTCCAGCATGTTACAACTTTTTGGGGGGCTAATGAGAACCGTATTGACCAGATTTTCCCCCTTCTCCCAGGATCAAACGCCAATGTGGAACGAGTTCTGCTACAACTGTAACATTAGCCTGCAAGCAAAATGCTGACCAGCAATAGCAGGACACAGCCTGAGTGTCATTAAGGAGCAAAAGATCTGCCAGACTTATGGGTCAGCCTTTGCAAAGCTTTCCATGGTACCTGTCTGTCTGGTGAAACCAAAGCCCTGAGAAACGCAGAGCTGCAGCCTGAGCACTGAGCTTCCACCCTGGTGCACAGCATTTCCAGACAGAAAAGCCTTTTGTTCCCTGCATGCTGGCTGCACCACAGCCTGCCCCACCACTCCTCCTCCTCCTCCTCCTCCTTACTGCATTTTGCCGGCATTGTGCTGCAGGATAATTCGTAGCAGGTGAGAAGCAAATGCACTCTGCTTCCGCTTTCTTCCACTTTTGTGCTGCCTGTTGCTGCAATTTGCCCTCAGCTTCATTTCTTCTTCCTTCCTCCTTCAAACAGAACTCAACTGACCATGTTTTGTCTGGAAACCCAACAGCTGACCATGATATATGAGATTGGCTGCAGAGCCTGAGGACTGAGATGGGAAACGGCTCCTCAGGTATTATCTTGACTGTTACCAACCACTGCTACAGAAAGATTTGCTCCCATGGAAAGCAATGGAAAAAATTCCAGTGACTTCAGTCATCTTTGGACCAGGGCTTTGTTTCCTTACCAAATAACCCTCAGTTTCCACTATGGTCTGACTTCTAAAATGACCACTTTCTAAAACAGATTTTCCATTCTGCATCCTGGAGAGAATCTGCAACCTGACCAATTTCTCTCCATCAAGAGACTTCATTTTTTGCCCACACTGTCATTTTGCTGGGTTACATCTCCTGGCCACAGACCTTCCACTGCCTCTCTCAAACAAGGATCATGCTGTATGCTTTTTCCTCTAGGAAGTAAAACTGCTACAGAAGCAAAGAAACAAGCAAGTATTATTTTGCTTTTGATCAGCTTCATGCAGACCTGAGAGCCATAGGCTCTGCCATCCCCACCTCTAACCAAACCAAAGCCTAAAAACATAGTGGGTAAAAAGAGGAAAGGGGAGGGGTAATTAAGACCTGTGGATCAAATGGAAAGCACTGCTTCTCCAAAGCTTCTTTTCTGACTAAGGTAATTTGCCAGTATGATTGTGAACAGAAATGGTGGAGAACAGAAGCAGTTCATCAATAGGGATTGTGTTCCTCTTTAAGAGGTGCTCCTACACAGTCCTCTCCACTTTAAAAAGCTTAAATATTAAATATCATTCAGCCAAGTCGTAGTGGGGGTCCATGCTTGACTTCATTCCTCTCTTAACAATGTCCTCAGGCCAGCCGCCAGGAATTCAGACACTTAATAACTTCCCTGGGCTGAGAACTCCTCACCTCAGGCATGCTCTGCTCTTATCTACACTGGGAAGTGTTCCCATTCATTTCATGGGCCACTCTGGCCACAGCACTCTCTGCCTCACTGACCTTCTCCTGCACTGTTCTTCAGGTTCTAACTTCCCAGCCTTGCCTGCAGGTCTACACACAGCCTTATTCTGGCAGCTTCCTACTCCCTCTTAGCTTTAGCTTTCATCCTACAACATCTAAGCCCTTTGTCGCTTTCTCCTTCCCTGACTCCCACATTTTCATCTGAACCTCCACCCTCTCCCTTGCCAAGGCTGATCCACAGAGCTCCAGGACTCTGTTATGCTGACCAGGATCCTTTACTCAGCCCTGCATTTTTAATGCTGAAGAGCCTTGTTCCAAAGCCTGATGTCTCACAGGGTGCCAGCCTCTTCCCATACGCTTCAGCTTTGCAAAAGCAGTTCCAGTCACTTGGGAGCAGAAGCTGGAGCTCCACACTGGCAAGCAGTGTTCTACTCTTCCCTGCTCTTCCAGCATGCTGGAAGGTCCTGCACATACACTGATCATCTTTCTGTCCTCTAACCACTTCCCACTCCTTTCCATTGTCCTTTTTATTCCAACATTCACATGCCAGCTAGCTAGGAATGGCCACTGGAAATGTGTTTTCACTGATTTATTTAGTTCTAACCTCCTTCTCTCCCAGTTTACAAGGAAAGAAATCAGAACTGAGCCCCAGATTGGATGGTTTAAGACCATTCTTATCCACTACCAGGATATAGGACCCAGCATGGTTTAATAAACACCCAAGTCCTGGGAAAGGACTTGGAAACATTCAGAACTGAGCCCCAGATTGGATGGTTTAAGAGCATTCTTACCCACTACCAGTATATAGGACCCAGCACGGTTTAATAAACATCCAGGCCACTCTAGACTTTGTTCTCCTGGGCATCAAGAAGCCAGTTCTGGAAATGTATGATTGGCAGCTGCTGGGATTGGTTGCAGTCTAAAGTAAATTAAAGTTACAGTACAAATAACTTTGCCACTGCTCTTGGTGTTCTTAGGTAAATGGAAGAGGCATCAGCACAGCCAGGTTCTTACTGCAGGACTCTTTCCTCAGATTGCTTTTAAGTTCATTAAGTTCCAGCTTCAGGAAGAAAATGGTAATGTTTGATTTATTGGTAGAGGGGAAGAAGGATGAGGTAAGCAGTAAATCCAGGAGCAGCAGTACTACTGCAGCTGATTGCAAGCCAGTCCAAGGAGTAGAATCATAGAATCATAGAATCAACCAAGTTGAAAGAGACCTCCAAGAGCATCCAACCCAAGATCAGCACACATTCCTGATGTCCAGGGCAAGTCCCCTGTGCTAGTTTGAAGTCAGCTAGAATGTTTTGGTGAGAAGGATTAGATCACAGGCTGTGAAAGAGAAACAGTGCTGATATCTACTTCACTCACAGGCTTGCTGAGGGGTATGAGAACAAGAATCCAAACACAGATAAGGCACTTCTTCTGCCTGGGACATGAGGAGGAAGTTGTTGAGCATGAGAATGGTGAGAGGCTGGAATGGGTTGCCCAGGGAGGTGGTTGAGGCCCCATGGCTGGAGGTGTTTAAGGTCAGGCTGGATGAGGCTGTGGGCAGCCTGCTCTAGGGTAGGGTGTCCCTGGGCATGGCAGGGGGGTTGGAACTGGCTGCTCCTTGTGGTCCCTTCCAACCCTGACTGATTCTATGCTTCTATGATTCAATACAAATAATGGGACATGTAACATTGGCTAGACCCAAACATAGCAGCAGCAAAGAAGTGACCTGCTTACTAGAATGGATTTTTTGGTGACTTCTGAAGCAAATATGAGAAAATTAATTAATTTTCTGCCTGGCTTTTTTCTTTCTCCTTTCCCCCCCTCTTTTAAAGAGTGGAGAAGAATGACTAGAAGGTTCTCTGAACAAATCAATGAAACTAACACCCAACAAATGACCTTTCCTCAGTGTCTTATAAGTACCTGTCAACTTTAGGAGTGCCACCACAATTGAATGGAGAGATTTAAAGCCAGACTATTCATTAGAGAGCTAACTATTATTCTAGAGACTTAAATGAATTGGCTAGTGGCCAGTCTTCCTTAATGTTTAGGTACCACTAGTAAAATAGAAATTGGCTGCTATTTGGATTACACAAAAGCACAGAAGAGGAAAGAAAAAAGAAAGAAAATCTTTGAAGGGGAACAAGAACCAGGCTGTTCAACTGATGATGGTCTGACATCCTCACAGGATGGCATGAGGGGTAAGCAGATAGGGAGCATAATCAGGGAGCCATGAAAACAAGTAGAAGTCTGTAAACACCAGAGATAGCCTCTATTTCATGGCATCTTTAACAATCAACCAACTAAGCATGCTATAATGAATGCATTCATAAAATAAAAGGGGTTGGGAGGGTGTCTCAATAACCTCAGTTTTATTTTGTGCTGCAGATTGGCCATATGCAGTTTGGAATTAAAGGCCAAATTATCTGCTCTGCTGTAGCTCACATTTGCTAAGCTTTCAAAGCAGGAGCTGCAAACCTCACCATTAATCATCTGGTTTGTATCAAGTGATGTGCCACCTTTATCTCCTCAGAGCCTTTCTCTCAGGATAACCTTCTTTCTCAAGTTCCCCCTCTAAAGCTGTTATTTATGATGAGTAGGACAAAAGCAAACTGTGCTAACATGAGCTGTTAGACAACGTTGCCCATGTCTGGACAGCAGAACCAGCAATAGCAGCTCAGCTAGCAGCAAGAAAGCCAGCCCCTGGACAAGATGAGCACAGCTGCATTGCTTCTGCATCCCTCCCAAGTTAAGTAATGCTGTTGGTGTAGATTCATAGATTCACAGAATAGTTTAGGTGGGAAGGGACCTTAAAGATCATCCAGTTCCAATCCCCTGACATGGGCAGAGATACCTCCCACTAGAGCACGTTGCTTAAGGCTTCATCCAGCTTGGGCTTGAACACCTCTAAGGGTGTGGATCTGTTGGAGGGTAGGAGAGCCCTGCAGAGGGACCTTGCCAGGCTGCATGGGTAGGCAGAGGCCAAGGGGATGAGATTTAGCAAGGCCAAGTGCAGGGTTCTGCACTTTGGCCACAACAATCCCAAGCAGCACTACAGGCTGGGGACAGAGTGGCTGAGAGCAGCCAGGCAGAGAGGGAGCTGGGGGTGCTGGCAGAGAGGAGCTGAAGAGGAGGCAGCAGTGCCCAGGTGGGCAGCAGAGCCAATGGCATCCTGGGCTGGCTCAGGAGCAGTGTGGACAGCAGGACAAGGGAGGTTCTTCTGCCCCTGGAATCAATACCAATCAGGCCACAGCTTGAGTGCTGTGTCCAGTTCTGGACTCCTCAATTCAAGAGAGATGTTGAGGTGCTGGAAGGTGTCCAGAGAAGGGCAGCAAGGCTGGGGAGGGGCTGCCTCTAACAGTTACTAACAGCCCTAGGTAAAACTTGGTAACACAAGCAGTCTCCAGAATTTCTGACAAACAGCTGGTTAAGATTTACCCTGCTGTGGCTCAAGAAGTTGAAAGTCCATTGTACTGGGCAAGAAGATGAAAAGTCAACTTGACAAGAGAGCATTTGTACAAGCTAAGCTCCCTGTGGCAGCGTTGTCTGCCGTGCTGGTTAGCTTGACCAGGTCTTGTGATTCTAGTCTAGAGTATGGGAAATCTTTCATGGAATAACCTCCTTTTGCAGGAGGCTTCATCACTCTACAGATCTTATCCACATCTCAACACCACCACTACAAAAATATACCCAAGATATTCTTGCTGCTACATGTACAAGTGGCTCAGTTTGCATTAAAACATAAACACGGAGAGCTGTCTACTCTACCGTACCCCATTCCTTTGCCAGTGGCACACAAACTGCTGTTAGGCAGCTTGAATGCTTCTGCTGGCCTCCTGCTTTCCCTTACACTGCAAGATTCTGGAGATCACAAAGGAAAAAGCACTTTCCATGCTCTGTTCCTAGCATGGTTCAGACACCACAATGCAAGAGAGACGTGGAGGTGCTGGAGTGGGTCCAGAGGAGAGCAACGAAGCTGGGGAAGGGCCTGGAGAATAAGTCTTACAAGGAGTGCCTGAGGGAGCTGGGGATGGGTAGTTTGAGGAAGAGGAGGCTGAGTGGAGACCTCATTGCTGTCTACTGCTACCTGAGGGGACATTGTGGACAGGCTGCTGCTGGTCTCTTCTCACAGATAGCTGGAGCCAGAACAAGGGGGAATGGCCTCAAGCTGAGGCTGGGGAAGTTTAGATTGGACATGAGGAAAAGGTTTTTCAAGGAGAGAGTGGTCAGGGACTGGAATGAGCTGCCCAGGGAGGTGGTGGAGTCTCCAGCTCTGGATGTGTTTAAGGGTCGTTTGGATATGGTCCTTAGGGGTATGGTTTAAGGGGAATCTTGTAGAGTAGAGTTCTAGGTTGGACTGGGAGATCCTGAGAGGCTTTGCCAACCTGCATGTTTCTGTGATTCTGTGATCTGTGCTTCAAGACCTGCCCTCCACATTTAAAGTGTCTGGGTGTCCTGGGTTTGGCTTAGAATCGTAGAATCATAGAATCAAGCAGGCTGAAGAGACCTCCAGGCCCATCCAGCCCAACCTAGCACCCAGCCCTGCCCAATCAACCAGACCATGGCACTAAGTGCCCCAGCCAGGCTTGGCTTCAACACCTCCAGGGACAGCGACTCCACCACCTCCCTGGGCAGCCCATTCCAATGCCAATCACTCTCTCTGCCAACAACTTCCTCCTAACATCCAGCCTGAACCTGCCCTGGCACAACCTGAGGCTGTGTCCCCTTGTTCTGTTGCTGGTTGTCTGGCAGAAGACCCCAACCCCCATGTGGCTACAACCTCCCTTCAAGTAGTTGTATAGAGCAATGAGATGAGCAATGCTTGGCTTATGTCAGCACAGGAGATTTTCAGGAGCAGGAACAGGCATTTAATGCTGTGAGGTCTCTGGCAGAGGGCATCTTCTCCTTTGTTTTCCAAGTCTTTCTTTCACATTCCTGCCACTCTTTGATTTACACATGGGTCCGTTTGCAATCTCGCTGCTCTCCGGCGCTTCAGGGGAAGCTGGTGGTTGCTTGTGGTTTGCAAAAAGGGAAGGGCTGCACTTCAGATGGCACACAGCAAAACCCCTCTGACCATGTGCAAAACTAAGATTACACCACCCAGCCCACGGTTCCAAGCAGCCCTTTCTTTGCCCCAGATAAGGCAATCTGAGGAGGCTTAGGATGCAAACTGAGCCCCACTTCTTCAAAAGCTGCCCAGCTGCTGAAGGGGCAAAAGGCAGAATTTCAGGGTAAGTTTTATGGTGCAATTTGTTGCCATCAAACCCTGCTCACGATCAGTGGATCCAGAATCTGGTACAGCAAAACAGGTCAAAGTGAATAGGGAAAAAGATATTTCCATCCATCAAAGGCAGAAGAACAACTTTTCATCTTTTCTGGCTGGATGCAGTTAAAGCAGATTATAGCAGGTGTGGCTGCTTTCAGCTGCCTACTGTTTGACCTGTAATGCTACAAAACCAGAACCACCCCTTCATATATTGACTGCCACAAAGTTTTGCCCAGATGCTTCTTGTTCTGCTCAGGCTACTCAGTATGGAAAATTTGCCACATTATTGAAAACTCCTTGCCTTATTTCTTAGATTCATAGAATGATTTGGATTGGAAGAGGCCTTCAACTTTAAAATCTAGTTCCAGCCCCCCTGCCACGGGTAGGGACACCTTCCACTAGCCCAGGTTGCTCAAAAGGCCTCATCCAACCTGGCCTTGAACATCTCCAGAGAGGAGCCATCAGCCTCTCTGAGCAACCTGTTCCAGGGTCTCACCACCCTCACTCTACATAATTCCTTTCTAATATCCAGCTTCAGTCCACCCTCCTCCAGCTTAAATCCATCCCCTCTCATCCTATCACACATTTCACTGAATCACAGAATCGCAGAATTCACCAGGTTGGAAAAGATCTCTAAGATCCTCCAGCCCAACCTATCACCTAACCCTTCTAATTAACTAAACCATGACCATTTTATGGCCAGACAGAATAAATCATAGAATCATAGAATCAACCAGGTTAGAAGAGACATAGGATCACAGGATCACAGGATGTTAGGGGTTGGAAGGGACACAAGGAGATCGTCGAGTCCAACCCCCCTGTAAGAGTAGGACAATCCTAACACAGATCACAGAGGAACACATCCAGACAGGCCTTGAGAGGCTCCAGAGAAGGAGACTCCACAACCTCCCTGGGCAGCCTGTGCCAGTGCTCCGTGACCCTTACAGCCAAGAAGTTCCCCCTTGTGTTGAGCTGGAACCTCTTTTCCTGCAACTTACACCCATTGCTCCTTGTCCTATNGCCTTCTTGGCCACAAGGGCACATTGCTGTGCCATGGGTAACTTGTTAGCCACCAGAACCCCCAGGTCCCTCTCCACAGGACTGCTTTCCAGCAGATCACCTCACAGCCTGTACTAGTGGAGTTTGTTATTCCTCCCCAGAGGAGGAATAACAACTCTGCACTTGTCTTTGTTGAACTTCATCTGGTTCCTCTGTGCCCAGCTCTCCAGTCTGTCCAGGTCTCACTGGATGGCAGCACAGCCTGCAGCTGTATCAGCCAAGCCTCCCAGCTCGTCCAGTCCAACCTATCACCCAGCCCTATCCAATCAACCAGACCATGGCACTAAGTGCCTCATCCAACAGAACATAAGCACAGGTCAAATCCAGGTCTGGTCATCCTAACCACCCAAAGAGAGTGCACCTTCAAAACAAGCAGGGTAAGGAAAAGACAAAACAGGATGAAATAGGTCTCCTCCTTGTGCCCCAACAGCTGAGAGAGAGCACATCAGTGGCACATTTGTTGAAAGATGCTAAGCAGCAGCAACTCTGAAGGACTGCAACACACATTCACCACTTCCCAAAATGAATCCATATTGCAGGAACAGAAAGAGGGAGGCAGCAAATCAATCTGCCTGCTCTGTCCTCCAACAGGAGACAGCAGCACTTCTGCAGCTACCGCAACATGATGCACAACAGTACCACATTACAGAGCTGCCTTCTTTAAACATGGGCTTTGAAGCTGAGGGAAACATTTGTGCAGAAGCTCAGCCTCGTGTGAATGTGTTGACAAAGCCCAGAGGAAACAGCTACCCCACGCAGAGACTTTTTTGCTCCCACCGCAACAAAGAGGGAAGGGAGTGGGGGGGGAGGGGGGGGACACAGCCTCTGAAAAGCTGTTTCCCAGTCCTGCTGCTTTGTGTAACTGTAGCAGCTTTCAGAGGAGTATGGCTGCGAGCACAGGAAGGTGAATTAACTCTCTCCTGTCTGTGATAGAAGAACACACAAAGTTCAGCGTTAGCTTTACACACAAAGTTCAATGTTAGCTTTACACATTGCACCAGATGTGCATTAAGGAGCCCCCAAAGTGTGGCTTGCTCAGAGCTGGGAGGACATAGAAACCTCACTTTTATACAGTCCTTCCCCTAGCACATGGTATCACTGCTGCCAGTGACATGGTGCAAGGCCAGGACTCAGCCCCTACCTCACCACACTACAAAGCAGCTGCATGCCACATCCTAAAGCAACACTACAGAGCAGCTGCATGCCACATCCTAAAGCAACACAAATCATAGAATCATAGAATCAATTGTTGTTTTTTAATTAGAAGATATTAGCAATGAGAACTTTGGGGTTGGTTCAACTCAGTGCTTTGCTTACCTGCAGAAAATGTAGGTCTCTGCATAGAATCATAGAATCAGTCAGGGGTTTAAGGGACCACAAGGAGCAGCCAGTTCCAACCCCCCTGCCATGCCCAGGGACACCCTACCCTAGAGCAGGCTGCCCACAGCCTCATCCAGCCTGACCTTAAACACCTCCAGGGATGAGGCTTCCACCACCTTCCTGGGCAACCCTTTCCAGGCTCTCACCACCCTCATGCTGAACAACTTCTTCCTAACATCCACTCTGAGTCTACCCATTTCCAGGCTTTCATTGCCCCCAGACCTATCACTACCTGACATCCTAGAAACTCCCTCCCCAGCTTTCTTGTAGGCCCCCTTAAGATACTGAAATCACAAATACAAATAGTCCTACTGAAAGTGAAGGTCTCCAAGCATCTGAGCTGTACCAGGTCCCGCAACAGACCGGGGAGAGGGATCATCCATCCCCTGCTTGCCTCAAAGGGTCTTTGTTCACATGTGGAGTAACCTCAGCTTGGCCAGCTGCTCAGAGCTGACAGGAGCTGAAGACCACATGGCAGACCCAGTGAGTGCCTCGTGATGGTTTGGTGGCACATTGCTGATGACAAAGATCCTGGCATGTGATGGAGATGCAAGATTAACGCAGCTCAGCGCAGAGTAGGTCCTGTGCAGCTCCTTCCTTGCCACTTCAAGTTTAACTTTCTCTGTTTACTTTTTAATTTAATGTATTCTTTTGATCTCTCTTTCTCTCCTTTCTCTTGTCTCCCTGAGTTTGCTGACACAGGAGAAGCCTGACAAGCTCAGACAAGCTAACCTACTTTTTTCTTTTCCTCTCGTACATGTTCTCTCTCCCACTCTTCCACCTAGCATATGAAAGCATATTGCAAGTATCATTATAATGATACTTCCAATCCCCCTGTGAAGTAATTCCCCCAGCTGACAGGTGTAGAAACTGAGACACGGAGAGCTCTTAAATTACTTGCTCCTCAAGCTTGCAGAGGGAAAGTCAGTGACACAAGTGGAAATGAAACTCAACAGACTTCTGGGTTGTTTTTTTTCTTGGTCCCAATCTAGATGAAATTATTATCCTTGCACCCATCATTGGTCTGTCAGAAAAACTCCAGCTCTAAATAGAGCACTAAAAGCAAAACTTTAGAGATCCATTACTCAGACCTACACATTTCTGTGCTTTAATTGCAGCCCAAGAACACTCAGCACATGTTGTGTGTGCCTCGGGTTCAAGGGGTCCACTCTGCCTCCAAAGCTCAAGGTATGCATCAATGGGAAGGGTTAGAGCCTTCTGCAGCCCAAAGTCTGCACCCTGCATGGAACAGAGGTTGTGCACTCATTAAACCATGTAACAGGCTCTATTTTTTGTGTTAGCCTGAGCTTCCAAATGCTCTGTACTTAGCTCCCTGTCTGTGCTCAGGCTTAGGAGTTCTGCCCAGGGAGGTGGTGGAGTCGCCGTCCCTGGAGCTGTTCAAGGCAGGATTGGACGTGGCACTTGGTGCCATGGTCTGGCCTTGAGCTCTGAGGTAACGGCTTGGACTTGATGATCTGTGAGGTCTCTTCCAACCTTGGTGATACTGTGAGACTGTGATACTCACACAGATTCAAACCCATACCTAACTCAGCTTCATCACAGCCATGGCTATCACTCAGCCAAGGTGTGTTTCCTCTACATATGGAATAATTCCATGCTAAGCCATGAGCTCAGTGTTACAGAGATCGAATTTCCAGGTATGACACTGACTAGAATTCGACATCCACCACCCCAGGGCATGGAATCAGCTCCAGCATTTACAAACCCAAACTTTCCAAAGCAGCCACACCTTACAAATTAGTCTAGAACGCCTTGAAGTCAGAGAGTGACAGCTTTGGGGTTAATAATCTCATTTTATGTCCTCTGCAACAAATAATTTTAGTTTCTTTCATTGTTTTCATTTTATTTTATGTTATTTTTTCTTATATTTTTTGTTTCTTTTTAATTTTTAATTAATTTTTCATTATTTTTCTTCTAATGGTTTTTATTTTATTCTATTTTATTGCTACTTTCTTTATTTTATTCCATTCTATTGTTATTTATTCTACTATTATTTTCTTTATTCTATTCTATTGCTATTTATTCTATTCTATTATTTATTCTATTTTATTGCTATTTTCTTTATTCTATTCTATTGTTATTTTCTTTATTTTATTCTATTCTATTGTAATTTATTCTATTCCATTGTCATTTTCTTTATTGTATTCTATTGTCATTTCCTTTATTTTACTCTAGTTTGACATTTCCTTTATTTTATTCTATTCTACTGTTATTTATTTTATTCTAGTCTGATATTTTCTTTATTTTATTTAATTCTAGCCTGATATTTAATTTATTTTATTCAATTCTATTGTTATTTTCTTTATTTTATTCTCTTCTACTGTTATTTATTTTATTCCATTGTTATGTTCTTTATTTTATTCTCTTCTACTGTTATTTATTTTATTCCATTGTTATGTTCTTTATTCTCTTCTATTGTTATTTATTTTATTCCATTGTTATGTTCTTTATTTTATTCTCTTCTACTGTTATTTATTTTATTCCATTGTTATATCCTTTATTTTATTCTATTCTATTTTCATTTATTCTAGTCTATTGTCATTTATTTTATTCTCTTCTATTGTTATTTATTCTATTCTCATTTTCTTTATTCTATTCTGTTGTTATTTATTCTATTCTAGTCTGATATTTAATTTATTCTACTCTCTTCTATTGTTATTTTCTTTATTTTATTCTAATCTGATATTTTCTTTATTCTATTCTATTGTTAATTTCTTTATTTTATTCTCTTCTACTGAATTTTATTCTAGTCTGATATTTTCTTTGTTTTCATCTATTGTTATTCTCTTTCTTTGATTCTATTCTATTGTTATTCTCTTTCTTCTATTCTATTGTTATTCTCTTTCTTCTACTCTATTGTTACTCTCTTTCTTTGATTCTATTCTATTGTTATTCTCTTTTATTCTATTCTATTGTTATTCTCTTTTATTCTATTCTATTGTTATTCTCTTTCTTTTATTCTAATCTGATACTTTTCTTTTATTCTATTCTCTGGTCATTTCCTTTCTTTAATCCTAGTCTGATATTTTCTTTCTTTTATTCTGTTCCACTGTTGTTTTATTTTATGGAAAGTCAAATTTTGCACATTGTCTTGGAGCTCTAAAAGCAAGAAACCCAAACACTACCAGAAGCCAATGATAAAATCCAAAGTGGACTTTGGACAAAGCATTTGGAGCACTCAGCAAAATGAAACCCTATTCATGGTTTGAGCTAAGTTAGCTGAGCACCATTTATATCCCTGCAGAGACTTCTTTAACTTGGCCATCCAAGTGGCTGTAATTAGGTTTCACTAAACTGCCTTGGGAAGCCAATCAGGTTTAAAGGAGAAGAGATCACTTTCACCATCCACAGGAGTGATCACAAAGGGGTTTGGGTGCAGTTTGTGTATGCATCATTAGTTTAATACAAATTAACTTCTGCCTACCCCAGTGTAGACAAACCCACAGCTCCTTACATCCAAACCTGTAATAATGCTGCCTTTGTCCTGTCAGTTTGCACAGTGAGCTCTCTGGAGCAACCACACAGCAGGTACAAGACACATTATACTTCGAATCATAGAGTCATAGAATCAGCCAGGGTTGGAAGGGACCACAAGGAGCAGCCAGTTCCAACCCCCCTGCCATGCCCAGGGACACCCTACCCTAGAGCAGGCTGCCCACAGCCTCGTCCAGCCTGGCCTTAAACACCTCCAGGGATGGGGCCTCAACCACCTCCCTGGGAAACTCATTCCAGGCTCTCACCACTCTCATACTGAAGAACTTCCTCCTCACCTCCAGCCTGAACCTACCCACCTCCAGCTTCACTCCATTCCCCCCAGTCCTGGCACTCCCTGATTTCCTGAAAAATCCCTCCCCAGCTTTTTTTGTAGCCCCCTTCAGATGCTGGAAGGCCACAAGAAGGTCACCTGAGAGCCTTCTCTTCTCCAGACTGAACAGCCCCAACTCTTTCTGTCTGTCCTCATAGGAGAGCTGCTCCAGCCCTCTGATCAACCCAGTGGCCCTTGTCTGGACACACTCCAGCACGTCCACATCGCTCTTGTAATGGGGGCTCCAGAACTGGATACAGTACTCCAGGTGGGGTCTCACCAGAGTGGAGTGGAGGAGGTGTTGAAGCAAAGCCTGGATGAGGCACTTAGTGCCATGGTCTGGTTGATTGGCCAGGGCTGGGTGCCAGGTTGGGCTGGCTGAGCTTGGAGGTCTCTTCCAACCTGCTTGATTCTCTGGTTCTGTGTTTCTGTGAATAATAATGTGTGATGTTTGCCACCTCTTGCCCACCCTGCATGCCTTCAGGGTCATGGACTCTTACTCACTACATACAACACTTAAGACAATGAGGGGTTAAACTTAACTGAGGGTATTAGGCATTCTAATTATTATGGTTTTTTTCTTTTTATGCCATCCCACATAACAGGGAGCAAAAAACCACAAATTAACTGAGAACCAATAATTATGCTAAAATGAAACTGAGCCTCAGAAGAAGCCAAACTTGTCCATGGCAGAATCTTTCATCCTATCCACAAAATCCTCTGCAGTAAAAGCTGAAGACCTCTGCCAGGACATGAGTTTCATGGAGGGACAGGCACACAGCAGCAAGTAAGCTGCACACACTGATTTAAATCTGAAGCTCAGAAGCATTTTGGTAGTGGCTAAAGAAGAGTGGAATAAACAAAATCTTAAGGCTGCCCTTTAAGCTGCAACTGCCCAACATTTCCCCATTTCAGTCAAAACAATGCAACACTCAGGGAAAAAAATGGGGAAATAATCATAGAATCATAGAATCATAGAATGGTTTAGGTTGGAAGGGACCTCAAGGATCATCCAGCTCCAACCCCCTGCCATAGGCAGGGACACCTCCCACTACATATTTTGGGCAACTCTTCTCCAATGATCTGTGACCAAAAAACAACCCAACAGGGGATGGGTTCTAGCCAGAACCCTTTGAATCTGTTACCAGTAAGAGATAAGCCCAGGCCCCAGTGCTAAATCACTGGGTGACTGCTACCACGTTTCAGTTAGGCATTGGTATTTCTCCTCTCTCTCTTTCAAGTTTTCCTTGGAGGCCCAGGAAATCCTTTAGGACTTTTCTGCATTGGAGCTGCCTTTCTTTTCCTCCCTCCCTCTGTTTTAGGAGGGTGACAAGGCTCTGAACAGACTGGATCTTGGGTTACTTTATTGCTACGAGGGGCAAAGGAAAAAAAAGAGTGAGACCTATAAACACAAAGATGCCAAGACACAAGGAGGCTGCATGCCTGAGTGCCCAGCCCTGGCTGCTTTGTTCCATGAGTAATACCCAATCTGTTGGCTGAGCTCATATCGATACGTTCGTTGCAATGGCAAGTGGAGGTGTGAAAAGTCACAATTCATACCAGCTGACTATTTCTTTTCCTAAGGCCTGGCATCCTTTGGCCCCCTGCAGAAATCAGAAACCTTCTTTTCAATTCCCATTTCTCCTCTGAACTGCTATCTCCTGTCCCACTTTTCCTCTCCAAAGCAGTAGGTGCTACAGAAACGCTTCCGAGCGATCCACTGTTCCAGGCAAGAAAACAAAGAGTTATGGCTGTGAGGCACAGACCCACATGGAACCCAGATCCTGTGGCAGGTAACAAGATTTAATGATAAACTTTGAATGCAGGCCAGAGCAGTTGAGGTTTCACTGAATTCAGTTATCCCAGGCTAATTTAGTGCTTTCTGCAGCAGCAGCTGCCAGCAAATCACCTGGAAATCTCATACACTTCAACTCCAGAGCACTCTGCATTCCTCTGAAGCTTGACCTTCCCAGCTGGCCTCACTGCCCTGACCCACAGCAGTAACCCCGGGCCAGGTACTCTGGGGTCAACTGTTCTGAAGCAGGAGTCCTAAATTTCCAAGGAAAGCAGCAACTTTGCTTTATGTGAAGCTTCTGTTTTGATATAGCCCCTGAAAGCTGCCTCAGCTCTGCTGGAGAGCTCAATAAACTCAAACCTGAGCACCAAACTTTGCTCTGAATTGTAAGATCTAATTGTTCACTCCAGCAAATAATACAATATCATCATCATCATCATCATCACAGGAGAGATCCAGAGAGCTCAATGAACTCAAACCTGAGCACCAAACTTTGCTCTGAATTGTAGGATCTAATTGTTCACTCCAGGAAATAATTCAGTATCATCATCATCATCAGAGTGGAGATCCAGAGAGCTCAATGAACTCAAACCTGAGCACCAAACTTTGCTCTGAATTGTAGGATCTAATTGTTCACTCCAGGAAATAATTCAGTATCATCATCATCATCATCAGAGTGGAGATCCAGGGTTCACTACTTTGTACCTCATATTTTAGAGGACTCAGTGGCTAGTGATGAAAACCCCAAGCAAGGTGGGAGCAGGGGGTCCATAAACCACCACTCAATCTATCCCAGTGCTTGCCTGCATCCAGAGGACACAGTATCAGGTCTACGGAGTTCTCCAGGACTCACAGGCTTACAGGATACTGGGGATTGGAAGGGACCCAAAGAGCTCATCCAGTCCAACCCCCCTGCTAGAGCAGGACCATCCAATCTAGCTCAGGGCATACAGGACCACCTCCAGACAGGCCTTGAAAGGCTCCACAGAAGGAGACTCCACAACCTCCCTGAGGACCCTGTGCCAGTGCTCTGGGACCCTTCCAGGCAAGAAGTTCCCCCTTGTGTTGAGCTGGAACCTCCTGTGCTGCAGCTTCCATCCATTGCTGCTTGCCCTGTCCCAGGGAGCTGTGAGCAGAGCCTGTCCCCCTCTCCTGACCCCCAGACCTCAGAAGTTTAGAAACATTGATTAAATCCCCTCTCAGTCTTCTCCACAATGCTGAGCCTTCCTGTGGGAGAACTTGGAAGCAGCAACATGTTTGCCTTAGAGAAATCCTACTGATGAACCGCATGAGGCAGGAGGGAAAGACTTCAGCTACTCAGGCAGGTCATGAGAACAAAATCCCCTTATTTCAACAGACTTAATGAAAGGGGCCAGGTGCTTAAGATCAGTGTTTGCAGAGTTTAAACTTCTGTGCTTACACACCATTTATGCTTCACTCTGCTGCCTATAAAAGCTGAGCAGGGAAGAACAGCTGATAGAATGGAAAATAAAATAAGACCAGTTTCAAAATCCACTGCCTCCTTCTTCCCCCACCCCCAAAAAAATGGTCCAAGTGTGCTAGCTGGGATATTTTGGTGAGAAGAATTAGATGATAGGCTGTGAAAAGGAAACAGTGGTGATGGTTGCTGCACTCATAGGCTTGCTGAGATGGATAAAATCAGGAACACAAAAGATAGATAAGACAGAGCAGGAGAGTCACAGTGTGGGGGGGGGGGATAAGGGATAATAATGATGATAAGGGAGCTGCTCCTGGGCTCTGGCTGCATGCACTTCTCTCTCTAACTTGCTGCCTGACTAATCCTCCTGCTTCCTAACCCCTCTGGCCGATCCTCCACACTCTTGAATGTAAGGCAAAGTCTGGGGTAAGGTAGAGGGGTGGGGAGAAGGTGGAAGGGTGGTTGGGAGCCCCTGCTGGGGACTCAGGTTTCTGGGAGGGCTGTTGTGTTTCTGTAGTACTTTTTAACTTGTCTATTTCTGTCTCTAGCTGTAGAGATTGTAAATCTCTGCTCATGTCTTGTGCTAAGCTGTAAATAGAAAGCTTCATTCTTTAATTCCCAGCTCGGCTGAGTCTAGTCTGGGTGAGTTTCCAAAGTGGGGAGGGGGGCAGGTAACACCCAAACCATCACACCAAGTTAGCAGCACAAAACCCAAGGCTTTGCCCATCCACATTCCACAACACAGATTTCAACCGATTGAAACAACAGTGCTGAGATCTAAGACACTTCTAGGCCCTCAAGGTGAGGCTTTTCCTCCAGGCTTTATCAATGAGGCCACCGCTGTAACCAGGTTAGAAAACTGCCAGCACCTCAATAGACAGGCCAGAAAGTGTGAGCAAAGGCACTGCTCCAGAATGGCTCACCTGATTAGTTACACAAACGCCTGCCTGCCT
>WAAF01001536.1:237876-256319 GCA_013400475.1 Tricholaema leucomelas
CCCCCCCCCCCACCCCAACACTGGGAGCTGTACTCTTCTGACAGCATTAGACTCACAACTCCACCTCTGGGTGAAATTCAGTGCAGGTTTGAACTGTATTTGTACTTACATTTGTGGAGTCTGTGAGCAAAGAGAATTGTTTCCAGTTCCTCTGCTACCTGTAAAAGAACAAATGGAGGAATTCACCATTAATGCCAGAGCTGCACTGAAGGATTGTCTTTGGCTTACAGTCACTGTTCTCTATCTCAAACACACAGCAATGATGTGGCAATACCTGCAGCACCTCTCTGTCTTGTAGGAAAAACTGCAACAGAATCAATACCTTGAGGAAAATTGTTCCTCAGGAGTAATTTGTGTCATTGCTTCTGCTCTGAAGTCTTTTGCATCCTTGGATGGCTCCTTAAAGCCACCAGAGATTGTTTCACTTTGGTCAAAGGAGAGGCACAGGCACTACTTCAGCTCTTCAGCAGAGCAGAGCTCTGGCTCTTGAGCTGGCCCTGCAATAATCCTGGGCACTGATTGTAGAATCATAGAATCAACCAGGTTGGAAGAGACCTCCAAGATCATCCAGTCCAACCTAGCACCCAGCCCCTGCATGTGGCTGGGACTGGCTCAGTACAGACCTCAGCCAAAAGTAACTGAGGGCACAGGTTCAGATGTAGTTGGTCCAGAGTGGTGGGGCTGTGAAAACTGCACTGGTGAAAAGGTTAGTTGTAGACCTGCAGCCTCCACCAGAAATTACAAGAAAGGAATCAGTTTTACCATGAGCTTTTAAAGATATTTTTAGCTTCCAGCTCCTACCTGGCTCATTCCCTGCAGCTACAGAGAATGAGCCTGTAGCTGCAAGGAACCTTAAGAAGTTCTTCACCATGAGGGTGGTGAGACCCTGGAACAGGTTGCCCAGGGAGGTGGTGGAAGCCTCATCCCTGGAGATGTTTAAGGCCAGGCTGGATGAGGCTCTGAACAGCCTGATCTAGTGTGAGGTGTCCCTGCCTATGGCAGGAGGGTTGGAAATAGATGATCCATGATCTAGTTGTTTGGATAGGGCTGGGTGATAAGTTGGAATGGATGATCTTGGAGGTCTCTTCCAACCTGGTTGTTTCTATGATCCTTGTGGTCCCTCCCAACCCTGACTGATTCTCTGGTTCTATGACTCAGGTGCTGCTCTTGGGGATGGTGGAAGTGAGGAAAGAAAGGCACATTCAAGATTTTCCCAAGAATGACCAAGATCATCTGCCTCAAAACAAAGATTGGTCAGAACAGGCTACAATGACTTGCTCTGCTTCTCCTTGCTTCTTCTCAAGCACCAAAGCACAGAGTGATAATCCACATTACTGCATGAGATACTCTGAAATAGTGCCTGGAGTACCCTTATCAGCTTTTGCCTTGCACTTCAATGCCAGACAGGAAAAAATACAGTTGTGCATTTTGACATGTAGTGCAAACCCTGTGCTTCCTCAAAAGAGACAGAAAGTCACCTAGTGCAGCTGCCTCTACAATAAATCAGCCCTTATTTGCTTTATACTTCACTGCCCTCAGCGATACAGAAGGTCCTGGCCAGCTTTGGAGAACATTCCAATACTCACAAGAGCACATTATCTGAACAGATCACATTTAGCATCTGCAGGTCAAGAATGACCCATTAGAGGTACACCCAGCTGGGGGCTGTTTTTCTCTGGCAGTGCTGGATCCCAGCTGGCTTGCTTTTCCAAGCGACTTAGCCAGGGTGTTTCAGATGGCTCTTGACATCCTGATACTTCAAAAATGCTCTGAGCTCTCCCTGTCTTCTAAAAAGGCCTTAGCAGAATGTCTCTATGTAAGCATAAGGAAGCTGCCACAATTAACAGTTCTAGACCCCCAAGGTGATGGTGCCACTGCTCTGCACATCCCAGGACAGACAGGCTCACAGCGACACTTCAAGACAACACAAAGTCTGCACCTTCTGCTTTCTCTCTTCAGATTTCACCTCTACCTACTGCTGATGGCTGGTTTCAGAAGGTGTGCCTCCATTTCAAAGGGCAATGGGACTCACATATGGAACTCAGAGAGGAGAGATGCATTTTAGGGCCGGGGTGGGGGGTGTCTGTATGTGTCCCATTTAAAGTTATTCCAACAGCCAAGATCCAGCACACAAATGAAAGACAGAAAACTCTGCTGCAGACCTTGGAAACAGGAGATAAAAGAGACCTCAGAAAAATCTGTGCCTTTCCAGGAATTATGGAATTGCTTTATAAATAAAGAGGGGTTTAAAACTGACCAATGAACAGTAGTGGATCTGTGTGGGGAATACCTGGGAAGATGAAGGATGAGCAAGAGGTTAAATGCTTTATTGGCCACAACCTGGTTGATACTCATTTGATGGACTTTACTGCTATACATCACAGGGAGGGTTGTAAAGATCTATGTAGCCCAGGAGTTGTTTTCCACTAATACCTTCTGCAAGCCTATACACTGCAAAATCTCAATCCTAAGACAGGAAATTAAATAATCCCCTCAAATTTCTTCTCCCTGATTCCATTTTCTCCTGTGCAATGAATCCATACAAAGCTGCTGGATTTGAATACCTGAAAATGAACAATAGCATGGAGGAGGCCATGTTGTTTGTGTCTGGATAAGGACAATACTTTGCCTTTCTACTGACACTAAAAGGATCTAAATCTGTGGTTCTGAGGTCCAAAAGTCCCTGTCCGATTCTCCAAGCAGGATGTGCAGTTTTGCAGCCAGGGCTTAGCACTCCTCTGAAAGTAGAAGGCATTTTTCTGCTGTAGATTATGCAAAGTACCTCACAAAAGGCTCTCCTGGTCACCCTCTCTGTTTTGCAGCTAGGGAAATGGAGGTAGCACATGCAAAGAGGGGAGAGACCAGGCTGTGGCCACATCAAGCCAATGCCCATCTGCAGCACAACCCCAGCTGCCCTCATCATCCCCTGCAGGTTGCTAAATCAAAGAAGAGGGAGAAAAAGAATGGGAAATTCCCCAGCTTTCTCTTATCAAAAACTCCTTTGGGTCTCAGGGGATAAACATACAGAAGGATCAGAGAGCCTCAGATTTGGTCATTTGCAGATTCCTTCTGCTTGGCCTAGCTGCTCCCCATCCCTCCATGGACACAGGGCAGGTAATCCTGGTGGGAATCAGCAGAGCTCCAGTGCATCCCACTCACTTCTACTTCCCCCACCTTTTGCAAATGGGTAGATGCTGAATCATAGAATCAACCAGGCTGGAAGAGACCTCCAAGCTCAGCCAGTCCAACCTAGCACCCAGCCCTAGCCAGTCAACCAGACCATGGCACTAAGTGCCCCAGCCAGGCTTGGCTTCAACACCTCCAGGGACGGTGACTCCACCACCTCCCTGGGCAGCCCATTCCAATGCCAATCACTCTCTCTGGGAAGAAGAGGGGGACCTCTGCAGAGTTTTCAGCTGAGAGTGCTGAGCAGCAGCATGACCTATTGCAGTTTGCAAAGACATTGTGCACTCCTAACTCTGCAACTAGGAGCATGCATCGTGGCTAACCTGCTGCCCTTTTTTCTCCCTGAGATCCTCCACAGGCACAAAGCAACTTCCAGTTCAAAAGAAGCACATAATAAATGCATAGCTTTTAAACACAAGAAATTGACATTTGGGTTTTGCTTCAGTTCTCTCAGTTTTGCAAAATTCCTGCAAAATTCAAGTACTGAAGGCTCTGTACACCCTTTGCACTCACAAAATCCAACGCTGCCTTCTGCTAAGCAAGAGAACCATTCTGAAGAACATCAGAGGCCAAAATTTAACACCAGAAACTGCCAAATGGTTCTGACCTGCCTCGAGCAATCATTAACTGCAGGCAGTTTCTAATTCTTTGAGTCCATTTCACTTCTTATTCTGTGGTCATTTTGTTTCTTGGCCATTTGGCCTATGTTCAGAAAAATCTCCATTAGGCAAAGCACAAAGTGTCCAAATAAAACAATGCATTCTCCTTCCCTTTCCCAAGCTGGGGAATATTTCAAAGCAGTTTTAAATAAGCCTTTAAAATCCAAAAGTAGAGAGCACTTGAAAATGCTTAAAGTGCAACAGTCTCCTACTTTAAAGCACGTTGTGAGCAAGCAGAATTGCTTCCTCTGGCTCCTCTGCTAACAGTTTTTGCAATGGGTTTTCCAGAAGGAGCTGCAAACATATTAAAAGGCAAAACATTTCTGCTAAGGCTGGAAATGATCACATGAACAAGCCACGGCTCGATAACTTAGAGAGTTTATTATTCAAGCACAAGTCTCATTTTCAGCTCCAAGAGGGAGAGGGCGGGGAGAGAAGGGGGAGCAGTCTCTTTAAAACACAGACACACACTGGAAGCAAAGGATCCAGTTTGTAGGGACCACTGAGGAAAAAAAAGAAAGAGGAAAGAAAGAAAGAAAGAGAGAAAGAGAGAAAGAAAGACAAAGAAAAAGAGGGAAAGAGAGAGGGAAAGAGAGAGGGAAAGAGAGAGGGAAAGAGAGAGGGAAAGAGAGAGGGAAAGAGAGAGGGAAAGAGAGAGGGAAAGAGAGAGGGAAAGAGAGAGGGAAAGAGAGAGGGAAAGAGAGAGGGAAAGAGAGAGGGAAAGAGAGAGGGAAAGAGAGAGGGAAAGAGAGAGGGAAAGAGAGAGGGAAAGAGAGAGGGAAAGAGAGAGGGAAAGAGAGAGGGAAAGAGAGAGGGAAAGAGAGAGGGAAAGAGAGAGGGAAAGAGAGAGGGAAAGAGAGAGGGAAAGAGAGAGGGAAAGAGAGAGGGAAAGAGAGAGGGNAGGAGTCCTGCAACTCAGATTTCCAAAAATTAAGCTCAGCTGCCATAAACCTCCTACCAATTTTGCCTTCAAACAAGTTTACCTTCTCAGAGAGGCTGAACAATCAGCGAGCTGCTCAACCTCCCCAAAACTTTCAGCTGTGCTAAAGGAGCGGAGAGCAGGAAACAAAAGCGTTAGTTAGGAGTCAGAAGCTGCTGGCAAAGTTAGTTCCTCTGCACCCTCTTACTGACCTAAGAAGTCTTCGTTTCACAAGGTAGCAAAGTTTGTCTTCCTTCTCCAGTGCAGCAGTCAGACTTGCATGCAGGCACTGCATTACTGAGCCTGCAGTGCTCACCAAAAGAAGATTGTTTCCGATCTTCCGCTGGCTCAGGAGGCAGAGAAAAATGCAGTCCAGCCAGGTAGTGTTTCTTGGTGAAAAGTAAATCCAGCATCCTGGAATGAGTTCAAACATTGAGCTTGACAGGCAAAGGAGAAAAGCTTTTTCACTGAGCATGCTTAGTCCTGCACTGCCTGCACACTTAATGAACATTACTTCCTTCCCAGTGGTTACTCCTAGTAGAAATCCACACCCCCTACTCTTTCAGAAGTCAGGAATGCAGCTGAAACCAAAGTCCAGAAAACATGCCCGACACCCAGACAAGGCCTCACAGATCAATAAACTCAGGTTGTGACCTGCAGGTCAGTTTGTCAAACAGGACATCAGGGTGAGTTTTTTCTACACTTGGTATAGTTTGCTTTATGCTTCAGCTAATGCTACTCACTCCCCAGAGAAAATAAAACTGCAGTGGCTTTTAAAGAATGATTAAATGCTTCAATAACAGATGGGAATTCTCTTGCAAACCTTGTGTCTCCAAAGCAGCTTTAAAGGGAGGCAAGAACGTTGCCTAAAGAAGCTTTCCAGACAAAATTAGGTCATTAGATTCCTGGCCAAAAAGTTAGTTGAATTTGTCATAGGTAAGGGAGTATCTGGTGACAAAAATAAAAGAGGGGTGCGGGGGGGAAGAGCCTTTTATTTAGTTAGGAACTAATCCTGTTCCGTTTGCAATCGCATGGAGTTTTGGCATTCCCTTCAGTGGGAACAGTGCTGGGGTTTTAGGTTACAAATGCTTTCAGGCAAGAGCTGGGTCTGCTTCAGTGACCTGTACAGGACAGACTGGTTTTGGCACCTCACTTTGCAATTGACAGTATTGCTCTGCCCCAGTGCCCCAACCCTGCGCGGCAGAAATCCTCCTCCTCACAACATTCACAGCAGCTGCTGGAGAAGAGCAATTTGACCAAATTTCAGCTGTTATTTCTCAAGCTCTTCATCAGATTTCAAGCTTTTCTGTTGCTCTGCTTGAGGTTACATTTGGCTGTCACATCTCAGCTCTCCTCTACAATAGGATCAGAAATTTGGCTTCTTTGTAATGTCTGTGCTGGTCCCAACAGCAGTGTCGCAGCTTTCAGAGACACACAAAGTGTTGTAAGAATCATAATGGAACAACAACAGCCATAATATGGTGAGAGTAAGGAGCACTGGATGGGGTCCTTAGCACTCTAAGACCTCTAAGATAATGAATATTACTCTGCATTTTAAAATAGGTTGGAATCATAGAATCAAGCAGGTTGGAAGAGACCTCCAAGCTCAGCCAGTACAACCTAGCACCCAGCCCTGGCCAAGCAACCAGACCATGGCACTAAGTGCCCCAGCCAGGCTTGGCTTCAACACCTCCAGGCATGGCAACTCCACCACCTCCCTGGGCAGCCCATTCCAATGCCAGTCACTCTCTGTCAACAACTTCCTCCTAACATCCAGCCTAGACCTCCCCTGGCACAACTTGAGACTGTCTCCTTATTCTGTTGCTGCTTGCCTGGGAGAAGAGCCCAACCCCACCTGGCAACTGCACATTTCACTTTAGGTGTTTAAGAAATGTGTGGGCATGGCACTTTGGGACATGGTTAAATGGCCACAGATTCATAAATTCATTGAATGGGTAGAGTTGGAAGGGACCTTAAAGATCATTCTGGTTCAACCTCCCTGCCATGGGCAGGGACATCTCCTGCCAGCCCAGGTTGTTCAAGGCCTCATCCAACCTGGCCTTGAACACCTCCAGGGAGGTTGTGGAGCACAGAAGCACAGAATGGGATCTTTGATCCCATTCTGTGCTTCTGTGCTCCACAACCTCCCTGGGCAACCTGTACCAGTGTCTCACCACCCTCAACCTGTGCCAGTGTCTCACCACCCTCAACCTGTGCCAGTGTCTCCACCACCCTCACTGTAAAGAACTTCTTTCTAACACCCAGTTTAAATCTCCCATCTGCCAGCTGGAAGGCTGCTCTAAGGTTTCAATGGAGCCTTCTCTTCTCCAGGCTGAAGAGCCCCAACTCTCTCAGCCTGTCCCCATAGATGAGGTTTTCCAGCCCTGTGATCACATTTATGGTCTCCTCTGGACCCACACCAGCAGCTCCCATGGCAGTGTTAAGTTGGTTTTTGGACTCAGTGATCTTAAAAGTCTTTTCCACCAAAACAGTTCTATGCTTCTACGATTCACAAGGCTGTGGGTCCTGACTTGAACAGGACAGATAGTGACAGAGATCACATCTCTGGATTCCATATGGACCTTCAGAATCTATGGTCAGTTTGGGTTGCAAACGTTACTGGGGCACAGTGGTGTCAAAACCACTTGAGGTCCTTTTTCTCTGAAGTGCAACCAAATGTTTGGCTTTCTGAAAACCAGATTCACTGCCCACACATCCCTGCTCTTCCTGCTTTCATTCCAGATCAAAAAGGAAAAGTCCCAAGCCTGCATGACAAAGCCAAGCTGAGCTGCAGTTTTAGCACACTGAACTTGAAGGAGTTTTGGAAATCCCCCCAGAAGGTCTGCTGCAACTTCAGAAGAGCAGCCAGGTTAGGCTAATTAAAGCCAAATGCACAAACCAACACAACTGTCCCCTTTGCTACATTTTCACTTCTTCCTCCAAAGTTTTCCTTTGGTCAGGAAAGTCCCTAAAAGGAGACTTTCTTAGCAGGCAGCTAAATTGAAATATTATCTCTGGATCACCTCTCATTGGCTGTGCCAAGAACTAAACTTATTAAGTGTTTGTTGAGCCTGAGACACTGATAGCAGGTGGATAGTGCATCTTAGTCATGACTGCAAAGAGTCACCCTGCAGCTCTGAAGAGATGAGCCCAAGGTTTAAAGGCATATTCACTTAGCAAACAGCTCTGGTGCTTTTAGACACCCTTGTCTAGAAGGATCCCTAGGATTCCCTCTGGTGCCAGGACTTGGGGAAATGGAGCAAAGCTGCAGGTGGGGAGATTCAGACTGGAGGTGAGGAGGAAGTTGTTCAGCATGAGAGTGGTGAGAGGCTGGAATAGGTTGCCCAGGGAGGTGGTTGAGGCCCCATCCCTGGAGTTAAGGCCAGGCTGGATGAGGCTCTGCCCAGCCTGATCTAAGGTAGGGTGTCCCTGCCCATGGCAGGGGGTTTGAACTGGCTGATCCCTGTGGTCCCTTCCAACCCTGACAATTCTGTGATTCTGTGAATTGCCACCAGAAGTAGGAGTCAAGCCAAAGAACACAGCACTTAAACACTCCAGGAGCATTCATAGCCTGAAATTGTGCTAGGGGAGGGTTAGGCTGGAGGTTAGGTACAATTTCTTTCCTGCAAGAGTGACCAGGAATTGGGACAGGCAGCCCAGGGCAGTGGTGGAGTCACCATCCCTGCAGGTGTTAGAGAAATGTGTGGCCATGGCACCTGGGCACATGGTTTAGTGGCCATGGGGGCCTTAGGTTGATGGTTGGACTCGATGTTATCAGAGATGTTTTCCAGCCCAAGCAGTGACTGTAGGACTCTGTGTGTGCTTCATCACTGTGGCACAACTCTGTGCTGCTAACTTGATGGGGGCACAGCATGAGCAGCACAGCTGCCTACAAAAGGCACAAGTGCTTCAGCCCTCCCTGCCACCTACACAAGAACTGCTCCATGAACTTCAGTTATCCACACACTCAAGCTGCTACCACAGAATCACAGAACTAACCAGGTTGGAAAAGCCCTTTCAGATCATTAAGTCCAACCTAGCACCTAACACCTTCTAATCAGCTAAACCATTGCCATTGGAATGGGCTGCCCAGGGAGGTGGTGGTGGAGTCACTGTCCTTGGAGGTGTTCAGGAAAAGCCTGGATGAGGCACTTAGTGCCATGGTCTGGTTGACTGGATAGGGCTGGGTGCTAGGTTGGACTGGATGAGCTTGGAGGTCTCCTCCAACCTGGTTGATTCAATTCTATTCTATTCATGGCACGAAGTGCCTCATCCACAGGTGCTCTCCCTGTAACACTGGGGATAAAGCTGCTGAGCAACTGAAGGCTGCTGTGTGCTGCTCAGCATCCATTTTCCTTGCAAGCAGCACAGCACTACAGCCCTGGAAGCTAAAGGCACACTGCAAATATGCTGTCTGTGAGTCATGACAGAGGGAGCAGACTGCTGGTTCCCTTCATGCCTAATTACCCACAAGCGGTTGGCAGGATGATTTATTTAGCAGTGTTGGCCTAGCTCTCAGACGAGTCCTGGGTCCAAATGGAAGCCCCTCTAGCTCCAGTCTTCTTCTGGAAAGAGAAAGCACACAGGGCATTCCAGGCCACAAAACTATTCTTTCCTCTGAACTTTTGGAGAGCTACGTGGAGCAGTGAACGCCAAAGCTGCAATGTCTGAGCCTCAAGGTGAGCTCAGCTCACTCCAAGAAAGACACTGAGTTTCTGGAGGCTGTCCAGAAAAGGGCAACAAAGGTGGGGAAGGGTCTGGAGAGCAGGGCTGGTGAGGAGCATCTGAGGAAACTGGGGGTGTTCAGCCTAGAGGAAGGAGGCTGAAAGGAGAGCTTCTTCCCCTGTACTCAACACTGCTCAGGCCACATCTTGAGTGCTGTGTCCAGTTCTGTGCTCCTCAATTCAAGAGAGATGTTGAGGTGCTGGAAGGTGTCCAGAGAAGGGCAGCAAGGCTGGGGAGGGGCCTGGAGCACAGCCCTGTGAGGAGAGGCTGAGGGAGCTGGGGGTGTGCAGCCTGCAGAAGAGGAGGCTCAGGGCAGAGCTCATTGATCTCTACAACTACCTGAAGGAGGCTGTAGCCAGGTGGGGTTGGGCTCTTCTCCCAAGCAACCAGGAACAGAACAAGGGGACACAGTCTGAAGCTGCGCCAGGGGAGATACAGCCTGGATATTAGGAGGAAGTTCCTGGCAGAGAGAGTGATTGGCATTGGAATGGGCTGCCCAGGGAGGTGGTGGAGTTGCTGTCCCTGGAGGTGTTGAAGCCAAGCCTGGCTGGGGCACTTAGTGCCATGGTCTGGTTGGTTGGGCAGGGCTGGGTGCTAGCTTAGACTGGCTGAGCTTGGAGCTCTCTTCCAACCTGCCTGATTCTATGATTCTAAGCTATTAAATGACTCCCAGATGGTCCATCAGCAATGGAGAAAGGACAACACAGTGGCCTGTAGGCATCTATGAGTCAGGACAAGGGCTGGGGAAAGCCTGGGTAAGTGAAAAGCCTTCAAGCTTTGGACAGAGAAACCACTTGGTGTTTGGGATGCTGCCTGCATACTCTGTGTGCTCAGTAAGCTGTGCCCTAAGGCTCCGACCTGAAACAGGCTCTGGCATGGCATCAGTCCCTCCCGGGGTGACTGACAGAGCCCACCAATGCACGCTCCCCAAGGTCCAACGGGCAACTATTGTTACTCCAGGCACTGCCACTTTTAATGAGAGCCAAATGGTTGCCCCTCCCAGAGCTAACAAATCCAGCTGGGAGAGCTTTGCTTCTCTTTTCCCCCTAGGATGCATAAAATGCATTTTTGCTCTCCTCCCTGACACCAGCAGTGCCTGGATTGCTTCCCACTGTACTGTGAGAGTTTGAATCTTGGCCATGCTATTTACAGCATCTTCTTTGCCCAGAGGAACTGGAGACTCATCATGGTTTTTCCACCATCTGCAAGCAGCAGGCACTGCTGCATGTGCCAGCACTATTACATGGCAAGCTCAGCCCTACCTGTCCATGATTCCTCATGGCCACTCCAAGCACTACTGTGAGAAAGAAGAGGATTTCCCAGAGGATGCTTGTCTGCTTGTTCTCATCTTCATTGTTCTTGGTGTTCAAATGCCTCCATCCTTCAATTCTCAGTGGGAAAGGACAAATTAAAGAAAGACCACAAAGGGTGGGGCTGTTTCTGGTCCTCTTAACTGCCATGTTAGCTTTTTGGCTATGGAGAAGCTTTTCAAAAGGACTTAAGTGACTCAGAAGCCTCAAATCTGTTGGTTTTCAGCAGGAGTTGGGCTCCCAGATTCCTGCTGAAACTGTGGAAGAGCCTGTGAGTGTCTGGAGAAACACCCAGTCCTTCCCACTTCTAATTTTAACAGCCCCAAGAGAGGCTATGGACATCCAGGGATGGTCTAGCTGACATGGTAGAAGTCAAGGGTGACTTCTAGAGCCTGCTGTGGGAGGTTAATCTTAGCCCCCTGTCAAATGCTCACCCAACTGCTCTCTCACTCTCCTTCCTTAGAGGGACAGGGGGAGCAAAGCAGATGAAGAAGCTCATGGGTTGCCAGAGGCTGCAGTCCTCCAGGATAACCCTGCTCCAGTGTGGGCTTCCTATCAGGACTCTGCCCCACAGGACCTTGTGGCCAAGAAGGCCAATGGCATCCTGGGGTGTATTGGGAAGAGTGTGTCCAGCAGATGAAGGGAGGTTCTCCTTTCCCTCTACTCTGCCTTGGTGAGACCTCATCTTGAGTACTGCCTTTAGTTTTGGGCTCTCCAGTTGAAGAAGGACAGGGATCTGCTGGAGAAGGTCTAGCAGAGGGCTATGAGGATGATGAGGGGGCTGGAGCACTGCCTGATGAGGAGAGGCTGAGGGGCCTGGGGCTGCTTAGTCTGGAGAAGACTGAGAGGGGATTGAATCAACGTTTATACACATCTGAGGGCTGGGGGTCAGGAGAGGGGAACAGGCTCTGCTCACTGCTCCCAGGGATAGGACAAGGAGCAATGGATGGAAGCTGCAGCACAGGAGGGTCCGGCTCAACACAAGGGGGAACTTGACTGGAAGGGTCCCAGAGCCCTGGCACAGGCTGCCCAGAGAGGCTGAGGAGTCTCCTTCTGTGAAGCCTTTCAAGGCCTGTCTGGATGTGTTCCTGTGTGCCCTGAGCTAGATTGTGTTGTCCTGCTCTGGCAGGGGGTTGGACTGGATCATCTCTTTGGATCCCTTCCAACCTCTGACATCCTGTGATCCTGCGACCCAGCTCTGGGGGAGACACTGGCCCAGCACCTGTTGGTAGCAAGCTCTGCAGAGAAGAGGTCCTCTATGAGGGAGCAGAGCCAATGTGTCCCAGTGTGCTACAGCCACGAGGGAAAGGCAGTGAAGGAGAGCAGAGCAGCACAGATCTGTGGAGAAAGCAGGCTTGGGGTTGGCATTGAGGAGGCATCACATAACATAGCCTCGCTGGATGCCTCCCAGAGAGCAAACCACAGAGGCTCTGTGGGCAGAACAAACAGATGTGAGTTTCCTAAGTGTTGTTTGGGTCTTTTTTCCTTTTTCATTCCCATTTACTCCAGAGAATGCTTATTCCTACCTTGTGCTGAGAAAAATGTGACCCCAGAGACCTGATTCCTACAGACACTCAGCCAGCAAGTGGGCAGCCTGCACAGGTGGAAGAACTCAGCCTGGTTTTAGATAATGCTGTGTACACAGACTCCCCCCAGGAGATCACAGCACTGGGCTAGATGTACCAGAAGATGGAGCAAGGGATGTTGATGAAGGAAGCTTCAGAGGTTTTAGCAAAGGCAAAGCAGTCCAGCTCAGAGAGAGGGGAATACAAGCCCTTGAAGGCAGCTTCTATCCTGAAGGGAAGCTGTAGCCAGGTGGGGTTGGGCTCTTCTCCCAGGCAAGCAGCAAAAGAACAAGGGGACACAGCCTCAAGCTGTGCCAGGGAAGGTTCAGGCTGGATGTTAGGAGGAAGTTGTTGCCAGAGAGAGTGATTGGCATTGGAATGGGCTGCCCAGGGAGGTGGTGGAGTGGCCGTGCCTGGAGGTGTTGAAGCCAAGCCTGGCTGGGGCACTTAGTGCCATGGTCTGGTTGATTGTGTAGGACTGGGTGCTAGGTTGGGCTGGCTGAGTTTGGAGGTCTCTTCCAACCTGCTTGATTCTATGATTCTGAAACTCCCAATGAACTGCTAGAAGACCTTTTAAGCAGCAGAAACATTTTTGTGCAAGCAATTCAAGCTAGGAGTGAGGGCAGTGACACATTCCCAGGACTGTCCCATCAGAGCAGAAAGCTACCTGCCAGACATGGCCCCACCGTGTGTGTAGCTAGAGCTCTGCTAAGGTCCAAGTGACCAGCTCTGGTTGCACACAAGCTGAGCCAGCCTGGTCAGCAGCTCCTGGTCACCTATTTCACTGGAATTCAGAGCTGTGCTTCACACTCCCTTGCTGACTTCCCTCTTGCATTTCTCAGAAATTTGGGCTCTTTTTTGTTTCCTCCTGACCTGTAGTGCTTTCCAATTTCACAAATTAGATTAACTCTGGGGTTTTTTTTTTCCAGAGTCTTATTGTAGGATAATAAATGACAGCAAGCACTTCCTCTGACAACCTATGGGTTTATATTCCAGGCAAAACAAAGCTGATTGAGGGAGCAGAAAAGACAAACTACAAGAGAAACAGCTTTGAGCTCAGAGAATTTAATTTTCCCCCTCTCCTAGGACAGAGCTGTCTCAAGGCTAAATGTTTTGTGTGCATAGGCACTTGTGAGAAATACTTGTGGAGAGCTGGTGGGAAAGTGCAGCTCTTCTGAAGGAGTTGAGTTATATCCTTTGTGCTGTGTCTCTAATCTTAAAGCAGTTAAATTTCAGGACACAGAGATGTTGGTGTGAGTCCAGAGGAGGGCCACAAAGGTGATCCAAGGGCTGGAGCATCTCAGCTATGAGGATAGGTTGAGGGAGCTGGGGTTGTTCAGCCTAGAGAACAGAAGACTTCAGGGGGACCTTAGAGCTGCCTTCTAATACCTGAAGGGATTCTTCATGAAGGCTGGAGAGGGACTTGGCATAAGGGTGTCTAGAAATAGGACAAGGTGGAATGGTTTGAAGCTGGGGGAGAGCATGTTTAGACTGGCTCTTAGGAAGGAGTTCTTCAGTACAAGCATGGTGAGACTTTGGAATACACTGCCCTGGGAGGATGTGGCTGCCTCCTCCCTGGGGGTGTTCAAGGCCAGATTGGCTGATGGCAGCTAAGTCTAGTTGAGAGGTGCCCCTGACTATGGTGGGGAGGTTGGAGTAGATGATCTCTGAGGTCCTTTCCAACCTAAGCCATTTTATGATTTAATAAGACCTGACAGTAAAAACAAAAAGGAACAACAACAACAACAACAACACATAGGGAAAATGAAGATTTGTTAGTGATTAATTTCTGACCTATGGCAAAAAGGTTTAGAGGTTTGCTTCTGATCAGGTGTAAAAGCCCTTCTAGCTTCCTGAACAGGTTGGATGTGTTTTTGTCAACATTGAAGGACTCTCCAGCTATCAATCCCTCCAGGATCAACGACTTTGCTGGTACCTAACCCAGCAAAGCCAGCAGTCTGGCAAAGATGTCTCAGTCAAGCAGAACACAGTGCAGTGAATATCAGCATCAGAACAGAAAGTTGAGAGCAGATAAAAGCCACCAGGAGTGTTCCAGGGGACACGGTCAAAAGGCAGGACTTCAGACAACACAGTGGCACAGGAATGAGGCTGGACCCTAAATTTCACTGTAGCTCCTACAAAACCCAGGCAAGGTCAGGTGTTTTCTGTGCTCCACAACTTCCCTGGAGGTGTTCAAGGCCAGGTTGGATGAGGCCTTGAACGACCTGTTCTAGTGGGAGCTGTCCCTGCCTATGGTGGGGGCTTGGAACTGGCTGAGCTTTGAGGTCCCTTCCAACCTAAACCATTCTATGATTCTACCTGGGCAAGTGCTAGGGAAATGAAATTGGTTCCTTTGCTGCAGAGGTAAATGCAATAAATGCTCACACATCTCTGCACAGCTCTCAGACAAGCAGAATTTTCTCTTGTTCTCACTTGCACACCACTTGAAAAAGTGCTCCTGCCATAAATATGATTGTAGAAGAAGCCAGCAGGACTCAAACTCTTTGCTATTGAGTGCTACACCTAGTGGTGTTTGCAGGGTTTGGAGCTTTTCTGATGTTTAAACAAATACTTACACAAAAACAACATTTAGAGAACCAAGTCATAATAGCAAGAGGAAAAAAAAAGAAACAACAGTAAACCTCCAGAATGCTTCAGACACTTATGCAGGAGGTCTGTTCTTCTATCAACATGCAAGAAATTTATGCAATTAACCTGGGGAAGAGGGCAGAGATCCATCCAGAGAGACTTGGGCAGGCTGCAGAGGTGTGCCCAGGCCAACCTCATGGCATTCAACAAGGCCAAGTGCAAGGTCCTGCACCTGGGTGGGTGCAATCCCAAGCACAACTCCAGGCTGGGCGGGGAATGGCTGAGAGCAGCCCTGAGGAACAGGCCCTGAGGGTCTGGAGTGATGAAAAGCTCAACCTGAGCCTGCAGGGTGAATGCAGCCCAGACAGCAACCCTGTGCTGGGCTGCAGCAAGAGCAGTGTGGGCAGCAGGGCAAGGGAGGGGATTCTGCTCTTGGCTCTGCTCTCCTCAGACCCTGCCTGCAGTATTGGGTGCAGCTCTGGAGCCTCCAAAACAAGAAGGACATGGAACTGCTGGAGCTAGTCTGAACTGAATGATCCTTGCGGTCCCTTCCAACCCTAACTGATTCTATGACTCTGTGATTCTATGATTAGATGCAGAGGACTACATTTTCTGCAGGCAAGCAGAGCACTGAGCTAACCCAACCCAAAAGTTCTCATTGCAAATAATTTCTACTTGAAAAAAATAAGAGAAAAAACAATCTCTGCCCTCCTTATTTATTGGCAGCTTCTCTTCTTGCTGTTTGAAACTCCCAGGGGAAAGGAACTGCCTCCTAAAGAAGCCTCCTTCGATCTGAATCCCCCTGTGTGCTTCACATCAGTGCCCTGTTCTTACTACAGGCTTCTCAGGCACAGCACAAGTTGCACCTGCAAATTGCAGATCTCAGCCTGCTCCATAAGCCCCACTTCAGAAGGTGGCCCCTAAATGCTTGCTGTCTCCAGCTGGTTAATTAAAGCAAGTGTAGACCGAATGCTCCAAGTTTCTGGGGAGGCTCAGACTGGCTGCCTGTCCTCACCTGAGCTGGTGGAGCACCAGGTGCTGAAATATCACTGCTTGCAGCACGGCCTTGCTAAGCCAAGCCACAGCACCTTTCAACGCTTGGCTGTTAAGTGGAGCAGCTCAGCTTATGCGTTCCAGAGAGCTGGGCTAGAGGAATACACAGACAGCTGGGAGCCTTCGCTGCAAGACATCCCAAATACCTCCACTCCCACTCACAAATGAGAGTTTCCAGTTATGTGCCCAAGGTTATGCATCGAAATTAATGGAAGAGATGAGACCATAAACCATAAGTCCCAACTTGCAACAGCAGTCAGGCCACAGAACCCACTTTGCACCACACACAGCAGCACACGGTCACGGCAGGGCACATGGGAAGGGAAGAGACAGAAGGATCTGAAGCTTCTTCCTCTCTCCTGTCCCTACAGAAAGCAGTGTACTGCTGGAGAACTCAGCAAGACAGCCCCAGCACTGTTACATGGTTAGCACTGTTCTCTTGCCAGTTGGAAGGAGACCCAGGTTCCAGGGGTCAAAACTTTTAAGTAAGGCTGCAGTTTCCAGTCCATACTCTCCCGAGACGCAGGAACCTCATCCAGCTCACTGTGGACATCATTTCCTTCAGACGCTTCCCTGTTTGCAAATTACCAAGCAGTACAAATGCTTTTAACAGCCATTTCCACAGGCTTGATGTACTCCACCGTTTCTAAAAAGATTTCCTAATAACCCAAGCTTATCTAAATCACTTCTTGTTGGTGCTGGTAACACACACAAGTTAAGCCATTGATTAAAGAGGAAACAACTGCTCGGTGTCTGATACGAAATGAGCTTCCGAGTCTGAGAGCATCAAGAAAGTTCCTGTCTGCATCAGGAGAGAAGAGCACAGCAGATTGTTTGTGGTCAGAGATCACAGCTTAGTTAGACAGGGAGGAACTTTCCTGAGTATTCATCAAATCACAGAATGCTTTGGGTTGGAAGGGACCTTAAAAATCACTTGGTTACAACTACCCTGCCATGGGCAAAGACACCTTCCACAAGACCTCATTGCTCAGGGCCTCATCCAACCTGGCTTTGAACACCTCCAGGGAGGGAGCATCTACAACTTCCCTGGACAATCTGTGCCAGTGTCTCACCACCCTCACTGGAAAGAATTTCTTCCTAATCTCCTGTCTGGGTGCTTTGGTGGGCCCCAGTGCTCCTGCCCCTTTATGCTCTGAACAGCTCCGTCCTTCACACATGAAGAGTTAACATGTGATGAGCACACATTAAATGAAAAGTACTTCTGAATTAAGCAGAAAAGAGCCAAGGTGCTGCTGATACCCATTGCTGACATATACTGTGTGCTGCTGTGACTCCTCCTGCATAGTGCTTGTTGGAGGGATTCCACAAACACAGAATTAAAAGCAGATTGGAAGTTTCTGGAGCAAACACTGCCAGTCAGATTCACTTGGCCTCATCCTCACTCTCTTTAATGGTACCTCGAGCCTGGCTTCAGGTGCTCAGAGGAACCTCTGCCTCAGGGACTCTGAATACTTCTTGTAGCCTTTAGTATTGTGCTAGTTTGAGCCTAGCCAGCATGTTTTGGTGAGAAGAACTAGATGATAGGCTGAGAAATGAAAACAATGGTGAGGTCTACTTCGCTCACAGTCTTGCTGAGATGTGTATAAAGGAAAAGCAAAATAAAGATAAGGTCACTTTTGCTCTGCACTGTGTGCTGGGCTGTTCTCTTCTGCTTTTGCCTGCTGGGGAGCTCGTGGCTGCTGGCTGAACTCCATCTTGCTTTCTAACCTCACCCTCCCTTTGCTTTTGTGGCTGATTCACCTTTGCTTAATCCTCTGGCCGAACCTCCATTCTTCCTTGGGACTGGGGTAAGGTTGAGAGGGGTAGGGGGAAGGTGAGGGGTGGGTTGAGAGCCCCTCCTGGGGACTCAGGTTTCTGGGAGGGGAGCTGTGTCTGTATTACCTTTTTTACCTTGTATATTACTGTCTATATCTGTATACACTGTAAATATCTGCTTGTAAATTGTGCCAGCTGTAAATATAAGCTTCATTCAAATTTCCAGAGCCGACTGAGTCTAGTCTGGGGGAGTTCTAAAGTGTGGGGGGGCGGGGGATACCCAAACCATCACAAGTATGGCCACAAGAAGAGCAGGGCAGACAATGACAATGTCTTTTGACAATATCTCCTGCCTGGCATCAGGTGCTCAGAGGAACTTCTGCCTCAGGGACTCTGAGGACCTCTTGTAGCTTCTGGTCTGGCCACAAGAAGAACAGGGCAGGCAATGACAAGGTATTTTACAAAGTGTAAGTACCACAGGGAACAGCCAGATGCTGCTGAAGTTTAACAAGGCCAAGTGCAGGGTTCTACACTTTGGCCACAACAACCCCAAGCAGCACTACAGGCTGGGGACAGAGTGGCTGAGAGCAGCCAGGCAGAGAGGGAGCTGGGGGTGCTGGTAGAGAGGAGCTGAAGATGAGGCAGCAGAGTGCCCAGGTGG
>WAAF01001536.1:256479-310980 GCA_013400475.1 Tricholaema leucomelas
CTGTCCCTGGAGGTGTTGAAGCCAAGCCTGGCTGGGGCACTTAGTGCCCTGGTCTGGTTGATTGACCAGGGCTGGGTGCTAGGTTGGCCTGGCTGAGCTTGGAGGTCTCTTCCAACCTGCCTGATTCTATGATTCTTTTTTTTTATCTTTGTTTCTTTCTTAACCTGTCTCTCAGATGTAATTTGAGAATTAGATGAAAGTTTCTGACAGGTCTCAGCCTAACATTTGGGCATCCTGCATATGAAAGAAATCAGAAATCTTTTATGACACCACCACCAGAGACATTTAGACAGCTGACACTGTAACATCCTCAGGAATATACAAGCATCAGCACCTCAGGCACTCGTACAACAAACCCCCATTTGCCTTGTCCTTCACCTGCAACAGCAATTTAATCCACTTCACTCAATTTAGTGACACTCCTCTAAAAAGAAGAGCTGCAAACCCAGGTAATTAATTAAGAATGGAGCTTGAACTTCTGCTGGAGAGGGAAAGTAATCCTAAGTAGCTGTATTATGTTACTCAAAACATGAAGTTTCTAAACTGGATGCACCAAAGTGGTTGGGGAAAAGCAATCTTGCTATAAAAAGGTTTCAGGATAGCAAACATTGGAAGAATACACAACAGAGATAGAAACGTGTGGCAAGATTATGAGATCAACCACTCCTGAGCCAAAGACTCCACAAAGAGATGGTTACTCCCACAGTGTTCATTCATAAACTCACAGAATGGTTTGAGCTGGAAAGTTGCTTAAAGATCATCCAGTCCCAACCCCCTTGCCATAGGCAGGGACACCTTCCACTAGACCAAGCCACTCAAGGCCTCATCTAACCTGGCCTTGAACACCTCCAGGCAGGGACCATCCACAATCTCCCTGGGCAACTTGTGCCAGTGTCACACCACTCTCACTGGAAAGAATTTCTTCCTAACATCTAGTCTAAGTTTCTCCTCCTCGAGATCCAATCCATTCCCTCTCACCCTATCACTACAAGCCCTTGTAAAAAGTTTTATATGGTGTGGTCATCTGAGTGTGCCACAGAACAGGGACAACTTGAGCTGGCCCCACACCAACTCAGATCTGGTCAAGCCAAACACAAGGCTCTGTACAACAGGTATAGAGCCAGCTCTGATCTGGAGAAAACAACCCCCTCTGGCACACAGAGAGCCCAACACAGGGATGCTGGAGTGGCACCATGTTCAAATCCAGACTGGAGCTGGTCAAGGTAATGGAAAATCTGCAGTGGTCAGCTGCAGGGGCACCTAACCCACTGCCACATGCAGCCAGTCAAGTATGTCTGCTCTGTATCCTTTGGTAGCCCTATCATCCCAGTTTTCCCACTGTCTGGAGTTTCAGTTGCCCCATTACTTTGGACAATGGAAACCAGACTGCACTGTGGTACCTTTCTTGACACTTTTAACACCCACTCCCTTTTCCTTTCTCTCCAAAGTAAAGGGCCTTGAGTGGCTTGGTCTAGTGGAAGGTGTCCCTGCCTACGGCAAGGGGTTGGGACTGGATGATCTTTAGGCTCCTTTCCAACTCAAACCACTCTACAAGTTTGTGAATGAACACTGTGGGAGTAACCATCTCTTTGTGGAGCCTTTGACTCAGGACAAAGTTCAAAACCCAAACTGAAATAACAACAGCAACAAAAAAAAAAACCCTCCACACTCATATCTTGGGTTCTGACCCTGAGCCTTGATCTTCTTGGGCCATCCCACAGCCTGAGCAGCTAAATGACCTGTTGGAGACAAGACCTAACTGCAAGTATATATATTAAGCTTTTAGTTAACAGTCAATTAATTCCTATTTCCATAAACACTTACACCTCTCTTTCCAAACTACAGAGAAGTCAGAGCATTTTTTGCACCACAGACACCTCTNTCTTATAAAGCCCCCCAAAGTTCACATAATGTCTGGCTATTGTTTCTTTAAAGAGGAATTCTCCTCCCCGCCTCCTCCTTTCTCTCTATCTCTGAGGCACCACATGGCACAATAAGAGCCCTTTCATGTTCAAGACTCAGAGTCGTTGCTGTGGTAACTCACCCAGCATTGCTGAGCAGCCAAAGAAATGGTTAAAATAGGGGGGGGGGTGTTGAAAAAAACTCAGAATCAGACTACAATCTTATCTTTACCCTGATGGCTTCTAGGGACGTTAAGAAGCTAAATAATAACTTTTTTTTCATCTTCTTATTTATCTTTTTTTTTGGGGGGGGGGGGGGGGGGGGGGGAGTGAGGCAGATTAATCACCTAAAAGTGTGGCTTACTGAAGACAGAAGGGACATTTGCGCTGTTCCGACACGTATTTGGCTGAGCCGGGAGCACAAAGGCAGAGGAGACGCAATGCAGAGAGCGCTGCTAAGGCAGTGGCAGAAAAATTCCGGTGTGGAGTCGTTTGGTTGGTTGTTTTTTTAACCACTTGCAAACAGATTCTTTTTTTATTTGTCTTTTCATTGGCATTATTTTTTTTTTTTTTTCCTGCCTGCCCTCTCCCTCCCTTCTACCGCAGCTTTTGGGATGCTGTAAGGGGAGCATCGGGAGGATTTTTTTGTCATCCAGCGGGCAATACGCAGCAGAAAATGTCATTAATTGCTGCCTTGCAGGAAATGCTGCTACAAAGAGAAATCCATGCTTTTCCTATGGAATAAAAAGAGGGAATTTCTCTTCTTCCCTCCCCTACTCCCCCCCTCCTTCTACGTGCTCAGACAAGCCACCGCTTGAGGCCCCCAAGTATCTGCTATTATCAGTTAAGTCACGTCTAGTGCCAGGCAAAAGGTCATTTCAGGTCATTCCGGAGATGAAAGGAAGGGGTAATGTATGTGAGAATGCCTGAACTGGCAAGCAAGGAGGGGAAAAAAGAAAAGGGCCAGGGGGTGAGAGAGGGAAAAAAAAAGGGGGAGGAAGGAAAAAGGATGCGAGAAGAGGAAGAGAAGGATAGAAAAGAGGGAGGGAGAAGATGAGAGGATGATAGCAGAGTAAAAAGGAACGTTCTTACTGCCGGGAAACAAATAAAAGCCCAAATCACAGCACCTCTGGTGACACACTCTATGAACTTGATTCCTCATCAAATCAAAAAGGCTGCCACATTTTTTCCGGGGTCATCTTTTTAATTCATTCCTTCGGTGAGGTTTTTCTGATTTGTTTTTTCACCCTTAACTGCCGAGAAAGGCAAACGCTTAGGGGAGAAAGGACTGTCCATTGTCTAGGGTGTCTGCCACAGCTTCCTTTGTCTGCAGTTCTAAGAGAGGTAGAGGCTCTTTTTATTTGTTTGGTTTTCTTTTTAGGCATCCTAAAAAAATAATCCAATCGATTTTGCATTTAGCAGTGAAAAATAAAGCACCCTGATGCTAAAGCAGACAGCCCAGCCTTTCTCCGTTTGCCTTCTCTCACCTCTCCCCCATCTACTTCTCAACCTGCCCCCTCCCCACCCCTTTCCATAAGGTAGTAGTGGGATTAAAATTTGCAGTCAAGCCCATCAGTCATTCCTGAATCCATTCCAAGGCTCCCCCTCCACCCTGATTCCTTCCACCTCCTCCCCCTGCTCTCAGCTCTGGCTATACTTGTCTAACAAATCATTTTTGTAGGACAAGCCAGTGGCTCAGGCAGAGATTGCACACATAACCCAGGCACTGCCGACAAACTGTCAGGGGAGGAAGAGCTTCAGTAGATTTTGTTGTTGTTGTTCCTTATTTGTAAAAACATTCCTGTTCTGGGATGCCCTCTTCCTCCTCCTCCTCCTCCTCCTCCTCTCTGCTCCCCACCCCAGCCACTCCAACCTCAAGCTGACCACACTGATTGCGCCTGAAGCTTCAGTGGAGTGCAGACCATGTTGGGAATTACATCACATGAAATGATCCTTTTATCCGTGTGTGGCTGCATGGTGGGATCCCTTCGGCACACAGCAGCCTCACCCAGCCTCAGGAAAAAAACAGCTTTTGTGCTTTCTGCTTCAGAATGTGGTCTCTGGCCACGCATTCAAAAGGTGCTGCTGTTTGTCCCCCCTCCCCATCTTACTGTACCCACTCAGATTTAGTGCTTCCTAAAGCTGAGGAGAAGGGAAAATTACCTGGGGAATGCCTACAGTTTTCTTTGTTAGCAGCAGGATGCTCTGTTTATTGGGCTGGGGAGGGGAGGATGGCTGCTAGACTACCTGCAGGTGTTTTTTGGGGGGTGGCTGCTGGGAGTCTGGGTGGACTGCAGCCAAATCAGCGGGTGAGAAAGCTCTGCCCAGCCTCATGCTTGGAAAAGGCTGTTGCCATCCAGTGCTGGTCATCTCCTCTGCTGTGAGTGCCAACAAGAGCCCCATGGCAAACCCTCACTGCTGCAGCAGCGGGGATGGCAGCCACCCCTCCCCAGCCACTGCCTCCCACAGGGAAAAGCATGGCTATTTAAAATACCAGGGTCTATTTAAAGCTGCAGTGCTAAAACAGCTCTGGAGGTGCAGAAAAAACGGCCAGGAGAAGCCTCTGGAAGCTGCACAAGGTACACTGAGAGGCTTCCTCTTGGTTACTGTTCTGGCAGACATTTGAACCAGTCAATTAAAATTCATTTCAAGATTTTGTAGTCAGAATCCAGAGTCCTCCAAGATGCCAAGGGACTGTGTGGCTAGAGCTGTGGCAGACCAAGGTTTAAGTCCCACACCTAATTAATTGGGATGAATTAGGTTGACTCTCTCCTGCTGATGGTTCTTGGGCGACGATAAATTACGCCGTGCATTTTTCCCATTCAGCCATGCTAAGTTTCTAGCACACTACTCTTCCTCATTTGTCACTTTTATTACAGCACTATCTTAGAGGCAGAGTTGCAGACACTTAATCAATCCTGCTGAGCTGTTATGTCTCTCTGCAACTCGCTGCAACTCTGAAGATGATTCCCTACATGGTTCAGTCTTCCCTAGAAAACTGTGGGACTCTTACTTGTCTGTGTACACCCTAATGGTGGAAGTTAAGACATTTGATATTCATCATGCCATTTGACCCCTAAAAAAGAGCTCATTGCCAGACAGAAATCATTCATAGAATCAGTCAGGGTTGGAAGGGACCACAAGGATCAACCACTTCCAACGCCCCTGCCATGCCCAGGGACACCCTACCCTAGAGCAGGCTGCCCACAGCCTCATCCAGCCTGGCCTTAAACACCTCCAGGGATGGGGCCTCAACCTTGCTGTGCTTAGGTGGCCACTCCCCAAATGCAGAGATAAAGCAAATTTGGATGATGCTTCTTTACACAAAGGTCACTCCAAATCCTTGAGCGACTTGCTCTAGTGGGAGGTGTCCCTGCCTATGGTGGGGGGTTGGAATTAGATGATCTTTGAGGTCCCTTTCAACCTAAACCATTCTATGATTCTATTAAATCCAAAGAGCTGTTCCTCACATCTCACCACTTCTCCAGCTGTGGCACTCCAAAGGGTTAAGGCAATAGCACATTTGTAGATGAAGAGGATGCTGCAGGTGTGAGTGCACTAATTGGATAACTGAACAATAATGAAAGCAAGAACAGGAGATGGTGGAAAGGGAGTTTTGCAGTAGACTGAACAATCACAAGATTCTGTGAATGAAGATCAAACCACAATGACTCCTAGCGGCTTGACACTGCCCCACAGCAAAGGCACGCAGTTCCTGCTGAGCTCCAGGAGAGTAATGCCACCAGTGAGGCTGATTCCATACATCCCTCAGTGGTTTGCCACATCTTACAGGATGATAGGACAAGGGGGAACGGATTGAAGCTTGAGGAGAGGAGATTTAGACTGGAGATTAGAGAGAAATTCTCGACGGTGAGGGTAAGGAGACACTGGAACAGGTTGTCCAGGGAGGTTGTGGATGTCTCATCTCTTGAAGGTGTTCAAAGCCAGGTTGGATGAGGCCTTGAGCAACCTGATCTAGTGGAAGGTGTCCCTGCCCATGGTGGAGGGAATGGAACTGGATGATTTTTAAGGTCTTTTCCAAACCAAACCGTTCTAGGAGTCTGTGATCTCTCGAGAAGCACAAAGACAGCAGATCTCCAGATCTGTTTCAGGTTCTGCTGACTAACATCACTTCTGGGCTGTGAGCACAAGCCAAGCTCCAGCTGAGAAGGGACCTCTATACCGGGGCTGTGATGAAACAGCACATCTAATATTTTTAGCTAAAGCACAGGCAAAAGGTTTGTAGTGTGGCTCAGGTTTCAGTGCTAAGGGAACAAAGGTAAATGTTATTAATCATTTCAAGCAGGTAGACAAAAATGCCAGCAGTGGAGAACAAAAATAAAACCCTCAGCTATGGTTCAGTCCAAGTCCTTTCCCTGAAGCCTGAGCAATGTAATTGAGCACACAAAAGGCAGCCACCAATGGCCCCCTGAGCTTTCAGCAAGCTATGAAAGAGGCAGGGAAATGCAAAGCAGAAGGTAATGCTACGGCAACATCCCAACTTCAGGTGCAAAAAGGCAGAGAATGATGACAGTTTAGAACAAGAGGTTTCCTATTCTCACTGCGAGGCACACCACATTTACTGAGCAAGGGATTCAGCAGAGCCTCCACTAGAACTCTTAAGTGGGAAAACATCTGTCAGGGGACAATCTGGGCCTTGTGGTACTGAACTGGAGAGTGGAGATTTATTACAGAGCATCCTTTCTAACCCTGTGATCATAAAGCAATTTTTATCTCCTCTCTTCTGCAGAGGTGGCCAACTTGAGGACAGGCAGGTGAAATGATGCAAGGCACTGAGTCCTGAGAGGGGCTTTCTGTATGAAATTACCAGAGCTTCCCTCAGAGGAGTGAATCAAATGGAGCAACGCAGACCTCACACACTATTTGTTTATTGTAGCTAAGGGGGAAGGAATAGCAGAGACTTCTAAAGCAGGACTAGCAAGGAACTTCCAGTGAAATTAAACATGGAAATGCATTTCTGATATCAGTTTCAGATTCCTGCCCTCTGCTCCACTTCCTGAAAATTAGTGCATAAGCCTCTGCCACCAGATTTCCAAGATAGCTTCCTGTAATATGACTGGAGGCATATGCCACCAGCACCTGAGTATTACTTTGTTGTTAGGGACCTGCCATATGTTTCCTATTAAAAGAAATTACTTTATATCACAGGAAGCCTCTTTTTCTAGCAACAATAGGGGAGGTTCTTGGAACTGCTTCAGCCATAGAGGGAAAAATAATGACCAACCACCACCTACTGCAGCTTTATCAGCCTCAAATGTAACTTGCTTTGTGAGCCCTCATATTCCACAAATCTTCTGTTCTGATTAATTTCATGGTGCAACAGCAGCCAGGAGAAATTAAAAGATTCAATTCAAGAGAGATGTTGAGGTGCTGGAAGGTGTCCAGAGAAGGGCAGCAAGGCTGGGGAGGGGCCTGGAGCACAGCCCTGTGAGGAGAGGCTGAGGGAGCTGGGGGTGTGCAGCCTGCAGAAGAGGAGGCTCAGACCCCATTGCTGTCTACAACTACCTGAAGGGAGGTAGAATAGAATCATAAAACCAACTAGGTTGGAAGAGACCTCCAAGCTCAGCCAGTCCAACCTAGCACCCAGCCCTGGCCAATCAACCAGACCATGGCACTAAGTGCCCCAGCCAGGCTTGGCTTCAACACCTCCAGGCACGGTGACTCCACCACCTCCTCAGGCAGCCCATTGCAATGTAAATCACTCTCTCTAGCAACAACTTCCTCCTAACATCCTAGGATGCATCCTAGGTGCCTAAACCTCCCCTGGCACAACTTGAGACTGTGTCCCCTTCTTCTGTTGCTGCTTGCCTGGCAGAAGAGTCTAACCCCACCTGGCTTCAGGCTGGCAGCAAAGTGTCTTCCACATAAAGAGGGACCAAGGAGCACTGCAGTCACAGCTCCTAACACACTGCATTGTCTTATTTCTGAAACCTAAATCATTTGGGTTTTCCACTACAATATTTAATGTTTGCTTTCTAGCAGGGACCAAAAGAAAAAAAATATATATATTAAATTCTTGCTCAGAAGCTCTACTGGAAAAGCTCCACAGCCAGTTCCTGCTCTGCCAAGGATTTGGATGCATGGCACTAGGCAGCAGTTGCTTGTGGGTATTTATTTCCCTCAGATACTGAGCTAGACATTTGATGTGCCTCTTGACAGAAATTAGAGGTGGAAGAAGTGCAACAGTGACAACAATAAGGAAACCTTTCCAAGGATGGAGGATTCAGTATGTCAGCATTTTCAAGGTAATCTGATGGTGGCAGGTACATCTTCCAGCTACTCCACAAGAAGAAAGGAATCTGAGCCTCAAACATTTCCCTCAATTACAGCTGGGGTTTTTCAGCTTGCCAAAGTCAGAAGCCTCCCAGTCAGCCACAGCAGAGTGTTAAGGCTGGTTCCTCGTTGGATTTAGGTTGTCACAACATGTGTTTGGAGTTGGAATTCTCTTGGGTTTGGGTTTGTTTTTTTTTTTCAGGAAAATGAAAATATAGGACAGATCCTGCCTTGTGCTGAATGTAAGCATTTTAGGCTTTATAACCCAATAGAAATTTCCTCCTGAGAGGTAAAGTATCCCAGAATGTCAGGGGCTGGAAGGGACCTCCAAAGCTTATCCAGTTCAATCCCCCTGCCAGAGCAGGATCTCCTACAGCAGATCACACAGGAACACATCCAGGCAGGTTTAGAATGTCTCCAGAGAGGGAGACTCCACAACCTCCCTGGGCAGCCTCTTCCAGGGTTCTGTCACCCTCATGTTTACACAAAACTTCCTCTGCCTCAGCTTCCAGCCATTGCCCCTTGTCCTGTCGCTGGGCACCAGAGCAGTGCCTATCACGTACAGCTTTGGCACACCCAGGCTATCCTGGTGTTCTTGCACTGCAGTTTGCATCGTCCCTCTGAAACGTGCCCAAGTTCAGAGTCAAACTCCAGCACTTTCAATGCTCTGAAGCATCATTTTTTTAAGGCACATCCCTCAGAGCTCTGACTGAGCTTCCCTCAAGATATTTCCAGCCCTAGGTGAAACCAGACAATTCCCATATGCATGAACATTAGCAAGCAATTGCTGAGGGTTAATTTATATCTAGATATATATGTCTGAGTGTGTGTGTGGTTTACTGTGATGTTCTTTCCCTTGCCAACTAGGTATTTTGGACAACAGTTCTGGATGGCTGAGGGTGTGTGCAAAGCAGTTCAAACTGCCATCTGCATGAGAGACAGTAATGGGAAGTGATAGGAGCGCAGACACGACACGGCAAAGGCAGCTCTCCCTCACTCCTGCTATTGTCTTTCAGCCTCTGGGAGCTTTGCCTGCATCTGGCAGAAAAGTTGATCAACTTGGGGTAGCTAATCAGGCTGCTGCAATTTCCGGCCCTTTCTTTTCCCAGATTCCTCAGATCAAAGTTCAAGTCCCAGAATTATTATTCCCCGAATGCTTAATGAGCTCCAACCGAGGGACACCAAAGGCAAAGCTAAAACATTGACCGTGCACTTCATTGAGTTTGGCCAATGTGGCTAAAAGCAGGAGGGTGGGATCCATAGCATGCAAAATCACAAGCTAGAGATTTGTATTTTAATCCAATTAAGATTCCTACGTGCGAGTGGGGATGCCAAAGGGCTTCAGTCACTTTGTAGAGAGACTTCTGCGCTTTCCTCCCTGCTTTCCCCACGTTAAAACCTTGCAAAGGTGGAATCGGCCTCGTCGTCAATCATGTCTAAAGGGCTCTCTTTGGGGAGAACGGCAGAGCCCCACGAGCACAAAAGCTTCCTTGAAGACTTAAAGTTCAGGATGTTGAAATGCAGAAGTCAGATTTTGCCAGGAGGCACAATTTCTGAAGCCAGATGATTCCACCTCAGATTAAGTTATTGAAGATCTTTGCATGCAGAAACATTTCTTTGTTCTGCCAAACGCTCCCCGAGCCTTCTCTTCACAAATGTGACCCCTAGGAAAGGCAGCCAAGATTCTTTGGTGTTATCAGGTCAGAATGTTCAGGGCCCAATTATTTTAATAGTCACAGCCTCTCCCCCCCCCTCTGACAACGGTTCAGTACGCCAGTGAGAACAGCATTCAGGGACTTAACAAGTCACTCACTCTAACATCTGGCATAATCTTTTGAGAAGACTAAACACATGGAGAGCCTTGCTGCAAAAGTCAATGGAAAGGAATGATAATTGCTCATTAGAATGCCTCCTCCACAGGTTATTTTTAACTTCCCCTACTCTTTCTAATCATGGTGCATGCATCAGATGATAATGAAAAGGGTCAGTGCATAGGTTTCTCCTCTCCAAAACCACACTTACAACAAAGCCTTTTCATGAAGCTGGAGACTCACATGCTACACCAATGGCACCTGTTTTGGGTTTGGACTACAAGCAGGAGCCCAAACAAAATACTCCCAAAGCACTGTGCCTTCAGCCAGCAACCCAGATTGTAAAGGCAAAGACACTGCCTGTAAAAATCAAGACCTTTGTTTTACTCTGTGATGAAGACAATGGTTTTCCCTCTGCCTTAGCTTTAAGAATGCTGTGCACTGGAAGAATTGGAGATGCCCAAAGGCATCAGACGAGATAAGGCATGGAGGACAGAGTCCTAATATCACAAGCCCTGTGCCAACAGAATAATAAGGCAGAAGCTGCTAATTGTCAGATGAAGCAAACCAGTTAGCTGCTCATCAGTGGCTGAGGGAACAGAATATTCTGGCTGGATTGCCAATGCATTTCACCTCATGTTTCCAGGACTGTGAGCTACAGGTTCTTCCCATTCTTACAGTCTGTGCTACCAGAGCATGGCTGCGAGCATGCAGGGAAGAGACAGCAAACTGGCCACGTCTGCAGAGTGCTCTTGAAAGGATGGGCTGCATTAACCTAGCGTGGCAGGGACTCCTTCACATCCCCAGCTCTGTCTCCTCTGCCTTTCAGCCAGTGCAATGCAAAGACATCTCAGCTCAGCCCTCTCTAAATGAGTTCAGATCTTTGCGCCGAACCCATCACCATAGCATCGGAGCCTTTGTGAGCGACACAAAAACTATTTGCATGGGTCACCCCACTTCCTCTCAACCTAGTTACAGAAAACTTTCTTTCCTTTTTTCTGTTTTTAAATGGGGGTTCAGTAGAGCATTAGGGGGGAAAAAAAAGGGGGAGATTCTTTGTGGTGTAACATCAAAGACTGCACACAAGGAATCTTGTTATGAAGCCTCTCACCAGGAAAAGCCAAACGAATTAAAAGCTCACATCAGACAGTTAGAAGACATCAGAGGCAATGGACCTAGAGGCACAAGGAAAGCTTAAATCCAAGAGTTTATGGCAAAGACTCAGGAGGCTGTGTCCTTACTTAAGGCTTCTTAAAACAGAAAAAAAGCCCATGTTTGAGGAGGAACTGAAGGACATGCTCATAATGGGCTGCAATTTGTTTGTTTATCTGTCTGTTTTTAATGAAGGAACCGCAGAGCCTACTGGAGAGTATTTGAGTTTCACTTCTGTCATTGTCCCAGCATTCTCTAAAAGCACTATGACCACATCAAATAGCTGCCAGAGCTCCCTAGGAATGGGCCTTAAGAAATCTGCTTCAGAGCAGTGGGAGCCCTGGGGGAAGGCAGTGGCTGGACGCTCCTGGAATGCAAATCTTCTTTCAGCAACCAGACTCGACCCTGACAGTAGCAGCGCAAGCATCCCTCACGCCTCCTGCACCAACCTGCCGCGGGACCACCCTGGAAGGATAAACTGCAGGCAGAGGAACTGAGATCAGGCACGAAGAGAGCTTTTCAGCCTTGATAACTGGAGCGGAGCTGCCAACAAGCAGGCCACCTGCGCGGCAGCCGCGTCCGCCGGGATGTTGGACACCCTCCGCTCCAGCTGGCCCACGTCTGCCAAACCGCTTCACCTCCACCAAACAGCTGTCTGAGCCTGCAATGAAATACTTGGGCCAAAAGGAAAGCAACGGTTTGGAGGTGAAAGCCAGCAGCTCCCAGCACCACTCCAGACCTGAGCCATCTAGCGTTGGTTCTCGGCCCCGTGCCTGCCCAGCGGCACCACAGCCCGGACCGCGCTCCTTCGGCAGCTTTCCTTTCAGGAACATACTCCTCACGAGCATCGGCTTTTGCTGAACGCAGAAGTAACTCCGGGTGCCAATGTACCCAGAAGTGCCCAAGACGAATGAACTCTCTCTTCTGGGTCAAGTTTTCCGCCAAGGCCACGCTGCCCTTTCGCTGCCCCTTCGCTGCCCGCTCGCAGCCGCATCCGCAGTGCAACACTGCCCTCCTGTGGCTGCTGCGCCTCGGCCACGACCCAGCCAGCCGTGGGCTCTGCCCTTCTGCCTCCTCCGGCTCACTACTTACACCACCTCGGCAAAACGAGCTGGAAAAACTCCCTCTGTGCGCATCCCTCGACCTGGTTTGTCCTCCTCTGGGTCCATCGCACAGAGAAGATAAAGGAAAATTTGCTTTTACTCAAGTACCTCTCTCAACTTTACTCATCTGATCAAGATGCTCAGAGGGCTGCAGCAGCTCTGCTATGAGGACAGGCTATGAGAGTTGGGGCTCTGCAGCATGGAGAAGAGAAGGCTTCCAAGAGACCTTGGAGTGGCCTTCCAGTATCTGAAGGGGGCTACAGGAGGGCTGGGGAGGAACAATTGACAAGGTCTTGTAATGACAGAACAAGGGAAAATGGGTTTAAACTGGCAGAGAGGAGATTCAAACTGGATGTTAGGAAGAAGTTGTTTGCAGTGAGGGTGGTGAGACACTGGCACAAGTTGCCCAGGGAGGCTGTGGCTGCTTCCTCCCTGGAGGTGTTCAAGGCCAGGTTGGATGAGGCCTTGAGCGACCTGTTCTAGTGAGAAGTGTCCCTGACTATGGCAGAGGGATTGCAACTGGATGATTTTTAAGGTCTTTTCCAAACCAAACCATTCTATGATAACTTTTGGCACCAGACCCAAAAGAAAAACCACTTTTGGAGGTAAAAGCTGTCCCCAGACACAGAGATGTGTCTTTCTACAAAATTGGGCTTGTACTGTTGTGAAGCCACCCACAAACAGAGGAATTCATCCATAGCTCAGAGGCCACATTAAAGCAATTTCTGTTTCTTTTTTTTCTCGTGGCTGCCTAAAGTGAAAGAGAAACAGCATCTTGCCAGTGGCAGAAGGGGGGTTTGGGGAAGCCAGGATGTACAGCACAGGTACCACTCTTCTAAGCAATAGCATGGAGGGCAGCCTCTTTGGGGTTTTTATGGTTGCCACAGCTACCAGGTGTCAAAACAACTTCCAAAGTGTAGTTTTCACCTTCTGCAAGCTTATGCTCTTATACCACAGGCAAGATGAAAAATCCTTCTGGGAGACAAATGCAGATTGTCCATCAGTTTCCACCTGAGAAATGATGCTGACCTGCCATACAGCTCCAGAAGCAGGGAATCCCACAGGAAAGTCAAGTGCTTTGAAAAGGTTATGGTGTTAAAGACATCCAAAATCTAAACCCTGCCCCAAAAACATCTGTCCTGCATTTACAGCATCACCTGCCTTAGTTTCACCAGCAAAGTCATTCCTGAAGAGCTCAGCTGGCTGGCTGGCACCACTACAGAGTTCGTTTGGCATAGGGAAAGCCTTTCAGCAGCAGATCCTCATATGACAGCCCTAAGACACAGGAGCCCAGGATGAAGAGGTCTCTAGCATCACCAGAGATATCATCAGCGAGGAGCAATGGGTGTAAGTTACAGCACAGGAGGTTCCAGCTCAACACAAGGGGGAACTTCTTGACCGTAAGGGTCCCAGAGCACTGGCACAGGCTGCCCAGAGAGGTTGTGGAGTCTCCTTCTCTGGAGCCTTTCAAGGCCTGTCTGGGTGTGTTCCTGTGTGCCCTGAGCTAGATTGTCTGGTCCTGCTCTGGGAGGGGGTTGGACTGGATGATCTCCTTGGGTCCCTTCCAACTGCTAATATCCTGTGAGCTGGTGATCCTGTGATCACTTTGCAGGAGGAAATGACAGCAGGTGGCCCAGGGGGATCCTCCATTCAGGACCATGGTAAGCCTGGCTACACAACTAAGCCATGCACAAGCAGCTGATGCTGCCCTCAGCCACAATCTTGGATACCCTCTGGGATGCTCAAGGCACCCAGCCCTGTTCTGTCTGACTTCCAAGCTCAAGGATTCACATGCTCCCAGGAACCACAGCTTGACTAGCCACAGATCCACTATCTCCAGATGTCTCCAGACACCTTTTGTTGTTGCTGTTGTTTCAAATATTTAGGACTTCAAAAGAGCCTGGAATTGGAAGACTTTTGTACTGAACAGCAGCAACACCCTGTGCAAAGACACACAACTGCACCTAGATGTAATGGGAAGTGAGCAGGAACCACTGTGTCTCACAGAGCAAAATTATAACTGTTGGGTTGCTCTGGATGACCTTAAAACCTGCCAAGGTCCTGCAGATATGGCTTGGATGCTGTACAGAAGGTATGCTCAGATGATGGAGCAGTTTGCCATCATGAAGAGACATTTCCTCTGCCATGCCAGCCCGAAGCAAGAAGAACCAAGAACTGCTGTCCTTGCCAGAAGCAGTTAATCAGTTGGGGTTTGCCCCTGTGCAAAGCAGTGGCTCCTGCTGAGCTGAGAATTATAAACCTACATTTTTACTCCTTCCCACCCCCAGCCTCCCCCTCGTTTTGAACATCAGGTTGTAAATGATGCATAACCCTTCTGGGCCTTCTGCCCGGGCACAGAAACTTTCCCCTTACCGAGGGAATTAAAAACTAGGTTAAACACACTTGTCACTCCTGTAAGTTCCTTAAGGCAGATGCAAAAGACTCTTTTTTGGTCAGTTCTCATCAGACTGTTGTGAGAAGATATCCTGCAAGGGCTGGAGGTGTTAGATTACAGCTGAGAGAGGCTTGTGGTGGCCCATCCAGACAGCCACTTAGATGTCTTTAACAGGCTCATTCTCCAACCCCGAGAGTCCTTCCAGAACGTATCAGGGTAAGGCTAGAAGTCATTATAAGACATTTAAGTGACAGCAGATCTGAATGCACTCATTCATCACCCCCAATGCTCCCTCCTTAACTGAGCACCCTCTAACTCTGTCAGCCCCTAAGAAAAGCCAGGCAGTGACCTTCAGATACGAAGCATCCCAAAGTTCAACTGATCAGGTACCCACATGGGGCATCTCCACCGCCAGCTCCACGTGGTTCCAAGAGAAGGTGGAAACACTCAGAAGAGCCTTTTTTAAAGCCCTGCTCTTGACACATGGCACACATGTCATTGATACACAATCAACTGCATGTGTGCAGTGAGGGAGACACTGGCAGAAGAAGTGTACTTCTAAAGGAGAAGAAAAGCAAGAGACACGCCGTGACATGTTATCATTAGGGAGTCATAATTTCCTTCCTGTAGTCACACAACAGCTGTCACTAACATCTTGAACACAGACCATCTATTAGAATACCATAGCAAATGCCTTTTCAGGCAAAAGAAAGAGAGGGCATGTTAACTGGGTGAACAGCAGGAAGAATATTTTGACAGCTTGAATGCATTAACCTCCCTGGAGAACGCCCACAACCTTTGCTAGAACTTGGCTTGGTAGATATGTGAGGAGGAAGTTCTTCAGCATGAGAGAGAGGAGAGCCTGGAATGGGTTGCCCAAGGAAGTGGTTGAGGCCCCATCCCTGGAAGGTGTTTAAGGCCAGGTTGGATGAGGCTGTGTGCAGCCTGCTCTAGGGTAGGGTGTCCCTGCCCATGACAGGGGAGTTGGAACTGGCTGATCCTTGTGGTCCCTTCCAACCCTGACTGATTCTATTATTCTATGATACCTTCCACATGCTGGGTGAGGAACAAGGGACTCCAGAAGCTCTGTTGCAGGCACACACAAAGGCCTCAGCTGTCCAGGGGTCCTTTTTGGTAGGCAAGGGAGAAGCATTTGCCCATAGGCAACCTGCTCAAGTGAGGACAGTTAGACACTGGAATCAATTGCACCCTAACCCCTAACCCTAATGGATCCTAACCCTAGGAGGTGTTCAAGGGCAGGATGGATGAAGCCTTGAGTGGAAGAAGTTGTCCCAGCCCATGGCAGGGTGGTTGAAAGTAGATGACCTTGAAGGTCCTTTCCAACCATAAGCATTCTATGAATCTGTCAGTCTATGAGCAGTCATCATCGGGATTTGTCTGTCCATCTCCACCCTCCCATGTCTGCACTTACAGCTTGGATTCAGACAGGCCAAAGTAGATGTCTGAGATAGTGTGGGGCCTGTCTGGTAGACAGAGGGAATGACAGCACAGGTTGCCCATACACATGAGGACATATCCACTAGCCCTGTCTTCAGGAGGAAGACTTCCTACCTATGACTGTTTATCAACACACAAGTCCCACCAAGGATGCTGTAACTGCTATTTCAACCCAAATAATTCAACACAAGTAGCTACACCTCTTGTGGTTTCTGCCTTAATCTGGTAACTTCTAAGGAATCACAGAATCAAGAAGGTTGGAAGAGACCTCCAAGCTCATCCAGCCCAACCTAGCACCCAGCCCTACACAATCAACCAGACCATGGCACTAAGTGTCCCAGCCAGGCTTGGCTTCAACACCTCCAGGGACAGTGACTCCACCACCTCCCTGGGCAGCCCATTCCAATGCCAATCACTCTCTCTAACAACAACTTCCTCCTAACATCCCTCCTGAACCTGCCCTGCCACAGCTTGAGGCTGTGTCCCCTTGTTCTGTTGTTGGTTGCCTGGCAGAAGAGCCCAACCCCACCTGGCTACAGCCTCCCTTCAGGTAGTTGTAGAGAACAACAAACTCTGCCCTGAGCCTTCTCTTCTTCAGGCTGCACACCCCCAGCTCCCTCAGCCTCCCCTCACAGGGCTGTGCTCTAGGCCCCTCCCCAGCCTTGCTGCCCTTCTCTGGACAAGTTCCAGCACCTCAACATCTCTCTTGAATGGAGGAGCCCAGAACTGGACACAGCACTCCAGGTGTATCCTGAGCAGTGCTGAGCACAGGGGCAGAAGAACCTCCCTTGTCCTGCTGGCCACACTGCTCCTGAGCCAGCCCAGGATGCCATTGGCTACACACCTCTGCCTTCACCAGGAAGTTTCTCTTACCAGTAGTATGACAACCAACATGTTTTAACAACACATCTTCCTCACATGGATGAGGTCCTCAAGGGTTACAGTGATAGGGCCATGTTCAGGCACCTTGAATGCTTGCCACAAGTAGTTTATCTAAGGCAGACTGCTTATTAAAGCTTCCGGAGCAGCTTTTCCAGGAGCAGTATTTCTCATTACAAGGCAGGCTGCAACAACTCATCAATCTTGGGCAAAAGATAATTAATCAGCACCCAGAGCCATTTATTTTTTTTTTTCTCAAATACAAAGACTTGTTGAAACAAACCAAAATAGGAGAGCGTTGAGGTGGGGGTGGGAGAAACCTCCAAACCCATGACAGAGGAAAAAAACCCTCCAAACTCATGACAGAGCTGTTTGCACTTGCCAACTCCTCTTGATTAAACTTATTTTCACCTCCAGGTGCATACACAGGATGAGTTTTGTTAATTAAACCTGCCAGTCAACTCATTATGCATTCAATTAAGCAAGCCTGATGCCTTCATTTTCTGCAGCTGGCAGGCTGCGCAGCGACAGGCAGCGTCGTTAGCCTGCATAAGTCCTAATGGGGAAGGGAAAAGAGAAGCTCCAAAATATGGCCAAGTGTGATATTGGTTAATTGGACCCCCCCTTGGTGTTTTGCCTCTCTCTTGCTTTGGAGGCTGCAGCGGATGGGGTTGTTTATCAGGCGTGCAGCCTGACTGTGCAAAGCCCAAGTCGCGGCGCAGAGCGCAGAGGGCGTTTCTGTCTCATTTGGAGACATGCAGAGATGCTCAGAATATTCATGATAGACTCTGGCAAGGTTAAGAGATGAGGAGAGTGGCACCTAGATGCCATGGTGATGAATGCTGCCTGAATAGATTAGGCAGAGGCCCTGAAGCTTCTGTAAAATGGTAAGGGTTTAATTTAGATGAAAGATAGCTTTTATTCTCAAGGCATCGCACCGGGAGTCAGCAGATCTGGATGCAGGCCTTGGCTCTGCTACAAACTCCCTGCATGACCTTGAATAAATCCCAGAGAGGCAGGCTTTAAAGAGACCTACCTTCCTACCTTTCAAGTGGTAACCTCAGCCACCTCTGTGCTCCTCATCTACCCACCAGCAACCCAACCTCTTGCTTCTGCCGTGCCTACCACTCTGAGCCATTTACATTCACCTTCCCAAGAGCAGGCAGCATCTCTTGTCACACGCTGCAAGAAAAGCTGTTACAAAGCATCTCCCAGCTCAGGTGACAGGCCCAAAGAAAACCTGCCACATGTGTGACAAGAGGACTGCTGCTTGCCCAAAGAAAACCTGCCACATGTGTGACAAGAGCACTGCTGCTTGCCCAAAGAAAACCTGCAACATGTGTGACAAGAGCACTGCTGCTTGCCCGCACCACGTTCACAGTTACCTCACACTGACATTTCTAAGCTTGCTTCGTGCTGGCTACAAATACAAGGAATGACCTACAACAGAGGTGACCCATCCCTGGTGCTCTGAGGCAGAGAACTCCTTTCTTTTCCACTGGTTCTTTCCTTCAGGTTTGCAGGCCTTTGATAGGGCTGCCTGTGCAGATAACAGGGGTGTATTATTCCAGTACTGTGCTGATGCCACCTCTTCATCTCAGACCATGCTCCAGTTCACATAAACAAGGCCAAGTGTAAGGTCCTGCATCTGGGTGAGGTACAGTATTTCAGGGCAACTGAGAAATAATAGCTGTGTGAAATGTCTATCTAGAGGACACTTGGGTTTGTGTTTAGGGTCCTGAGAGGCTGGAAATCTGGGTAGACTTTTTGTGAGACCCTGGGTAAAAAGCTTGTCATAGTCCCTGCATTGCAAAGTACCATCACCTTTGCTGCCTTCCTTGATTAAATCAGAAACTACCTGAGATAGGGACAGCCTCCTCCTGGGTGACTAGACAGGAGCCTGGGTCGGCACAATCCCAAGCACAACTCCAGGCTGAGTGGGGAATGACTGAGCGCAGCCCTGAGGGAAAGGCCCTGGGGATCTGAGCTGATGCAAAGCTCAACAGGAGCCTGCAGTGTGAGTGCAGCCCAGACAGCAACCCTGGGCTGGGTTGGAGCAAGAGCAGTGCGGGCAGCAGGGCAAGGGAAGGGATTCTGCCCCTTGGCTCTGCTCTCCTCAGACCCCACTTGCAGTCCTGGGTGCAGTTCTGGAGCCCCCAACACAAGAAGGACATGGAACTGTTGTAGCCAGTCCTTCTATAATATCCTATGATATTCTGTGGAGTCCTAGAGTTGACTGTAAGTGTAAGGAACAAAACTTTGACCAAGAGATCCCTTGAGTCTTGTATGTTTTATCAGATCACAAAACAGAGAGGGGTTTGTTACTACTATTGTAACCTTGTTTGCTATCTGGTTTCATGCCCCCTGTAATTGCTGGAAGCAATGGCCCAGATTCACAAGGATGTCTAAGGACAAAAAAAAAGAGACATCAAATACTTGGTAAATCCCAACAGATACCTCTAGTGAGCTAAATCCCAATGTCCACCAGCATATGAGGATTGGTCCAAATCCAGAATGACCATTCCAGACTCCAGCTAAATGCAAATCATCAGTCAAGCCTCTCTTCCCTTGAGGATTCCTTTTCTTTTCCTCTTAGCAGCTGTGTCCCTATCATCAAAACTAGCAAAGTAATTTGTGGTTGGCCACAGCTACAGCAGCTGGTCTGAATTTTTGATTACAACTTTCATTGGGAAATATTAGTTTGTCAGGATAAAGGAATTGTAAAGGATGTTGGGTTGGATATTCTCTGTTGGGAGCAAGCCACAGGATGGGTCATGGTCTCAGAGAGAATCTGACCTCTAAAGCCAGCTACATACCCTTGTGAGTGGGTCTGCTCTTTGGAAAATGCCATGTTTAGGTTCTGATCTTTTTTTCCTGGTCCAGACTTGGACTGAAGGAGCTGGGGATGGTTAGTTTGAAAAAGAGGAGGCTCAGGGCAGAACTCATTGCTGTCTACAACTACCTGAAGGGAAGCTGTAGCCAGGTGGGGTTGGGCTCTTCTGCCAGGCACCCAGAACAAGGGGACACAGTCTCAAGTTATGCTGGGAGAGGTCTAGGCTGGATGTTAGGAGGAAGTTGTTGGCAGAGAGAGTGATTGGCATTGGAATGGGCTGCCCAGGGAGGTGGTGGAGTCACCTCTCATTAGTTTCGTCACCCTTCTCTGGACATGTTCCAGTATCCAGAACTGGACACAACACTCAAGATGTGGCCTGAGCAGTGTTGAGTACAGGGGAAGAATAGAGAACCTTCCATGCTTTGCCTTTCTGTCCTTGGACACAGACACTACAGGGCTTTTTCTCAGACAGAGGTTACACCATGCTAAAAGTAAACCTTCCAACTCAAAGGGAATTCAAAGTCAATAGGAAATAAAAGTAGGCAGCCCAAGAGAAGTTGGAAAGTCTTTTTTCCATTCCATCAGTGTAATTGCTGCTCTGCTCTATTCATATTCATTTGAAAGGATAAAAAAGAAAATTACTGGTCTACAAGTAATTGCTTTTTTCCCCCTGACCTAGAAAATATGAATAGTTCACATTTCTATATCTCCTTCCAGCCAGAGATAGAATCACACAATCATAGAATGGTTTAGGTTGGAAGGAACCTCAAAGATCATCCAGCTCCCACCCTCTGCCATAGGCAGGGACACCTCCCACTAGATCAGGTTGCTCAAACCCTCATCCAACCTGGCCTTGAACACCTCCGGGGGGGGGTGGGGGTGTGTGCAGCACAGAATCACTGAATGTGATCCTATTCCTGTGCCCTTAGCACAGGTCATTGTCAGCCAATTACTGCTTTCTAAAGATGAGGAGGCCCTAACCTAAGCAGCAAGGAAGGATTAGCACAAGGAGAACAACTTCAGAGTTACTGCACTTTATAATGGGAAATCCTCATTCCTTCAGCTCTTTCCTACTTGAGACACTGTTATTAGCCTCATGGTGTGTTGTGTCCAATACTTAACCAGATTGAAAGGATGCCTGAAAGAAGACTCTCTCTTGTAGCATATTAGAGTAAATGAAATTATAATTGTTGCCTCACCACTCTGATTTTTTATTCAAGAGCAGTAATAATATTTCACATGTATTAAATTAAGACCCAATTTCCATAAGGTAGGAAATATTCCCACTTGCTGGAATCAAGAGACAAAGAATTGGCCACTGTACATTATACTACAGCCTCTATGCATGCTGCTGGGTAGGAAGGATGCTTGATCGTTACTGAGCCATTAGCAGAGCAGAGAAGCTTAGGAAAGCACAGAGCTGAACTAGGAGCTTTAGTTCTGTTCTCAGCAGCATCTCAAGGCCCTGCAGCTCATGTCACTTATGAGTGATTTCAGGATCCTTATCACACTTTAGGAACTGAAGCTGTACTAACCCTAACCACAAGCACTACTAAGACAGTCACTGCCCTCAACCCTTGCATCATGCAGTTTCTTCCATCTAAACCCCTCTGCTGATCCTCAGGCCAGATGGCCCTGCAGTACAAAGTGACCTCCTTGGCCCAGAAGTTAAACTCACTGACAACATTTCTTGCAAGAAATATCCTGCTTTCTACTGAGGTCTGAAAATGATTTTTCCCTCCTGGCAGACAGCAGAGCTGCTATACAGTTCACATCTTGGCACAGCTACAGGCTGCCCTGCCAGGAGCTTTCTGGAGCACAGGATCATTGGAGCTTCATAGCAAAGTTTGGAAGGAGTTGGTGATGCAGAGGAAGATGGGGAGGAGCCTTCAGGTCTTCAATGTCAGTTCCATAATAGTATTGCAAAATACCAACCAATGGGGAGGTCATGTAGGGTATTTCAGATATAAAGCACACTTGTGGCACCTCCAAAAAAAGCAAGGATAATTTTGTGCAAGCTTTTTTTATACTTGGATCTAAGTGAATTTGCTTCACAGTTAAGAAAACTGTTTCATTTTTACTCTCATACATGCCAAGGATAGGCTCATCACACTGACAAGTCCACTTGCACCATTTAAAACTGCAACATCACCTTTCTAAAGGTGAGATAGAAAGGAATGGAATGAAATAGAATAGAATCAAGCAGGTTGGAAGAGACCTCCAAGCTCAGCCAGTCCAACCTAGCACCCAGCCCTGGCCAATCAACCAGACCATGGCACTAAGTGCCCCAGCCAGGCTTGGCTTCAACACCTCCAGGCACAGCCACTCCACCACCTCCCTGGGCAGCCCATTCCAATGCCAATTACTCTCTCTGGCAACAACTTCCTCCTAATATCAAGTCCATATCCAGCCTAGACCTCCCCTGGCACAGCTTGAGACTGTGTCCCCTTGTTCTGTTGCCTGCTGCCTTCCCCATGTGAGAAACAGCTCTACTCTGAAAGGGACAAGGAAGGGAAAGGATCATAGAATCATAGAATCATAGAATCATAGAATGGTTTAGGTTGGAAGGGACCTCAAGGATCATCCAGCTCCAACCCCCTGCCACAGGCAGGGACACCTCCCACTCGAGCAGCTCGCCCAAGGCCTCATCCAGCCTGGCCTTAAACACCTCCAGGGAGGAAGCATCCACAACCTCCCTGGGCAACCCGTTCCAGTGCCTTACCACCCTCACTGTAAAGAACTTCCTCCTAACATCCAGTCTAAATCTCCCCTCTGCCAGCTTAAACCCATTCCCCCTCGTCCTAACATTACTAGACCATGTAAATAGTCCCTCCCCAGCCCTCCTGTAGGCTCCCTTCAAATACTGGAAGGCCACTATAAGGTCTCCTCGAAGCCTTCTCCTCTCCAGGCTGAAGAGCCCCAACTCTCTCAGCCTGTCCTCATAGCAGGACAACCCAACAATATCCAGCACCAATACAAAAGAAGCTACTCTAAAGAATGTGCCCTAATCATAGAACTGCTTGGGCTGGAAAAGGCCTCTAAAATCATTGAGTCCAACCATCAGCCCAACACCACCACAGCCACTAAAGCATGTCCCAAAGTGCCATGGCCACACATTTCTTGCACACCTCCAAGGACAGTGACTCCACCACCTCTCTGGGCAGCCTGCTCCAATGCCTGATCTCTCTTGCAGGAAACAAATTGCTCCTAATCTCCAACCTAAACCTCTCCTGGCACCATTTCAGGCTATTTCCTCTTGTCCTATCTCTTGATACTAGGGAGAAGAGACTGACTCCCACCCCTCACCACTTTCTTCAATAACTAATGCTTCTCTCTGTGTATTTGACACGTAAAAGTATTGCTCAAACAGCTACAGACAAAGCTCTCGGGGGACTGAGAGCTGTATTAGGTAAGTTGAATGCTGGAATTAAACCAGCAGGAGGAACTGCAGGCTCTGTACATCAGGTACCCACTAGATGGGGCAAAAAGCTACATTCTCTTTAAAAACAAATCATTCCCCAGGTGCTCCTTTCACTATAGCCTCACCTGGTGCATGCAACCAGGCAGAAGGCCAAGGCAGAAAGAGCTGTAGGTGCTAAACTGCTTTTTTCACTTCCCAAACTGCTCCAGGCTGGAGCAGCCCAGTGCCTTGGCTGTGCTCCCATAGCCCCCACATACACACTGAGGTGCCAGGCTGGAATTACTGCAGCCAGGAATTGGGCAGCCCAGCCAAATTCAGCCTCTGCGTTAGAGCTGTCACTTTGGAAGGGGATCCTCTGATGAGGATTGTGTGCAGGAGCTCCTGTGTGATGTTAGAGAGCAAGGAGGGACCTGACTCTGCAGAAGAGCATATTCATGACACAGAGCAGCACCTTCTAAGTGCCACAAACTCCATGCCAACTTACAGCTCCAAAGAAGTTAGACTGGATATTAGGAGCAATTTCTTTCCTGCAAGAGTGGTCAGGCATTGGAACAGGCTGCCCAGGGAGTGATGGAGTCACCACCCCTGGAGGTGTGCAAGAAACCTGTGGCCATGGCACCTGGGGACGTGATTTGGCCGTGGTGGTCTTAGGTCTATGGTTGGACTCAATGATCTCAGAGGTCTTTTCCAACCAAAACAATTCTATGATTCTAAGCTGAGAGAAGAAAGGAAAAGAACTTAACTCTTCCCTTACCAATAATTCCTCTCCTTCACAAACATTGAGATGCTTGAGNCTTGAGGTGAGGAGAAAGTTCTGCACTGAGAGGGTCATTGGCTACTGGAATGGGCTGCCCAGGGAGGTGGTGGAGTCGCCGTCCCTGGGGCTGTTCAAGGCAGGATTGGACGTGGCACTTGGTGCCATGGTCTGGCCTTGAGCTCTGTGGTAAAAGGTTGGACTTGATGATCTGTGAGGTCTCTTCCAACCCTGATGATACTGTGAGACTGTGAGACTGTGATTTTGCAGTCTTACTGCATCGATCCATTTGCTGACCTTGGACATCTGCCTTAGTTTTAAGGCCCTGCTACTTTGCTCACACCAGAACCTTTTGTCTAGGCAGGGCTGGTGTCAGGAAGTGTTTTAGGCTGGGCTCTGCACTCAGATGCAGAGTGTACAGAATAACTCTTTTCACTCCCCATGGAATTACACCACCTTCAAACTGGTGAGCCCAGTGTGGGGATCAGGACACCTGCTTCAGAAACGATTGTTCTGGAAACTGCATTTCTCCCCCTTCAGCATCACAACTATGGCCAGTATTTGCCTTTCACAGGATGAGCATGTTCCAGGCTGAGTGATTTCAGGTGTGGTACAGAACAACTTACACATATTCTCTAGTACTGTGCTCACAAACTGCCCAAGTAAGCAACCTCCTTCTGTTTTTCTGCTGTTAGGATGCAGGGATTTACACATAGCAATGCTGACAGAAATTGACTTGGTGACCTCAGGAGAGAGCACAGAATCCTGATCCAAAGCCTATTAGAAATCACAGAGAGGCTTTCCCTGATCTCCCACGAGCCATCCAGAAAGAAACTTCCAAAATCTTCCTGGAAAACACTTGGAGGATGAGGTTCAGGTATCAGGCAGGTGTCGCAGGCTGAAATCCCATTGCTCTGTATCCCACACACCCAGCCCAGCAGCTTGGTCAGCACCCAAGCCCCAAGGATACTAACAGGCACACTCAGCCCATTCCTCTACTCCCAGCAACATCTGCAACAAGTGGAGTGGCTGTTAGACCCTCATCTGTACCTGACAAAGCCAGGTCAGCATTTGCTACAACCACAGACTACAAATGAGCTTTCTAATCACCACAGCCTCCTCTCCAAAGGAAAGGTCACCAAGGCCCCACTCCAGAATTACCAGCAATGAAACCTTCCCACCTCAAAAAGCTTCTTCTCTTCTTTCTGCTTTAATAAGACCACGTTACAGAAACTTTAATAAAACTTGGTGAAGCTCCAGAAAGAAAAACCAAACAAAAGCTGAGTTTGAATGACTGTGAACTTCCACTCTCTGAAGCCAGGAAGATCTGATTCACCAAAAGAGTTGCTGTGTCCCTGCAGCTGTTTCCATAGCACAGCTCTGGTGTCTGCTGGGTGCCTGATTGCCCATATCTTGTCAAACTGGACACCTCTAGAGGCAAAACTTGGCACAGAAGTTAACTTTTTGCATCCTTTGACCTGCTTCGTGCCTCCATGCCCCTCCTGCAGCAACTCCTCGCTTCCAACAGCCTTCTTGCAAACCACCCATTCACCCCAAAGTCCTGATTGTGCACCCAAAACAGAACAAGCCAACTCATTGTAACCCTGTATGCCTCCCTACCGAGATGCAGCTGCTCCTGCGCAGAAGCATGCTAATATTTTAACAGGGCTAAGGTCAAGGCAGGCAATATAAAATCTTCAGTCCTGGCTGCATGAGAACAAGGAGCAGGCTGAATGCTGACTGCCAGACTGAATCAGAGCACAAATGAACATAGCCAGTTAATTTAGTTTGCCTTCTCCGTGGCTCAGACCTGCCTGGGTTTCTGATTTCCATGCTGAAAGCTCTCACGTACCTCCAAGGACAGCAAATCATCCCTAACAAGCCACAAGCCCTTTCTCCACCACTACCAAAGCACCTTGCAATGCTCTGACAGGCAGCAGTGTGTGGCTCAGCATTCCATTGGAGCTAAATATCCTAATGCAGTCCCATTAAAGCTCTCACTTCATGTCTGAAAACCTCATCTTCAATCACACACTTGGCCTGCAGATACTGCACCTCCATTCATTTCCCTCCCCTGCTCCTTGGTTTGTAATAAATAATTGCCAGGCTTTCAAGAGGAGGATAAATGGAAACAAGTCATTTGAAGCCTGCATTAGAATCAAGGGTTCTCATCTCCCTTTACCTGACCTGCTGGAAACTTCCTCTTCGGCCCTGCTCCAAATCAATAGCTGAGAGCAGCATGGTGCCTGCTAAATAGCATCAAGCAAACCTACTTTGTATGGGAACAATAGAAAGAAAGTCCATACTTAAATGCCCTTGGGAAACTTTTGCCTAAGAAGCAGCTGCATCTCACTACAGAGACAGATAGATTTCAGTGGAGCAACTCCCAGTCTATTGAAGACATGACTGGAAAATGTTTCTATACAATATTCAGTGTTAGAAGCTCCTCTCAGCACAGTTAAGCAAGGAAAGCTGATCCCAGCTCGTGTCTGCCTTCCTTATGGTGTCAAATCCAGAGCTGAGGGAGGAAGACAGGCATCTGTCTGAGCATACTGTAAGGATGCCTGATCTTGTGAGCCCCATCTGCTGTGGAACTGTGTTTGCATTTGTTGGGTATCCAAATATTGTGGAGAATGTAGGGGACTCCTTCAGAAACAAAGCAGAACTTCCACACATCACAGAACCACAAAGGTTGGAAAAGACCTCCAGGATCATCAAGTCCAACCTCCTACTCAACACCTCCATGACCATGGTAGCTCCCTGCTTTGAAATATCTCTATGGGGGTGTCTAAGACTTTAATCTCCAGCAAACAGCTTAGGAACAGCAAAACTAGGGGAAAAAAAACCACTTTCAGTCACACTGTAATTAAGCAGCTCCAACCTCCTTATTCATCCTGGTGAGAAAGTGTCCTGGAGTCACTTCAGTTCTGGAGTTTTCACTACCACACAAATTGTCTCTACAGCAAAACCCAGAAAAATGTGCTGGAGCAAAACCAGTGACAGAAAATCTCAGCTCTTGGCTAAAAAAAAAAAGGTTATATACAATCTGACTTTAGATTTAAGAGCTCTAGGACCAGACCTTGACTTTGCCACTGTTTACAAGCTGGTTTAAACTCCATGGACTGGAGTTTGAAAGGACAGGCAAGGACCTTGAGAGCAATCTCTGCTCCTTTACAGAGCCTTTTCTTTCACAAACGAGTTAGCAACATCCAGGGACAACTCTTCTTGTGACCTCAGTCATGTGCTGCACAAGCTGGCCAGAATCATCTCAGGCTACAGTCAGTACACGAAGCCAGGGCACTCACCTCAGGATAGGATCCAAAATGCCATGGGGAATTATTCCAGCAGCTCTTTAGACACTCAAGGAAGGATAAACAGGTCACACAGAGAAACATCCAGACTGGCAAAGCCCCTCAGGCTCACCAAGTCCAACCTATAACCCTACTCAACAAGATGCACCTGAAACCATGTCCCTCACAACCACACCTAAACGACCCTTAAACACCTCCAGGCTGGGTGACTCAACCACCTCTCTGGGCAGCTTATTCCAGTGCCTGACCACTCTCTCCGTGAAAAACTCTTTCCTAATGTCACCATTCACCAGGATTTGAGAGGACATCCCTGAGGCTCTCTGCATGCCTTGCAAGAAGGCAAAGAGGAAATTCAGTATTAGCAGCAAACACAAGAGGGAAGTGCAGCACCAAAATCCAACCTGCTGCAGGGAAAGAGCAACAGGATCTCAGGCTGGGGTTAAAGCTCTGTGCTGAAGAAGAGCTGGGTCAGTTCATGCTAGAACCTTTTCTCCTTCCCCTTGTACTTATGCCTGGAGCCGTGAAGAATCTCATTCACTTTACATGGCCTGAGATGGGTCATTTTAGTGAACAAGACTGCAGGCTGCAGCTGAGTACAGGATGTGTCACAGCCACAGTTTCCATGTACTTGAACAAGTGTTGCCACTTAAACCCAAGGTTATATTCGACTGGACTGCATGAAGGTACTTTGCAATTATCCACAGATGTCCTTGTCTAAAGTAAACTCTTCCATCAGCTGCCAGAATGCTGCTTCTACAAAGACAATGCTACCAAACCCCAGGGCAGGAATTTGAATCCGGCCACACAGGACTCTGTATTCAGTATTTCAGAGGTCAATACAGGAAATCCTACCAGATTTAATGGAGATAATGAGCTTCCAGACTGCACTTTGAACACAGCCACAACAATTCTCCATCTCAGTGATGCTACAGAGCAATTCAAAATCCCTGTGTCAAGCAAACTCCTCTTTCAAAAATGAGTTTTAGGTTGCAAAGAGGATTTCTGCAGGATCCCTTTGCATTTCCAGAAAACCCAAAGGACAGCTCTACTTGGGGACTCCCTAGCAGCTCTCTAAAGACCCTTTCTCGGAGGATGAAAGGTTTCCATGCTTCATTACTATTTTTTTTTTCCTGAAGTAGCACATCTCCAGAGAAGGGCCACGAGGATGAGCAGAGCAGCTCTGCTATGAGGACAGACTGAAAGAGTTGGGGCTGTGCAGGCTGGAGAAGAGGAGGCTCCCAGGTGACCTTCTTGTGGCCTTCCAGAATCTGAAGGGGGCTACAAAAAAGCTGAGAAGGGACATTTTAGGCTCTCAGGAAGTGATAGGACGAGAGGGGATGGAGCAAAGCTGGAGGTGGGAAGATTCAGTCTGGAGGTGAGGAGGAAGCTGTTGAGCATGAGAGTGGTGAGAGCCTGGAATGGGTTGCCCAGGGAGGTGGTTCAGGCCCATCCCTGGAGGTGTTTAAGGCCAGGCTGGCTGAGGCTGTGGCCATAGAATCCATATTGCTGTTGCAATCCATAGAATCACAAAATTGTTTCATTTGGAAAAGACCTCTAGGATCATCAAATCTGACCATCAACCACAGCCCTTAAACCATGCCCTGCATGACCCTGACTTCTAACTCAGCATAACACCAAGGATTCCTGCTAAGGACTAAGGGCCATCTACAAGGGTTCAAGTGAAATAGGAGTCCAGGTCAGAAGTAGGAAGCTCAAAGCCTTCATCCAGACTTTGTGCTCTTTAAAAAAGAGAGGTATAGAGTGTGGAAATGTTCCCTGGAGTCAAATGGAATGAGAAACAGATGGGAAATGATTTGCAAACAGGAACTCTTTTCTTTCCTTGTTTGCTTGCCTTGGTTTGTTTACCCCTCAAAATCCTAACAAGAAACACAAGTAGGATCACACAACTGCAAGCTACTTCATACCAGCAGGGGAGAACAAACAAAACCACAAAGCAGAGACAAAACAACACATTTATTTTTAGGTGATGTGTTGAGCAGGGCATCGAGGCTTACCTTGGGCCCCAGTCCAGCAGACATTGATGCATGGACTTAATTTTATTGCTGGGAGTACAAGGAGGCTGCGCTGGGTGGTGAAGTTAAACACAGGCGGAGACTCCTAGGACCGCAGCCTCACCCAGTAAATCTCAATGCCTCTTTTTCTTGTGGATGACAAGAGCAAGGTTTATGCTAAGTGTTATTAGCAGAGATTAGCGTTTTGACTAAGCACATTTAATTTGCTGCACGGTTCAGTCAGAGGAAGACAGCTGAAATCAAAGCACCGTGGAAATTTATGCTCTGATTGCAACATTTCGAGTAAGTGACTGCAAAGAGTTACACGTGGAGCCACACAGGGTGGAATTGAGTTTGCAGAGTACAGCCTCCAGCTTTTAGCCACTGGGATAATGAAGATCTAAATAGGAACTCAATTGCAAGCACTTGCAGCTGAAGCAGGATGTTGGATGATGTTCATTCATATTGAAATTAGATCTTTAAGTTCCTCTCAATGTATGTCCATTACAGATACTTCCTTAAGTATCTGTAACCGACCTACACCTACATGGAAAGTAAACCCTCCTCTGTCATTGAAAGAGGATTTCCAGCGTAAATTATTACCACAAATGGTTAAAAATTGCTCTTTTATGCTCCTAAGTGTGTTTGATGACTACATTAGTCAGATTTTTTTCTCTCCTGAATTTGCTTATCCTGCTTTATTGCACTTCTATTATTTCTGTTTCAATGAACTTTGGGAAACTTGATTAAGTGTTTTCACTTTTGCTTGTAAGCACTTTCACTCTCTCCTCCACTCTGTATCCAAACAGAGGCTCCAGTTTGTGTGGACATGGTTTAATGGCCATAGTGGTCTTAGGACTTGATGACCACAGCTCACAGGATGTTAGGCGTTGGAAAGGACCCAAGGAGATCATCCAGTCCAACCCCCCTGCCAAGCAGGACAATCCTATCTAACACAGATCACAGAGGAACACATCCAGACAGGCCTGGAAAGTCTCCAGAGAAGGAGACTCCACAACCTCTCTAGGCAGCCTGTTCCAGTGCTCTGAATAGAATAGAATAGAATAGAATAGAATNTTGTTGCCAGAGAGTGATTGGCATTGGAATGGGCTGCCCAGGGAGGTGATGGAGTCGTTGTCCCTGAAAGTGTTGAAGCAAAACCTGAATGGGGCACTTAATTCCATGGTCTGGTTGATTGGACAGGGTTGGGTGCTAGGTTGGACTGGCTGAGCTTGGAGATCTCTTCCAACCTGCTTGATTCTATGATCACACAGGGGCGCATGCAGGCAGGTTTTGAATATCTCCAGAGAGGGAGACTCCACCACCCCCTTGGGCAGCCTCTTCCAATGTTCTGTCAACCTCACAGGGAAAAAATTCCCCTCCACTGCTTTTAGTTTCTTATTGCCTCCCTCGGAGACAAAACCAAATGACCAATCTTCATCTCTTTTCCAACAACTCTACAAAACAATTAGGAAGATTTCAAGTGACCATAAACACCTCCTTCCCTTCCTTTCTTTCAACATTATACCCAACAAATTTATTCATCTAACAATGGTCCCATTCAGGAGAGGAGAACGCAGCTAAAGAAATCACAACAAAACATAATCATTACAACAAAAGCAAAAGTCAGAAAGAAAAAGGCTTTGCAGAAAAGCTGCAGACTTTGTACAACCTCCTGCAGATCAGCATATTTTACTGTGTGTGGGAGTTGGGGAAATCCCAGCAGCTCTCTATTGTATCTTGTTATTTCTTGGCTCATTCCCAGGCAAATAAATAATCATCCAAAGACACCAGATTCATACAAGCCTAGCAGAAACAGAGACAAAATCCAACAGATAAGATAGCCAATGCTCAAGATGTTTCTTGCACATGGGCTAGAAGTTGGGAGTCTATTCATCTTGTTTGCTCAACTCTTCTTCCTCTTACAGAGACCAGGATTACAGTGAGTAGACCACAACAGGACTTGGCTAACCATGCTTCTCAAGGCCAGATTCAGTGGATTTCATATCAGTGAAATGCTGTGAACTCACTACCACTCACTGGCAGCTTCAGATCCCTTTGAAAGGGCTACCTGTGTGACTGAAGAGGGGCTGCAAGTACACTGCACCCTCACTTCCCTCTGGCCAGCTGCACTGCTGAAGCAAGCAGCTCTGCAGGGAGAAGCTCCAAACACGCAGCTCTTTGCTGAGTAGGGGCAAGGATGCAGTGGTGCACAAGGTAAGAGAAGGTGAACTCCATCTTTGCATTGCTCCTTCTTCTGTGGCTTGTTCATTTTTCAGTGACCCACAAAAGGTCATTTTGCTAAGACTGCCAAAGGAAGCTGCCATCCCTCCCAGCAGGCGAATTCTGCTCTTGTGTACCCTGAGCATCCTCACTCCATGGGGACAATGAACTGAAAGAACTGGGCTCCAGAGAAGGGTTGGCACAGTAAATCATCTCCTAGCAAGAAAGCTAGGAGTCCTTCCTCAAACAGGAACCTTCATTGCCTTCTAACCAAGAATAGCTCAAAGCATTTAAAAATACATGTGTTATTTTATTTCCAGGGCTTGGAAGTTAGGCAAGCTGCACCAGATGTCATCTCCTACCCTCTCCTCTCAAAGTGAAATACCTGAAGGACACTTTGCCTCTTGAGATACCTGATGGTCCTACTTGACTCTACAGCTCTATGCACAAAGAAAGAGATTGTGATGAATTCTTGTCTGCAAGGAGAAAAATACACTCCAAATTTGAAGGAAATCCAAGCTAGAAAAGCAAATTCTCCTGTGCCTATGACCAGCTTGGATCCTGCAAGCCTAAGCCACAGCTGCTCTCTAACGAAGCCAATAATGCTGTGACCAATCCTGGGTCCAAATCCACCTCCACATCTCCACATTTGTAGCAGAGTTTGGAGTTAGAGCCTCAAGGCAATAAAAGCTGAAAATGGATACAAAAAAACCCTGGTCTTTAGGGAGTGCTCTGCAGCCTCAATAAATCCTCCCTGAGCCCAAAGCTCATGAGAGAGGTTTGAGGTGAGGTAGGTACAGTGAAAGGTGAGAAAGTCCTTTCACAGCCTTCTGGACAAAGTACAGAACCTTGTTCTCCTATAAACCAGATGCTCTCTCTATTTTTGAATACTCTGGAGGGACTCAAATATTGCAGTGATGAGAGAAGAGGAGGCTCATGTAAGTACCTATGCAGATGGATGCTTAGCAAAGGAAGGAAGCCATCCCCGTGGAACAAAACCACAAAGAAATGCTCATTCCAACTCAATTATCAAAGCCCAAACAGGTACAATATCTGGACAAAGGTGTTTGAGGCTTTAAGATTAAGCTGCTCTCAGGAATGTTGCCCTTCCACTTCCACTAAGGCTCAGCAGTTGTTCCAAACACGCTCAGATGGATGTTATAACAGAAAACCCAAGCAGTCACAAAAGGCAGCACACAGAGCAATTATCAACAGCACAAGAAAAGGGCTGAAGTTTGCTGGAGATTCTTTGGGTTTAGCTCTGTAAATACTCTGATTAATATATATTTTGTAACTCAGTTTGCATGCTCTTTTGAATCAAGTGTGGGGCAGCTGTTCCATTTTTCTCAGTGATAAATCACCCTTCCTTGCTGTTGGGGAACTCAGGAGACCAGAAGAAAAACAAAAAGAAGAAGAGAGGGAAAAGTGCTGAGGGTGGACTCAGCTTTAATTGCTCAGCACATTCTGATGCTCAACCCCAAAGTGTTGTTGACACTTCGACATGTAGGCAAACAACTGAAGGATGGACTTGCCAAAGCAAGGTAAGGGAGAAGCCTTCCTCCCATCTGCTGGTGGACCTGAAACTGCCTTGTGGAATAAATGTGTATGGAAAAGGGTTAAAGCAGGGAGATCCAAAGTAGATGTTAGGAAGTTCTTTGTAGTGAGGGTGGTGAGACACTGGCACAGGTTGAGGATGGTGAGACACTGGCACAGGTTGCCCAGGGAGGTTGTGCAACACAGAAGCACCGAATGTGATCAAAGATCACATTCGGTGCTTCTGTGTTGCACAACCTCCCTGGAAGTGTTCAAGGCCAGGCTGGATGAGGCTTTGAGGGACCTGTTCTAGTGTGAGGTGGCCCTGCCTATGGCAGGGGGTTGGAACTGGATGATCTTTGAGGTCCCTTCCAACCTAAACCATTCTATGAACCACTGCATGACCAGGCTCCAAGTCTAAGGGAGCAATCATGCTGTGTCCTTCATTGCTCAGCATCTGCACAGGGTTTGTCCTGTGGCAGGCTTTCTTTATACTGGAGACAAGAGGAAGAAGGGACAGTCTTTGCCTTGCTGCTCCTATAGAAGAGGTGCCGGCCCAGGAAGAGCTCCACATCCTGTTCCTTTCCCTTTCCCTGCCCCTCCCCGGGGCTAATAATGCATTTCAATTGGTAAGAATTCAAAAGCAGAGCCTTAAACAAGGACTTTCTGAAAGAATCTGCCCTCTCCGTTTTTGTTGTTAAGGGAGGGAGGTTAGGAAGGAGGAAAGCAAGCTCCTTGTTCTGTTTCCTGCTGTTGTGCTGGTTTATTTCAGCGTGCTACCATTGTTAGACTCAACCCTTTGCATGCAAATGAGAGGAGGTCGCATCAGGCTGGGAAGATGACTAAATTTGGCTCAAATTCCTTCAGAGTCTGACCTCTTTCTATTGAAGTATATAGCAACACTCCCACTCACTGTTCAGTGGGGCAGTTTGAAACAATCCCCTCCCTCCCCAGTCATTTCTGTGTTGCATTGAAGGAAGTGATATAAATAATCCCCCTAAGAATGCATTTCCCTGTAGGTAAAGGGAGCTTCACTCAGGAAAAAGTTAGGAGAGCACCAAGAACAGAGGCAAGCCTCTTGCTGCAGGAGCTCATGCACATGCCTGGCTTTGGGCACTTGGAAGTTGTTTCACTGAAGTAAGATACTGGTAGATAGTAAATGAAGATGAGGCAGCAGTGCCCAAGTGGGCAGCAGAGCCAATGGCATCCTGGGCTGGCTCAGGAGCAGTGTGGCCAGCAGGACAAGGGAGGTTCTTCTGCCCCTGTGCTCAGCACTGCTCAGGCCACAGCTTGAGTGCTGTGTCCAGTTCTGGGCTCCTCAATTCAAGAGAGATGTTGAGGTGCTGGAAAGTTGATGTTCCTGGAGGTGTTCAAGAAAAGCCTGGATGGGGCACTTAGTGCTGTGGTCTGATTGATTGGACAGGGCTGGGTGCTTGGAGGTCTCTTCCAACCTGGCTGATTCCATGACTCTATGATAGAATCATAGAATCATTCAGAGTTGGAAGGGACCACAAGGATCATCTAGTTCCAACCCCCCTGCCATGAGCAGGGACACCCTATCCTAGAGCAGGCTGGCCAGAGCCTCATCCAGCCTGGCCTTAAACACTTCAGGGGATGGGGCCTCAACCACCTCCCTGAGCAACCCATTCCAGCCTCTCACCACTCTCATGCTCAACAACTTCTTCCTCACATCCAGTCTGAATCTCCCCACCTTCAGCTTTCCTCCATTGCCCTTAGTCCTGTCATTAACTGAAATGTCAGGAAAGTCATTCATGACTTCATTCCTGAAGTCAGGAAAATGGTTAGCAGTAATTATTTAAGCACACAGCAATATCCAGAATCAGGCCAGTAAAGGGGAAAGAATAAAACTAAGACTTTCTGTGGATATCTCTCAGCAGTTTAAAATAAACTCCACAGCACAGATTTATTCAGACACAATCATTTCATAGATTTCCAGGGTTTTTTTTCCTCTACAATTATTGCTAATCTGGGGACTGAAATGCAATTTTCTGTAGTGTTTGTAGTTTAACAAATTTTCTTCCTACTTTTATTTTCTCTCCTTTTCTCCTATCATCACGATGACAGCTTCCATTTTTAACTTCCCATCAAAAGAGAAAAGAAAGAAAGAAAAAAAGTGGGAGGAAGCATCACTTCAAGGCACATACTTAAATGCTTGGTGGGGAGAGGGGAGAAATAAAGGGACTGCTTCCCTGTGAAAGGGTTTCCATGTAAAAAAGCACAGATCAAATGCAGAGGCACCCACCAAAGTTTTAAGGCCACAAAGGAGGAGAGGCTGAGGGAGCTGGGGATGTACAGCCTGCAGAAGAGGAGGCTCAGGGCAGACCTCATTGCCCTCTACAACTACCTGAAGAGAGGCTGTAGCCAGGTGGGGTTGGGCTCTGCTGCCAGGCAACCAGCAACAGAACAAGGGGACACAGCCCCAAGCTGTGCCAGGGGAGGTCTAGGCTGGATGTTAGGAGGAAGTTGTTGTCAGAGAGAGTGATTGGCATTGGAATGGGCTGCCCAGGGAGGTGGTGGAGTCGCTGTGCCTGGAGGTGTTGAAGCCAAGCCTGGCTGGGGCACTTAGTGCCATGGTCTGGTTGATTGGCCAGGGCTGGGTGCTAGGTTGGCCTGGCTGAGCTTGGAGGTCTCTTCCAACCTGGTTGATTCTGTGATTCTCATAGCTTGGGAGCTTGAAATGCTGCTGCCTTGAAATTGTTTTTCAAGCCAGTGTGTAGTCAGCCCCACTGATGGGCTACAAATGATGCCCTCAGTCGGCCTGGATATGTAACATCTCATTTGTGTTCCTTCTTGTTCACTCTTAACACCTTTGCTGCTTCCAGTGGAGTTAGGTGCAGCAATTCATCCAACCAATAGAGCTTCAATATTATAACTTCTATAATGTGGATTTTTTTTCTTCCTTTTTTTTTTAATGGATGCTATGAATCTGTCACAGCTTAGAGAAAAGAGATTCTCATCTGGGCAATGTCCCTGGAAGCTACTTCCATAGCAAACTACATTTTTATTGTCATTTCCTGATTGAGTAATACAGCTGGAGCAAAAATCCATGCCTGAGTGAAGCATATCGAGTGAAGTCGAAACACAACCAATCCTCATGGATTTCTGCTGGCTGCAAATCCCTGTACATTGATCAGATTCTCCTGGGAATTGCCTGCAGTGCCTGTTAGGGTGGTGGGAGGGTAGGGTTCAGTGCCCATTTGGGATTTTCATCTTGTCCTTTCACGGCTCCACAACTGGCTGTGCCTTTGTGGTGCTGCTGGCATGGCTGGGGATGAGTTCATCAGCAATAAACACTTGTGGAGGCTCTGGCAACACATTTCAGCACAAATATTATTAACAATGATCTTTAACTCTCTTCCTCCACTAAAATGGAATGGCTTAGGTGCCTGATCTCAATTTCCCAGCTGGAAAATACCTGCCATGCCTGAAATCCATGATTAGATGCTTCTTGGTTTTACACACTGACTTTAATGAAGGACTTGCCAATTAAGAGTGGGGGTAAACAAAAAGAATCAGTGCCTCAGCAACATCAAAGGGGTTGAAAGTGACTTCGAGAAATGAACAAGCAGTGCTTTGTGCAGTGTCTTTCTGGAGCTTTCATTTTCACGGTGCTTGTTAGTTCAGGCAGTGTGAGGATGGCTTGCTGGCCTACTGGGAACACAGCCCCCACTGTGGCACAGGAGTGCCGACTGCAGCATGTGGTCCTTTCTCTCTGTGCCTTTGGATAAAGCAGCAGAAAATAAACTGGCATGGGAGGGGAAGGAGCAGATAGTTGGGAGCTTTCCCCTTCTCTGGCTTCGCTGAGACAACAAAAATGGAAGTGGTCTGTTTGATTTCTCTAGTGCTAATAAGTGTAATGACAGATTCATCACTGCCAACACTGCTTTCCTTCTCCAACATAAAAATCCTTCCTCCACTTTAAAAATCCTTCCTAATGGTTTTTATTTCTTTACAAGGTTGTAGTTTCATGCTGCTCTCTACAGCCCTTGAGCTGAGCCTGTCTTGTCTTTAAAAGTAAGGAGAAAGCAGGGAGGCTGTGGAGTGTGTGGTGAAGGAGAGAATAGGAGGACCTCAGAGGAAAAAAAAACCAACCCAAAACACATAACACCAAACAAAACCAACCAACCAGAAAACCCCAACCAAGCAAAACCAAAGCCAAACCAAGCCAAACAAACAAAAAACCAAAAAAGAAAAGCAAAGCCAAACAAACCAACAAAGGGGAAGAAGGATGCTTGCTGTCACAAATAAACCCCTTGGCTTACACCTCGAAGATATAAAACTGAAGACTGAACTGAAATACGACTGGGAAGAAAGCAGCAATGTTTGCTCCACCCACCCCGTAGGAACATGCAGCTTCTGCGTGGGAGCAAGGAGAGGAGCAGAACTCTGTGTCACAGCAGACCTGACACTGGGAGGGGCAGGGACTGCCCTGGAGCTGACATGCTCCGAGGCCCGCATTCCGAGTGACAGCCTGGAGAGGGCTGAGGAGGGTGCAAGAACGCGCCAGAGAAGTCTGGCTTAACCACTAGCGCTACCAAATCAAAGCAACGTCAAGTGATGGAGAGAGCCCCTGAAGTCCCAACACTGTCACACAGAGTACCCTGCCAGCCTTCTGCTCTGTCCCCTGTGTAGTTTGGACCATATTTCACCGAGCTTTTCTTCCAAAGCAAAAAAAAAAAAGCATTAGAACAAATATTCGCCTGTGCTGTTGTATCAGCTTTCTAAAGCACTCCTTGGCTTCTCCCATCCGCTCCAGCAGCGGCCCTGCCCCGCGCATCCCCCGTCTCTCACTCCGCACATCCCCAGCCCTCGCTCCGTGCAGCTCCCGTCCCTTGCTTCACCGCGCGGCTCAGCCCCAGCGTAGCGCCGGCAGCGGGTGGGCGCCGCAACCCCGCGGGGGGCCGGAGCGGGGCCGAGGCTGCCGGCCGGGGCTGCCCCCGCCCGCCCGGAGGCGGCTCTAAGCACGGGGGCGGGCGGCTGCTCCTCGCCGCTCCGGTGCCGGCGTGGGGCTGCGTGGGGCACGCACGTGTGGCGGCGGCGGGGGCCCAGCGGCTGGGCTGGGCGCGGAGCGGGGAGGGAGGCAGGGCCCGGCCGCGGCCCCCGGCGGGGCGCTGGGCGCTGCGGGAGTGCATGGCCCTGCGCGGGCGGCGATGGCTGCGTGATGGCCCAGCGCGGGCAGCCCGCACCGCACGCCATGGCTGCCAAAGAGGAGCTGTACAGCAAAGTCATCCCCCGGCGGAACCGGCAGCACCGCGCGGGGACCATCAAACATGGCTCGTCGCTGGAGATCCTCCTGTCAATGGGCTTCCCCAAAGCTCGGGCGTAAGTCTCCGCACGGCCCCCTTCCCCCTGCGGTTCTTCCCTCTTTCGTTTTACGGCGGCGAGAAGCGACGGGCGCCTTTCTGCTTCGCTGCTCCAGACCGCCACCGGCGGCCGGCGCGGCGCCGAATCCGCGGGAGGGAGCTCCGGCCACCGGGGACGCCGGGCAGCCACGGGATGCGCTGCCGGGAGCGGCCCGGGCAGTGAAGGGATGCGCTGCCGGGAGCGGCGCTGCCAGAGCGGCTCGGCGCGGCAGGGGTTGTGCTGCCGGGAGCGGCCCGGGGATGCGCTGCCGGAGCGGCCCAGGGATGCTATACGGGCCGAGGGATGCGCCGGGTCGCCCCTCCCGGCGGCCGCCACAGCCAAGCATGAGCGCGCTGGGCCGGCTCCGGGGGGGCGAGGGAGAGGGTGAGGTGCCGGGGTGGGGGGCAGGCAGGTGCTGTCCCGGGGCGCGTCCCCTCCTGTCCCGTCCCGTCCCTGCAGGGTGCTGAAGGGCCTGGGGGCTGCCCGGGGCAGCTCGACCGCACCGCCCGGCACAGGCATCCCAGGGAAGTTTGGGATGGTCGAGGAGGCATTTTTTTGCCTCCGCAGTTGCAATCGGAGCCGATCGCTCCCGCACTTTGGAAATAAGGAGCCCTTGGCGCAATTGCTTTGCCTCACTCGGTCACCCGGGAGATTTCCTTTAATCCACGTACAAGCCAACAAAAAAGGAATGGAGCTATAGAAGATTGCCCTAGTCCAAAGCAGTAGGTTTTTCTTACCCCAGTTTAGCAATGCCCTGGTGCAATCTCCCTGCATGTGCTTATGCTTCAAATTAATTAGGCAGCAACCTAATGATAACTTAATAATGACTCCCCAGGCTTAAACGTGGTGACTCCTGAAGCGGGACTTTGCACTTCAGGATGCAAATGAAACCAGTGAGGATTTGGATGATTCCTTGATCTGCTAAAGTTTTCCTTTTGTTGATGATGCTAGTCAGAACTCAGAGGCTTTGCAGCCTGTCTTTGTGCAGTGTTGTTAATAAATATGCACACGTGCAGCTTTAAGGACATGTCAGCTGTGGATTCATGAGACTGTCCTGGATCCAGTAGCACATACAGAAAACCTAATGTCTGTGTTCCATTGTCCTACTTGTGCTCTCTATGTCTGCCAGAGATCTGTAGGTATCTACTGAAAGCAACACATGGCAGTTACGTACAGTGAATGCAAATGGAGATAGTAGGGGACTGGAGACTTTGTGCTCTGCTCGTTTCAAATACCAGATGTGCATCTTTCAGTGTAGCTGGAGATAAAAGCAGCTTGGTTCTCTGAATGAAGCTAGTTACTACCTGTACAACAGTGCCATCAAGGCTGACAGCCCTGGTCTTATCTAAGTGCTAGCTGAGGAACTGTCTGTGGTTCATAGATTTGCCCAAGAAAACTCTGATATTTGACAAAAATAGACCCAAAGCTTCAGCATATGTCATAGAGAAAGTTAAACACAAAGAACAAGGCAGAGAAAGGGATAAGATATCCCCAACTGCACAGGGTACTTATTGTAGATACAGTTTGAGGTAAAATTCTTTACAGTGAGGGTGAGGAGACATTGGCACAGGTTGCCCAGGCAGGCTGTGGATGTCCCCTCCCTGATAGTGTTCAAGGATAAGTTGGATGAGGCCATGAACAACCTGGTCTTGTGGAAGGTCTCCCTGCCCATGGCAGAGGGGATTTGAACTAGATGATTTTCAAGCTCCTTTCCAATCCAAACCATTCTGAGTCTACAAAAATCCTCTTGACATTAAATCCAAGACTATAACCAACTCAGCTGTCTGCTGGCAGGGGACCACTTTCCTGCCCTGGAGTAGCAAGTAGTGCCCCTATTCCAACCTGCTGGAAATATTGCAAATAACTCATCATTAAAAATGCAGGTAAGAAGGAAAGCAGAAGTAAATACAAACAACTAAGTACTGCCACCAAGGCTATGCTGTGAAAACAGGTTCAGAAATGTGCCAGATAGGACTGCATGGCAGAAGGACATTGCCTAGAGGTCACTGCTTCCCGGGAGCTGCTCTTCGACTAGCAGCATGTGTGAATGAAGGAGGTGACTGAGTTGCCAAGGATGTGAAAACACTTTGTTTCCCAAAGCTGATACTGAGAAGTAGCCTTACAGTAAAGTCCCTTTGAGCCTCCTCCCAGAACTCACAGCTCTGTTTTCTACCCCAAAGCCACAGCTACCACAGCAGAGAATTCAGCAGAACAGGGGACTGCAGCTCTGTGCCTGTAGATTCTGCATACAAATAGAAGCCAGGCTGATACTTGGAAGTGGTGACCATCTGCTTGGATGGTTTATGCAAAACAAAGCTCCCTAGTTGTCAGACTGGTCTGTCAGGCATGTCACAAAACCATCAGTGGCCTCCTGGCTTCCTGTTAGAGCCAGGGGGACTGACAGAGAGGACTGCTGAAGCCAGGGTAAGATACACAGGAGTGACCTGGAGATCACAAGAGTGCTGTTTTTAGACGTAGCATGGAGACAATACTGAGATCCTGGGGAGTGCTCACACTGCCTAACTTTCAGCTTCTAATTCAGCTCGAGTAGCTTCATGTACCTCACATCCCTACCAGCAGTCAGCTTTTGTCTCTTCAAAACTGGAATAGTTAATTATTTGATCATACTTCTCCATGCTTACAGTTCATAACAGCAGGTAGAGCTCAGATGGCCAGGAGGGATAGAAGGAGCTGAGGATTCTCATGTTCATTTTATTTTCCTGGTTCTGTGTTACTTTGATCAAGTCACTTTCACCCTATGCATGCTAGAATAATCAAAGGTAAAAGACAAAATATGATTTCCAGTTATTACTGGATGGGTAGTATAGAGTAGAAAATGGTATCAGCCAGGCTGAAACCTAGAGAGAATGTCAAGGGTTTATACAAAACTGCCCATGGATCCTTTGTTCAAACCAAGGCATTATCCTAATAGCCTTTATCTGGCCATCCTGCATGTGCTTGATGAGGGAGTAGGGATAAAGGGTCCATCAAAGGATGTGTCCTTCTCTTGTGAGCTTTTGAGAGCAGGTATTGAAATTAATAGAGCTCCATTGATGGCAACATCTCCCAACACAGCCCGAGACAGTGGAGGCTTTGCCCACTCCCCCCCCGTGAAGTCCTTCCTGGCATGGGCAGAAGAGCATCTCTGTTGTGTCTCTCTTTCCCCACGTCGAGCTGGGCTGCTCTAAATGACACGGTGGAGGCAGTGATGTACAAACCACCTTTGGGTGCATTCACCTGTGGGTGCTACTTGCTCAAACCACTGCAGGATGTCATCACTTTGGACTACAGCTGTGAAGAGCTGCTGTGTTCTGTTGGGGTTTTTGGCAGTAAACCATCACTACATTTTTTCTTTAGCAATCAGCCCATAATATAGAATGGTTTAGGTTGGAAGGGAGCTCAAAGCTCAGCCAGTTCCAACCCCCCTACCATAGACAGAGACACCTCCCACTAGAACAGGTCCCTCAAGGCCTCATCCAACCTGGTCTTGAACACCTCCAGGGAGGCTGTGGAGGACAGAAGCACCGAATGTGATCAAAGATCAAAGATCACATTGGGTGCTTCTGTCCTCCACAACCTCCCTGGGCAACCTGTGCCAGTGTCTCACCGCCCTCACTGCAAAGAATCCTTTCCTTACATCCAGTTTGAATCTCCCCTCTGCCACTTTAAACCCATTACCCCTTGTCCTGTCATTACAAGACCTTGTCAATAGTCCCTCCACAGCCTTCCTGGAGCCCCCTTCAGATACTGAAAGGCCACAAGAAGGTCTCCTGGAAGCCTTCTCTTCTCCTGGCTGCAGAGCCCCAACTCTCAGCTTGTCCTCATAGCAGAGCTGCTGCAGCCCTCTGAGCATCTTGGTGGCCTCCTCTGGACTAGCTCCAGCAGTTCCATGTCCTTCTTGTGCTGGGGGCTCCAGAAGTGCACCCAGGACTGCAGGTGGGATCTGAGGAGAGCAGAGCCAAGGGGCAGAATCCCCTCCCTTGCCCTGCTGCCCACACTGCTCTTGCTGCAGCCCAGCACAGGGTTGCTGTCTGGGCTGCACTCACACTGCAGGCTTCTATTGAGCTTTGCATCACCCCAGCCCCCCAGGGCCTGTTCCTCAGGGCTGCTCTCAGCCATTTCCCACTCAGCCTGGAGTTGTGCTTGGGATTGTGCCGACCCAGGCTCCTGTCTAGTCACCCAGGAGGAGGCTGTCCCTATCTCAGGTAGTTTCTGATTTAATCAAGGAAGGCAGCAAAGGTGATGGTACTTTGCAATGCAGGGACTATGACAAGCTTTTTACCCAGGGTCTCACAAAAAGTCTACCCAGATTTCCAGCCTCTCAGGACCCTAAACACAAACCCAAGTGTCCTCTAGATAGACATTTCACACAGCTATTATTTCTCAGTTGCCCTGAAATACTGTACCTCATCTTCTTATGGCTCTACTGTCAGTGGCTGCACCCCCAGCTGTAATCTGACTGCCAGCACCTCTTGCTATTGTGTGGCAATCCCTGCATAGGTGTTGATAGTGCTCTTGAGAGTAAATGGAAAGGGAGCAGAGTGTATTTTACACACCACTGAAACCACAGGGGATCCCCTGAAACTATTGTGCATGTACTAGCAATTAAAACAGTCTATGTTACATTAAAACATCAAACCAGTGATAGACTTCAGTTTCTTTCAGGATGAAACCTGTGCCCCAAAATTAAACTACTGGAGCTAATAGAGAGCTAAGCAGCTGAAATCCTGTGGTCTTAACGGTGCAGAAATCAATGTGGCCCCAGAATCTGTGAGTGATTCACAGCTTTTGAAAGTTTCTTGTCAGGATTTAGGCTCCTCCAAAACATCCTCAAGCTCAGAAAGTTAAAATTCTACCAAGAAATACAAATGTCTGCTTGCTTTGGTTTAATGCTGGGTGCACATCTGTGCACAAATACATGAACCTATCAAACTGAAAATGTTCCTTGAGCTTCTGCATACAGTTCTGAATTCAAACCACAGCCCCAAGCTACTGTTTCAGAAGAGATTCAGACCTAGAAAAATTGAGATAATTCTCTGGCCCCTGACATTACTCAAGCTGGGTAAATCACTGCCCATAAACACAACACTTAAATTATAGCCATCAAGTGTTTTTGGTTGCCATCTCTTGGTGATAAGTGTAAGAGATGAGCTCTGTCTCAACAGAGGTGGTAAAGCTTTCCAAAGCTGACCTGATGTTCCTTCTTCTCATCTCAGCCTGAAAAAAGGGCTTCTACAGAAGGGTCCATGATCTTAGAATCATAGAATCAGCCAGGTTGGAAGAGACCTCCAAAGCTCATCCAGTCCAACCTAGCACCCAGCCCTGGCCAATTACCAGACCATGGCACTAAGTGCCCCAGCCAGGCTTGGCTTCAACACCTCCAGGCACAGCGACTCCACCACCTCCCTGGGCAGCCCATTCCAATGCCAATCACTCTCTCTGCCAACAACTTCCTCCTAACATCCAGCCTGAACCTGCNCAAGGTGTGGCCTGAGCAGTGCTGAGTACAGAGGCAGAATAACCTCCCTTGTCCTGCTGGCCACACTGTCCTGCTGGCCATTGTCTCTCCTGGCCACCTGGGCACACTGCTGGCTCATTTTCAGCTACTGTCCACCAGTACCCCCAGGTCTCCTTTTGCCTGGCTGGTTCAATGTATAATGCTGTGCTCCTGGATGGATCTGCTGACACTCTACACCACTGCAAACACTTGCCCCTCGCAAAAATGGGATACACAGGAATGTTATGCAGTTCACCATGGATCAACCTGACTGCTTTTCCTAGACTACACATTGACTCCTTCCTCTCTCCCATAAAAGACCACCTAGGTTTAAGTCTGTGTTCATAGGCATGAAGAAGACATAGTTCACAAAGCTGCAGCACATTTCCCCTGGTCCTGAATAGAACCAAGCCAGATGGATTTTGAGTTTGTTTCTCAGTAACTGTGAGAATTTAGGAGTATTAAGAGTTTCATTATTCTCAAAGAAAAGAAGCTCAGATCCAGTTTACAAACAGCAAAATCTTCTCTTGTGTTTTGAAAATGTTTTCTGGGCTGCTAAAAGATGTTTTGCCTAGAAACAGACTTAGCAACACAGCAGTATTTCAGCACAGAAAGGCTGCAAAGTCTCTCATTCCTCTAGGGTTTGAACTGGATTTGGGAAAATAACTCCATGGGAAGAAAGTGCTGCAGATAATCTTTGGGTTTTGAAGTGGTTTCTATTCCTTCACAGCCTTGCCTTCGGGGTATGGGTCTAAGTTGCAGCAAAAGAGGTTCAGCCTCAACACAAGGGGGAACTTCTTGACTGTAAGGGTCACAGAGCACTGGCACAGGCTGCCCAGAGAGGTTGTGGAGTCTCTTTCTCTGGAGACTTTCAAGGCCTGTCTGGATGTGCTCCTCTATGATCTGTGTTAGATAGGATTGTCCTGCTCTGGCAGGGGGGTTGGACCCGATGATCTCCTTGGGTCCCTTCCAACCCCTAATATCCTGTGATCCTCTATTAGTTTTCTGCAAATACTCTTGGCTGGAATTCACCTTACTACAAAGAAGCAGCCCAAAACTTAGGCATCCCCCAAGCCTCACTTGAGCCCAAGTTTAAGAAGAGCTTTCATGATTCACATAGACTTGTGTTGGCCCAGAGTGTGGAGGGAAACCCCATCCCAAGAAGAAGCCTGTGAATAGAAATGCTTCTAGAAGCAACAGTGTAGAAAGAAGCTACATTGACAGTGGATTTCCAAGTTTGTTAAGAGCACTGGAGAAAATCTTCAGCTACTGAACAGAAAATCCAGGTGTTGTGGCTGCAAGGGCAAAAGCTCCCCCTAATGCTCTGTCTGTGGTCATCATTTGGGACAGTGAGGTTTGGGCTTGGATTGTACCACTGGACTGTGCAGTAGAGAAACAGTCTAACCAAGATGCTTCCACTTCTAGTATTGCTTATCAGCCACCAGGCCAAGGGACATCTTTAAGTAGCAGCTTCCTAAGAAGTGTTTGTGATCTGCTTGCAGTCTACAGATAGTGGAAGAGGAAGAGCTTGATGGAGGGAGCTGCCTGAAGGGAGGCTGTAGCCAGGTGGGGTAGGTCTCTTCTGCCAGGCAGCCAACAACAGAACAAGGGGACACAGTCTCAAGTTGTGTTGGGGAAGGTCTAGGCTGGATGTTAGGAGGAAGTTGTTGGCAGAGTGATTGGCATTGGAATGGGCTGCCCAGGGAGGTGGTGGAGTCACTATCTTTGGAGGTGTTCAGGCAAAGCCTGGATGAGGCACTTAGTGCCATGGTCTGGTTGATTGTATAGGGCTGGGTGCTAGGTTGGCCTGGCTGAGCTTGGAGGTCTCTTCCAACCTGGTTGATTCTGTGATTCTAGGGGCAGATCACTTGGACACGACCTGCTTCCCTGCTATGACCTTTTCCTTTCTTTGTGCCTGTTTAAGCTTTGGTCAGAAGTGATGAGGGATGCAGCTCTTTGGCCATGCTGGGGTTTAAGGCATTGTAACCTGAGCAACAGTCAGAGCAATTAACTGCTCTAGTTCATGTCTTGCAATTCCTAGGTTCAGCACCGAGGCCTCTGAACAATTTTGTACATCTGTGCTGGAAGGGATCCAACAGGGCTGCACTGTGCAGTGGAACATGGATACTGCAACTGAGTTAGCAGCTGCCAGGAAGGTGCACTGGAGAAAGGCTTGAGCAAGCCTACATTTGGGACTGAGTCCCATGGCTGCTACGGATATGGATTTCATTCACTGGCTTCATTGCAGACTTCTGCTGTGAGACCAAGAGATGATTACTGCAGTATTCAGACTGCAGTGTGCCACTGGCTGCACCATGTTTGGTGTGGGGGAGATCCATATTAGACAGTTCCTCATTTTAAAGATCTAAAGTGATAGATCTAAACCATAGAGGGCTCTTTATTTCCACAGTCTAGTCTGGAAACTCGGGCACAGAGAAGCTTAGATGTATTCCTCCAATCTGTAGTTGTAGACAGCAATAAGGAGGCTCAGGGGTGACCTTATTGCTGTCTACAACTACCTGAAGGGTGGTTGTGGCCAGGGGGAGGTTGCTCTCTTCTCTCAGGTGGCCAGCGCCAGAACGAGAGGACACAGCCTCAGGCTGCGCCGGGGGAAGTTTAGGCTTGAGGTGAGGAGAAAGTTCTTCACTGAGAGAGTCATTGGACACTGGAATGGGCTGCCCAGGGAGGTGGTGGAGTCGCCGTCCCTGGAGCTGTTCAAGGCAGGATTGGATGTGGCACTTGGTGCCATGGTCTGGCCTTGAGCTCTGTGGTAAAGGGTTGGACTTGATGGTCTGTGAGGTCTCTTCCAACCCTGATGATACTGTGAGACTGTGACACTGTGTGGGCTGCACTTGGCACCTAAACCTGTAGAGTTTCAGTCTGTTAGCTTAATCACAAGATTTAGATGTGTCTATTTCCATGACATTGTCCAAAGTTTTCAAATGGAGAGAGATCTTCTCTTATCAGAGGCTGAAGAAGTCATTCCTGTGATAAGGTCCCACTCTAAAATGATAATGGCAGCAGTAGCTCTCCATATCACCTCGGTGATTCTGGATGCTCTATACATAACTGCCATGAATCAGATCTGATAGTTGGGAGAAGTGGAGCAAGCAGATATTCAGGTCTGATACAGACAAAGAAAAAGCTTGGTGTTTGCCACAAACATCAAGAAATTGGTTCAAGGACAGAGCATCCCTGGACACAAAGTGCTCACAGAAGAGCCAAGGTCAGCAAGTCACTGCAGTGCTTGCTGCAGAAGTGCCAGCTGCCCAGAAAGTAAGTTTGCACATGTTCAGAGGAGAAAACAATCCCAGCTTTATAGTGCCTTCATAAACCATTCTTCACTGAGATGTCACATTTAAATGTCTGAGCAGCATCACTACAGGCAGCAAGCTCCTGGTTCAATAGCAAGGCAGCCAGAAGACAGCAGTCCCTGGATTTCTGAGATGTGTTTTCCAGGACTAACTTTGGCAAAGACTGTAAGAGATGTCAGGAAGTGTCCTGGTCCCTAAGTACTTAATTCATTTTGGTATTAAAATAACATCACAGAATCACACAATGTCAGGGGCTGGAAGGGACCTCCAAAGCTCAGCCAGTCCAACCTCACTGCCAGAGCAGGATCACCCAGCACAGATCACATAGGAACACATCCAGGTGGGTTTTGAACATCTCCAGAGAGGGAGACTCCACAGGCCCCCTGGGCAGCCTGTTCCAGGCTTCTGTCACCCTCACAGGGAAAAAAATTCTTCCTCATAGAATCAACCAGGTTGGAAGAGACCTCCTCATGTTTAAATGAAACTTCCTATGCCTCAGCTTCCACCCAGTGCCCCTTGTCCTGTCATCAGGCATCACCCAGCAGAGCCTGGCTCCAGCCTCCTGGCACTCACCTTTACGTATAGATAACCATAGATGAGGTCACCTCTGAGGCTCCTCTTCTCCCAGCATCACAGCCCCAGCTCCCTCAGGCTCTCCTCTTAACAGAGCTGTTCCATTCCCTTCAGCATCTTTGTAGCTCTGTGCTGGACTCTCTCAAGCAGTTCTATGTCCCTCTTGAACTGGGGGGCCAAGAACTGGACACAGAAATCCAAATGTGGCCTCTCCAGGGCAGAGTAGAGGGGCAGGAGAACCTCTCTCAACCTACTAACCACAGCCCTTCTAATCCACCCCAGAAAGAACTTGGTGACAAGAAAACATTTCCTCAGGATTTTTTTTGTCTTGGAGCAAAGGTCCTGATCCTGCCCTCTACAGTGGGAAGGAGAGGACCTTCAAAATGTGCAATGAGATCTCATATGTCACTGCCAGAGCCTGAAGAATTACTTTGTGCCTCCTGTGTCAAAAACTCAAGTAGTTAATAACCTGATCCTTGGTATGCAACTCCCTTCCACGCTGCATATCAGTTTCAAGTGCTACAGATACCAGTGTTATCTTTTCCTTTTCTGCTCCTTTTTGTCTCTCACTTCACAGACCTGATACTACTGTCAGGAACCAGCTTAAGTTTACTGATGAGGTTCTCAAGACAAAGACTCACTAGAGAAATTCATGGACCGTTTGAATGGAGCCTTGTTTGTATAAGATGCTGATTATGCTCCCTCCTTGGAGACCTGGTGACAGTGGCAGTGTATTGCCCTGCTTCTGCAGAGTCTTGGATCATTTCCTTTATAAAGCCCTCTGGAAGTTTACCCCTAGATTACTGCTGTCACTTTGCTCTGCAAGAGCCTCTCAGAGGGTGCTGCCAACCCTTGGGACCTCTTGAATAAGCAGACTGACAGAAGTCAGAGGGAAATTCCACTCTTTAAAAGATCACAGGATCAGAGGATGTCAAGAATTGGAAAGGACCCAAAGAAATCATCCAGTCCAACCTCCTGCCAGAGCAGGACCATACAGTCTAGCTTAGGTCACACAGGAACACACCCAGAGAGGCCTCCAGAAAAGGAGACTCCACAACCCCTCTGGGGAGCTTGTTCCAGTGCTCTGTGACCCTTACCGTAAAGAAGTTCCCCCTTGTGCTGAGCTGGAACCTCCTGTGCTGCAGCTTCCATCTATTGCTCCTTGTCCTATCCCAGGGAGCAGTGACCAGAGCCTGTCCCCCCACTCCTGGCCCCCAGCCCTCAGATATTTATAGACATTTATCAAACCCCCTCTCAGTCTTCTGTTCTCCAGACTAAGCAGCCCCAGGTCTCTGAGCCTCTCCTCCTCAGGCAGTGCTCCAGTCCCCTCATCATCCTCGTAGCCCTCCACTGGACCTTCTCCAGCAGATGCCTGTCCCTCTTCAACTGGGGAGCTCAAACCTGAATGCAGATCATGAGCAGAAGTTTCAAAACCAATAATAAAAGGAAAAATTGGTGCTTGGAAATGTCAAGTGCTAACCCTGCTGGCTCCTGATAGGACTTGTGTTTTTAAGTCACCTTTGAACATGAATCTTAGACTCCCAAGTCTTGCTCACACTTGAAAATGCTGCCCTGGGTTTTAACTGGTGCTCATAGTGGATTCACAGCATGTGCTCTGCAACTGCAAAAAGAATAGAGACATCCGTGTGTGTGTCTGTACTGCACCAGTCTAATTATCCTCAACAAGCAGAGTCATCAAAAGAGCTGTAGTTTAGCAGCTGACAGCGTTTTGGATTCCATCACCAAGACTGGCTGCAGGCTTTGTGCATTACAATGGGGTGCTCCGTGGCGCCTGTGTCTTACTCCCTGTATAAACAGATCTGAAAAGAATAGGCTTAGGCTTTGCTTGGCATTATTCTGCCCCTACCATATCCTATGGTGCCCAGCTGAGCACAAAGACTGAATCTAGAGAGCAGGGTAATGTGGAGGGGGAATAAAAACAGCAAGAAAGAATAGGATGGGTTGAGGGAATTGCTTAAGTCACCGCGACAAAGCAGCTGAGAGTCTGCATAAAGAGTGGCTTAGACAGCTTGTACCTCTTGTCTGTGTTCCTAAGACACAGGTGCTGCCCTTTCCAATCCACTCCCTCAATATTTCTCCCAAATTTTACAAGTCCTAGCAGGAAAAAAAACAAACACTTTTTAAGGCCCAAATATCCTCAACTCATGGGATGCAGCTAGAAGATGTTGTTCTTGCACGCACAGGGAGTAGGAGCCACTGCTCCTCGGTTCCCTGGGGAGCCTCAGCTTTCCTGTTTTGTTTTTTAACAGGAATTCCCAAAAGCTTAATCAGCACAGAAAGCAGAGTTGCATGTGTAGACATGACAATATCCTGACAGATACTGTCAAGACCTGAGTGATTTCTGTCATCCACCAAGCAGCAGCATAAAAGTGAAACAGAAAGCAAGCACTTATAGACTGGAACCTGGAAAGAGTGACAGGAGATGTGTCTGATGAATTTGGTGCCTGGGGAAAGCAAAGAGGAGTCCTTGAGACTGAAGTCTCCTGTCCTTGCCAGCATGAATCCCTTGCAGGCCAGTCCCTGTCGGCAGGAGATCAGCATGAAAGTGCTAGTGAAGGGCTATGCAGGTGGCTGAGCAAACAGCAGTGCCGAGCAAAGCTGGGATGGATATCTGTCTTCTGCACCGGGAACACAAAGGCATACCCAAAGATAGGCAACTCAGAACCACCCTGGCCTTCCACAGCCTGACATCAAAAGGGCTTTTAACTGTATTTCACTCACACCCACCACCCCCCTGCTATTATCAAACACAAGGCAAGTGGCACTTTTCCCCTTTCAAGCAGCGTTAGCTGGGCTCTGCAGTTCATGGTAGTGCAGAATTAACGGCTCCTTGTTGGTGACCGTGAAAGAATTGCCAGTGTAGAGGCGGGCATGGTGCAGAGAGATTTGTCATCTCCTCATCTGTATAAATGACTCTTTCTTTTTCCCCTTCTCCTCCACCTAATGAAATGCAGCAAGTTGTTACATGACACAAATCTCATTAATGGCCTGATTCAGCGAAGCCCTCGAGCATGATGCTGCTCTTGAATGGCTGAGATGGAGATGCCTCATGCATTTCTGCTGAACATGAAGGGGGATGCATTACATGGCATTGGGTATATGGGACAGAGATAAAACCATAGAATGGCTTGTGTTGGAAGGGACCTCAAGGATCATCCTGTTCCAACCCCCTACCATAGGCAGGGACACCTTCTCCTAGACCAAGCTGCTCAATACCTTATCCAACCTGCCCTTGAATGCTTCCAGGGAGGGAGCATCCATAACTTCCCTGGGCAATCTGTACCAGCGTCTCCCCACCCTCACTGTAAAGAATTTCTACCTGATCTCCAGTCTAAATCTGTCCTCTTCAAGCTTCAATCCATCCCCTCTCATCCTATCACAACAAGCCTTTGCAAGAAGTCTCTCCTCAGCTTTCTTGTAGAGCTCCTTCAGGTACTGAAAGGCTGCTTCCGGTAGTTGTTGTTTTCTAAGCTGCTCCTCAATTTACTGAGAGTGATTAAATCATTTTCATGACACAAATTTCAAGCCCTGAGCTTGTGCTAACATGAAGCACCAGCATCACTTTTCCCTTCCATGGCACCAGTAAGAAGCAGCCTGGTCTTTATACACCACAATCCTGTTGCTCTGGGAGCTGTGCAAAAAGAAAACATCATCCCTGCTCGCTCTGGTGATCTAAATAGGAGTCAGAAAGAGCAAATGTCTCTAGAGAGGACAGGGAGAGGCCACATGAAGCAGCAGACAATATCATCTCCTGCTGACAGGCAGTGATCCCAGCAATGCCTCCAAAAGCCTTTACTCCCAGTTGTTACCCAGAGTTAGACTGATGGCTGAAATTCACAGCTGTGTGAGAACAGCACTGCCATGAGCAGCTACTTTGGAACAGGTATCAAGAGGCACTGAATGGAAGCAGAGGAAGTTTCATTTAAAGATGAAGAGGATTTTTTTTTCCCTGTGAGGGTGACTGAGCCCTGGAACAGGCTGCCCAGGGGGACTGTGGAGTGTCCTTCTCTGGAGATGTTCAAAACCTGCCTGGATGTGTTCCTGTGTGATCTGGTCTAGGTGATCCTGCTCTGGCAGGGGGGTTGGACTGGATGAGCTTTGGAGGTCCCTTCCAGCCCCTGACATTCTGATTCTCTGAAACATGTGTGAAGTAGGACTGGCAGCTAACTCAAGAGCTCCTCCAGTCCACCTCCCTGCCCCAGACATCCCATCTTGCAGGCAGAAAGGTGTAAAACGAGATGATGATCCATCAAGTCACTTGATGCCACAGAGAGCACCTTAATTAACATCTGCCATCCACTCAAAACAAAAGGCACTTGAGAGCTGCAGGCTGCAAGTGGTGTCAATGGTGTCCTGCTCCCTTGTTCTGCTATTGCATTGAATTTATTCTGCACAATCAATATTTCTTTCTGAGAGTAGCTGTCAAGTCCTAGCAAGTGTCAAATCACAATTTAGTACCCATGGATAAGGTGCAGCCACAGAATCACAGAAAGAGCCAGGTTGGCAAAGCCACTCAGCATCAACAAATCCAACCTCCAACCCTACTCTACAGTATTCGCCTTAAAGCCCTAAGCACCACATCCAAAGGGCTTTTAAACACATCCAGGGTGGATGACTCCACCACCTCCCCAGGCAGCTCATTCCAGTGCCTGTCAGTTGTCTCAGGCACTGCTCAGAGAAATCTCAAACTGAAGAATTGGATCTGGTTCATGTTCACAGTAGTCTGTGGGAAACAGAAACGAGCCCTCCAGTAAATCTAACCTAGACCTTACAAGACACACATTGGTATTGCCTTTACAGCCTCTTCAAGCTCTTCCTGTAGCTTGGCTGCACCATAAATCATAGAATCCCAGAATGCCAGGTTGGAATGCACACCAAGGATCATCTAGCTGATAGTAGAGTTGCAATGAGCTGGCCCAGCACCCTGCCAAGCTGAGTCTTCAGACTGTCCAATGGAGGGGGATGCACTGATGCCCTTGGAGATGATTCCAATGTCTAACTGTTCTCATGGCAAAAAACTGTCTTCTGGAGTTCAGCTGGAATCACTCCAGCAGTTACTTGTCCCCACCATCCTTTATCTTATTCATGGAACTCCTTAAAAAGGGAATCTCTATCCTTCTTGTAGCCACTGTTTGTGTACTGGTTAAAGCCTTTTGATCCTGATGAGGATCAGCAGCCTTGGGGCAGGAAGTGGGGGAAGATACACTGAGCCCCAAAGTCAGAGTCTTTGCAGAGAGTTAAATCCTGCCTCAGAGACTGCAGCTGCTGAGCTGCTTTGGGGAGCTGGGTGATGAAATGGATAATTACAAAGGCTGCCCTTGACCATTTGCAGGTAGGAAATTTTATCTTGGGGGGTAAAAAAGAGGAAATACAACTGAGGAGTGGGTCAGCAAGACTTAAAATACCCTCAGGGTGGTGTAAGAGGTCCCAGTCATGGATCTGACCCCACACGGGAGGCCTTTTGCACACATCAGAGCTAACTCAGAGTACAGAATGAGTTAATCAGCCTAGCCCAGGGACGTGCTGGTAGAGCACCGACCCTGTAATCAGTGTAATAGTGGAAGGAAAAGGCATCAGCTGCCATCGCAGCACAAGCTATCTGCCCGCTGCAGGAAGCCTGCATGATTTGAGTCTCTGTGGACTCATCCTGACTCATCCTCTCCCCAGCCTGCTGCGCTTGGCTGACGTGTTTCAGACCCAAATAAGCAGAGCACCTGGGCAGAGAGCTGCTCCCGCGCTGCCTGGGAGCACAGCATCACGCATGGAGGGGCCGTGGTGCTCCCCAGCACACAGCAGCTGTAGCTGTGCTGTGAAGCAGGGCTGGACTCAACCTTTGGAAATGTGCTGGGAACAGGCAAGAAGCACCTGAGCCTTGTATTTTTCTCCCAGAAGCTTTGATGCTGATCCTTATTTACACACAGGATTCTTCTTTACACACAGGCTCTTTGCATGGATGGTGGGAAAAAGCCCTCATTTCCCTAGAGGAAGTTTTCATAGCATTGCAGGTTGGGTTATTTCTGGGTGACATCCTCAGATGGTGTGTACCAGTACTGCTCCAACAAAGTAAATGGTGCTGGGCTACACTATCAGGAGGTTTTGCCCTTTGGACATGAATGATCAGAGGACTGGAAGAGCTAGCATATGAAGAAGGGCTGAGAGAATCACAGAATCAGAGTGATAGGAGTTGGAAGGGATCTCTAGAGATCACTGAGTCCAACCCCTCTGCCAAAGCAGGATCACCTAGGGCAGGCTGCACTGAAATGCACTGAGGTAGGTTTTCAAAGTCTCCAGAGGAGACTCCACAACCTCTCTGGGCAGCCTGCTCCAGTGCTCCGTTACCCTTGCCGTAAGGAACTTTCTGCTCATGTCGAGGTGTAACCTCCTATGATTTGTTCAGACTGGGTTTGTTCAGCCTTGAGAAGAGAAGGCTTAGAGGAGACCTTATTAGCACTTCATTTGACTTCTCTGGAAGAGCACTGCAGAGAGGCACTGCTGCCAGCACATCACCCCTGTGATTCCAGCCCAGGCTGTGTCCTAGCAACTCTTGTGCCCAAGAAACTTCTCACCAGGCTTCTTGTGTGAGTCAGCCCAACCGAGGGCATAGGGCAGCCTGCTGCCATCCTTCTCATAGAATCAAGCAGGTTGGAAGAGA
>WAAF01001537.1:0-52118 GCA_013400475.1 Tricholaema leucomelas
CCTCCTTTGCCCTGCTGGCCACTTTCTAGAAAGTTGAGCAGATGATACCAGGGTGATGTAGAGGAAATAGAGGTCTCCAGTTCCTTGGAAATTGCTAATGTGGTGCTTCTTGCCCAAAGTGATCCCTGCTAAGATGTTGTCTACATTATACTTTGTGGGCAGTGTTTTTTTAATGGGGTTTTGTCATCTTCACCAGTGTCTGTTCTGCACCAACCACAAGATACATCTTGCATGAGTCATTTCAGTGTAAGACAGTTGAGTAATTTTTTGACTGATGTCATTGTATAAGGGAGATTAAAAGCAGAGGCATAAACATTTATCCTAGCTTCAGAAGCTACTCTCTTTGCAGAAGACATTGTAAAATAACTCGTGCAAAAAAATACTCTTAGGTTAGAAATAGAATTTCTGAATGAATTATGAGCAGTTGAATAAAGGTACAATCCATGTATTTTCTGCATACAGTAAAAACATGGTGGGCTACATATTAACATATTTTAACACAGCTTGTTTTGCACCTAATGAGTAAACTGCAGGTACCAAATATTTACTTTGTTTCAGTAATGGAGATTTGGATTGCCAAGTTGATAAGAATGCTATAAGAATGATACAGGGAGCCTGCATCCAAGAACAACTCCCACGTTTCCATTTTGAGAATTTAAATGGGTAAATTAAATGAATTGCTACATGTCCACTAGACAGTCCTAAATTCAGAGGGTGGGTGTGATTGTGGCTATTCTAGACAGTAGACAATCCACTAGAAACACATTTACTGTCTGGTTTAGAGATAGAAGTGCTGGATTTTATTTTCCATTCATCTTTGTATTTCATTATTTGGCTTCCTTCTTTCAGAATGCTAAGCTCTTAACATAGTTCTGAAAAGAATACAGTGAAAGAGTCTCTTTGACTGGGCCTTCCAGAAGGAGAAAAATAATAACATTAAATTAAAATGAGATGTCCTGCTGCTCAGTCTGACAAACAGTAGTATCCAAAGTGGAACATTATGATTTCTTAAGTCTTCTAACCATTTTCATCAGGAACTAGCTGACAAGTGTGCAACTGGCCCACTAAGAAAGAAGTCATAGATAGGTTTTTTTTCTCTAGATACATCTGGCAATTCTTTTCATCACAATGCTGTCCAGCAGCTCAAAGAGAGAATACTGAGAAAGGACTAATGGATACAGAGTCGTTTCACAGTGAAGTTTCTAGATGAAGACTGATTTCTTTCTTTTCAAAATGAAGGGTAAGAAATTAAAGGAATATAACTGTATCAGCACCATTAGAAAACACTGTTCCTATCTTCATCGAACCTTTTAAAGCTGTAGGATCAAGTGAAGACAATGGGATGAATGGAATGATTCTTGGTGCTAGTCTAGACTCATATGAGTGAGAAAAAGGACACAACCTGGTGAACAGGATTAAGAAGAGAGGATTTTAATGTTATAACACAGTTTTATTTGTTTAGTTTCATAGTAACCAAGCTAGTCTGAAAATACAGTTTACAATGCAGATGGGTAACTGAATGCAAACCACATTACAGTGTGTTATGTTTCAAATGTCAACCACAAAGTGATGTAATACAAGAGTTTGATGTTACCTCTCTATAGTTTCATAATCAAGAGAAAGATTATGTTTATTAGCTTCTCCTTAAGAACTAGAAAATCATTAATAGGCCTAAATTGGTACTTTTTCTATTGTTAGTAATTTAATGGGAGAGGAGATAGCAGGTCTGAATGTTCTTAAACACAAAAGCTCAAGAAAACAAGAAACAGCAAACACAAAATCCTCTGTTAATATATACTGATATAAAAAGGAAAAAAAAAGGATTACAGAAGTATCTCATGTAAAGAAAATTAAATTCTGTCGCTATCTGTATTAGATTCAGCTGAAAGCAGCATATCTACCTTGTTTCTTCTAAATATTTCTTTTTAATGTTCATTGGTTGATACAGGATTCATTTGCTCTGGCAGGGCTTTGATGCTGACCTAACTACTCTTGTCCCAAACTTTCCCCTTCTTAACCATCATCGGGAATGATCCAGCTGGGATGCAGAGGAAGTAGAACAGTTAGTTGTTAAACAACAGATTTGTCAGAATATGGCTCACAGTCTGCTCTCATTTATTTTATTCCTTGGGATTAATCACATTGAAATCCCAAGAATTACCTTGAGCTACACCCCTAAAATTAAAACCAGAATGAGACTTGTGGATTTTGCAGATCGAACCACTTCATCATTTGCTGTTAGCCAAAAGTTTCTGTGTATAGCCTCTGAAGGTCATAAACCTCTTAAAACAGAAAGAATTTTTGGCCAGTTTTGATCATCTTCTAATATGAGATGTTCTTGGTCCCAAATGAGCATGAACTGGCTTATGGTTTTGTATCAAGAAAATGTAAACATCTGTGGTTTCACACTCATTGGTTATGAAACTAGGTGATGCTAGATAGACTTGAGGGAAATCTATTTTGTCACATTTGAAGGAATGAGGATTTGAACACTAAAGTTTGAAAATATTTTTTTTTTTAAATATTGTTTCCATTATGAACCAGGAGGCAAAGTGGTAGAAGAGTTTTTTATCTCCTGTATGCAACAACATACTGCATGATAGAAAAGCAAAAATAAAATTCTTGACTAGTCAGAATCATTACCTGTTTATGCCATAGTGCTTGCTGTGCCAAAGCTTTGTACTGAGTCATAGTTTAGAAGGTACAGCAAATCTTATACCTGAGTGTTTTACTTAGCTCAAGAGTGTGGTGGTTGGGTGCTCCCTGCCCCCCCCCACTTTGGAAATCACCCAGACTAGACTCAGCCAGCTCTGGAAATTGAATGAAGCTTATATTTACAGCTAGCACAATATACAAGCAGATACTTACAGTATATACAGTTATAGACAGAAATATACAAGGTAAAAGATAATACAGAAACACAACTCCCCTCCCAGAAACCTGAGTCCCCAGGAGGGGCTCCCAACCACCCCTTCATCTTCCCCCTACCCCTCTCAACCTTACCCCAGTCCCAAGGAAGAATGGAGATTTGGCCAGGGGGTTAGGAAGCAAAGTGGATTAATCAGAAAAATGGAGGGTGAGGCTAGAGAGAGAGAGATGCAGCTCGGAGCACCCCAGCAGGAGGTGTGTTATCTATGTTTGGATTCTTCTTCTTGTATCTCTCAGTAAGCCTATGAGTGAAGTAGACATCATTCTGTTTTCCTTTTCACAGCCTGTAATCTAGTTCTTCTCACCAAAACATTCTAGCTAGCTTCAAACTAGCACCAACGGCAATCTGTTCTGGGAATTCAACTAACAAAAACTATAAAGTGGTTCACATTCCCTGTTCTTCAACGTATATTTTGATTTCCTTGGAAGACATACTCAGAGACAAAAACAAGTGATCACCAGGCTTTAGACTGGGAAGAAATTTGTGGTTTGCAGACATGAAATTTGGATTAACCACCCAGAATTTTTTACTCAAATCCCTGGGCTTGTGCAGCAGTTGCAGATTCATCTGCAATTGGAAAAACTTGATGCTATAAGGACTGAGCCTTGAAGCAGAAGGTCAACTGAGAGGAAGTATTCTTTACCTGCAAAAAGGGACATTTCATGTCCAGTCTTTTAGCACAACAAAAAGATTAAATCTTTCAGCAGTGCCTGTCCAAACCAGCCCTCATACCCGCCAAAGCTTCACCAGCATTGTTAGCATTCAAATGTGACCTTAAACTGCTACAGACTTTCTACATTCTCTGACAGACTAACTGAAGAAGGCGAAAGGTAGGATCACTCTCTCTGAATTGAAACAACACAGAAAGGTTCTGAGACCTGAAAGATATTCAGTTATAGACACATCAGGAGCCTGAAAGTCTAAAGACAAGCACAATTCAACTTTGGGATTTTTAATAACTTATATTGCTCCACAATCTGGATTGTAATTGTTAAAGACAGCATTCAGAAAGAGAAGGAATTTAACAGTGCTTTAAGGATTAAACAAAGCAAAAATAATCTTTCCAGAGATGAGTGAGCAAAACTGGCTCAGAATACTCATCTACAGGGCTACTCATACATCATTCAACATTGTGCACCACCAGCTTTAAATCATAGGGACATTTTTCAATAGGATTCTGTATACCCCTCTGTTCCTGTAATAAAAATCCTGCCTATGTCAACTAATATGAGTAAAATGTAGGGTGGGTTTTTTTTTTGGCTGTTGTTTGTTTTGTTGGCTTTGTTTTTTTTTTCTTCAGTTATGGCAGCCTTTGCCTAAAACTGAAATGGAGAAAAAATATTGATTACCTGGTCTGGTGCAAACAATCATCTTGCAAAAGTCACAGCTTTCTTGCCTACGCTATAAATAAGCACTTTTGTGATTGCCACAATGAAATTTATTTTCATAGTAGTGACTGTCTCTCAAGAAATTGCTTTTTGCTTTTTGGCTAGTCAAGTCACTTTAATGTTTTATTACTCTCATGCAAACCAGAATTTTGAGAAGTTGACTTTCTTGAGAAGAATTTCCCAATTTTAACAGAAACAGCATTTGAGATCTAAGATTGTAAGCCTGAGGGTAAAGTGATTCTATATTTCCAATTCATCCTTGAACCAAATATTTAGCAAGAATTTTCTTACAGGAGACTGAAATACACATTTATTTTAAATTCACAGAATGCTTTAACTGAAACCTTCAGTACTGTGTCCAGTTCTGGGCCCCTCAATTTAAGAAGGACATTGAGATGCTTGAATGTGTCCAGAGAAGGGCAATGAGGCTGGTGAGAGGCCTCGAGCACAAGCCCTACGAGGAGAGGCTGAGGGAGCTGGGATTGTTTAGTCTGGAGAAGAGGAGGCTCAGGGCAGACCTTATTGCTGGCTACAACTACCTGAGGGGTGGTTGTAGCCAGGAGGAGGTTGCTCTCTTCTCTCAGGCAGTCAGCACCAGAACAAGAGGACACAGCCTCAATCTGCACCAGGGGAAATTTAGGCTTGAGTTGAGGAGAAAGTTCTTCACTGAGAGAGTCATTGGCTACTGGAATGGGCTGCCCAGGGAGGTGGTGGAGTCGCCATCCCTGGAGCTGTTCAAGGCAGGATTGGACGTGGCACTTGGTGCCATGGTCTAGCCTTGAGCTCTGTGGTAATGGATTGGACTTGATGATCTATGAGGTCTCTTCCAACCATGGTGATACTGTGACACTGTGATACCGTGATACTGTGTGAAACCAAGTAGAAAAGAGTGGTATATATGCATGTATAAAATGGAGAGATAGATGCAAATAAAGATTCACAGTCACCTACACTCGACTACGAAGTTAAATAATGCAATTCCAGTTTTAGCTTTTGACTATTGCAAATAGCTAATAGTGATTTTAAAATTTAGTTTTCTCAGATGCAAAGCAAAAATATTTACCCCCAACTCTGTATATTTCTATATCCTTTTTTTTTTCAGTTATTCTTTTTATATGACAATAATGCTAGAGAGATAGCCAGAGACATTGGGGCCAGACTGTACAAACATTAGAAACAATCATTGCTACATATTGCTTTGAAACATTTTTTTTTTTCCCCCCTGTTTGTCAAGTTCAGAGAATTTTAGGCTTTACTCATTAGAACCATGCACTTGCAATGTTTAGCCAGATGCACCTGGTTTACTGTCATTTTGCTTCTAGCTTCCATAGTGACACCAGAAATGATAATGTAACTGGCCAAGATTCTGGGGTGTTTAAGTGCCAGACAGAACAGAAAAGCAATTCATTCTCCAAAGTTTGTCTTCCAGATGTAACAGTTATTACTATTTTAAGTGTCTAACATCTAGTCTGCTTTTCTGTTGGTCTTAAGTGGAAAGAGCATTAGCTGTGGCACATTGTACTTCTGTTGACAAGAATCAATAATCCTTACCAATTTAACTCAAGGAAAATAATCAAACAACATCAGTAACAAAACAAAAGACCAAAAACAATCCCAAAAAGTTTGCCTATTGGAAAGAGATGCATTCCAAACCTGACTGCCTGCCAGTCCTGTCTAGTTTCCATGTTTGATAGCCCTGCAAAGCACAGCTAAGGGTACAAAACCCTTCCCTCCAGCCTTTCTGCTCATTGCCTTTATGTCTTTTGAGATTTGTGATGTCTGAAGCTATAGAAACAATAGTTCAATGAGTAAGAAATGGGAAAAGTGAGATGGAATTTCATCACTCTCTTCCTGCAAGAATGCTCCTCTCAATAAAGGAAAGATGGTCTCCTAGAGCACCCTGTGCAAACACCTAAAGGAACCTTTGGATCCATAAAGCCAGGTCTGTGCTGGTTGTGTGGCTGAGGATTTCTCAGAACGGTTTGTTGAAGAGAAAATGAAATTAAAAGATGTTTGTGCTCATGTGCTTTTTGCAGTGTGGGAAACAATGAAAATAACATCATCTTGGTTTTCATGAAAGGAGAGTGGTAACTAATTCTTAGTGACTTTACTAGGACACACCCAGAAAAGATCAGAAGCAAAAGTGCATGCAGTCCCTTGGTCCAGAGCTAAGTCTTTAGGGAGTATTGTCTCAAAAATACATTAGCTCAGATGGTTGCATTTACTAGTTTCATGACTGTTGAGAAATGTTATTGCATGTATATTGCCTAAACCAGTAGGAAATTTTTCAAAGCAAGTAAAATCCTTCAAAACAGAGTAAATCCCTTTGAAGTGAATAGTTAATCATGCATTCTACCACAACCCTCCAAATGTCTCAGGCCTTTACTGTAGTAACCATATTAGAGGGAGAACAATAGCTCAGCCTGTCTACAGCTTCAATGCAGAGGTCATAATTAAGGACAATAATTAGTCCCCATTCGAAGTGTTGTTTTCTGAAACAGATACATTGCGCAGAAAAGCAGAGCAAGATGCACATCTTGCTAGTCTCACAATTGAGTACAGGGAGACTTTAGTTTATGCTTGGACTCAATAGTCTTAAGGTCTTTTTAACCAGGTAATTCAATAATTCTATGATTATTGACTCATTGCAAACTGAAAGAACTTTACAGCTGATAATAATAAATAGTACTGGAGTTGAAAAGTTGTGAGGCTGTGTATAGCACAGATACAAACCAGAGATCTGTAATTGCCTCTCTGTGCCTCTCCCCTTAGTAATTAACAAAATTTTGGGCTAATGCAACCTTAGACTTCTAAATATCTGCATCTCCTACCAACTTACCTCCTACAGAGCTGGTGTTCTTAAGAAATCATTAACTCTAGTAGGTGATAAAACACCATGATGATGAACTGCTACAGAACTGCGGTCTTACATTGTGAGGTGCTGTAAAGATTCCAAGGTGATCATCGTGAGCTGTCCTATAATATGACTCCTTGCTTGCAACACAGAGAGGCAGATGATGTGTAGTTGAACGTTTAACATTAAAGGTATATTTCTTATTGAAGAGTGATTCAGCAGATGAGGTGTAAATGTTAAACAACCACAATGATGTCATTGCTCCACATTTAAATCTCTGGAACAAGACCCTGGCAATGCAGGTAATGATGTTACTGTACTATAAGTGCGCCAAATACTTTTTAAGCAGTTGTAGCACATATTTCCCTGCTGCAAGCCAAATGGACTTGCCAAAAAGTAATCTTAAAGCTTAATAAATGATGTTAACCATGATCTATATGTCAATAAAACAGCTGAATTGGCCTTTATAACTCCAGAGAGGATGCAGTAACACATAGTAACACTACACTAATCAATTTTGTGTTCATATGACTCAAGTTAAAGCTTCATCATGTTATTTTTATTCATAGGGGTATGCGTGGATTGTCTGACAAGGAAGAGTCTTCATCATTCCCATATTTCATAAAAGCAAATGTAGACAGAAATGAACCTTCTCCTAGGATCAGTCCAGAGTAGACTCACAGAGTCACAGAATAGAATAGAATCAACCAGGCTGGAAGAGACCTTCAAGATCATCCAGTCCAACCTATCACCCAGCTCTATCCAATCAACTAAACCATGGCACTAAATGCCTCATCCAGTCTTTTTTTGAACACCTGCAGGGACAGTGACTCCACCACCTTCCTGGGCAGCCAATTCCGATGGCAAGTCACTCTCTCTGTTGAGAACTTCCTCCTAATATCCAGCCTATACCTCCTCCTGCACAACTTGAGACTGTGTCCCCTTGTTCTATTGCTGGTTGCCTGGCAGAAGAGATCGATCCCCTACCTGGCTACAACCTCCCTTCAGGTAGTTGAAGGCAGCAATGAGGTCTCCCCTGAGCCTCCTCTTCTCCAGGCTAAACAATCCCAGCTCCCTCAGCCTCTCCTTGTAGGGCTTGTTATACTACTAGTTATACTACTTTACACCACTACAGCATATATATTTATCTATATTAATCATTTGACAATCTTCTGTGATGGAATAACAGCATTGGAGAGTAAGGGAAGAGCAACTGATATCATCTGCCTGGATTTATGCAAATCATTTGACATTGACCCATATGAAATCCTCGTGTCTATATTGGAGAGATGTGGATTTGATGATTAGACTTGTTGGAGAAGGAATTGGCTGTACAGTCACACTCAAAGAATTATAGTCAACAGCTATAGCGGTGTGAGTGAGGATGAGTGGCATTCCCCAGAGGTTGGAATTAGGATTGTTTCTGTTTAACAGAACATTGGCAACGTGAACTGTGGGATCGAGTGCGAGTTTGTCAGCAGCACCAAGCTGTGTGGTGCAGTTAACATGCTGAAAGGAAGTAATTCAGAAGATGTTCCGCTGTTCTAGCAGAAGTTGTGTGTGCCCATGGCAGGAAGTTTGAACAAGAAGATCTTTAAGGCTCCTTCCAGCCCAAACCATTTCATAATTCTATGACACGTTCAAGCAATATCTACTGTAATTTATTTAAGTAACATTTGCTTACATTTTGACAAGAAAAGAAATCCACCCTTCAGTGTTACTGCCTTAGATAGTGACACAGACAATGCAAGTTTTCATGGATCCATATGTTCAATGTGGACATGTAGCACTTTTGTACCAGTCAAAACTTACTGAAATACTCCCTTTGTAACTCTACGGAACCACATGCAAGCTTGCAGGTTTGCAAGTTCCTAGATCTTTTCTTTGTTTCTTTCTTTCTTCTTCTGCTTTAAGGGATGATTGGCACTTTTTGTCGCAATCTGGTCAGATCTGGCCAGATTGTATTTCGTACACATTCCACAGTAATAAACTCATTATCAAATCCAGACACTTGATACCTTAAATGTCATCAAAATCAGCCGTCGCCTTCCTGACTAGCTTCTGAACCTGGACAAGCCACTTTACTATGGTTTCAGGGAAGATATCCTGATAGTCAAGTATACAAAGGATGGTTTAATACAAGGAGCCATACAAGATCACGTACTAATGAAACGCTTCACTGTGTTCTCAGCCTATTCATGCTAAAACATGCATTTCTATACACGGTAACAATGGGACAGAATTACTTGTGTGTAAGAGGGGCATCGATGTTCTGAAAGGAAACATGATCACAATGGCATGAATGCCTGCACAACTCATTACTCTTTGAAAAAAAAAGAAAGTCTATCTTTGTATGAAATAATATCTTCCAAAAAAAAAGCAACAACCAAAACCCAAAAAAGCCCTACCAACCCAAGCCCCCCCAAAATCCAACATCAACAACAAAACCCACAAAACAAAGAAACAAGAACCCCAAACCAACCCACAACAAAGAAAAACCCAACCAAAACCCACATAAAAAAAACCAAAGCCAAGAATGACAAGAAAAAAGAGGTCATGTGTTGTAGTGATTTAACATGCTGCTTTCATAACATAAGATTAAATTTTAGTGCTGTTTGGGGATTTTTGACAGCCACAAGTGCAGTCATAAACATTAGCATGACCAATAGGTAACTACAGAAACATCAAGTCCCCAACACTGTCAGTGAACACTTTCCACTGGCATATATGAGACCTGCAACTCAGCAGGGTTGTCTCAGTGTTTCCCACAATTGTAGGAGGTGGATTCTGTAGCAGCATTATCACTGTTCTTACAAGCAGTGACACCCATGTGTCTCATCTGTGAGGAGACAAACTGTTCGGAGCTTTTGAATCACCTACATCTGAGATAGCTGCAATGAAGAGTGAACTGAACTTCTAATATTCATTAGTGTAAATATTATTTTAGATTAGATTAGATAGTTCTCAGCAATCCTCTGAGTGAAGAAGACAGGGGTGGATTNCATTTTGTATATATCTGTATATACTGCAAATATCTGCTTGTAAATTGTGCCAGCTGTAAATAGAAGCTTCATTCAAATTTCCAGAGCCGACTGAGTCTAGTCTGGGTGATTTCAAAAAGTTGTGGGGGGGGCGGGGGATACCCAAACCATCACACTATTACATGCTTATCAATGGGAAGTGATGGGTAGAGGAGAATATGGGATAGTGGGGCACCACCTGCTAAGTGAAGAAATGGAAAGGGTACAGCCAACAATTACACTGTTTTCCCCTGTCTTCTGTCCATCTATCCTTCTGCTCAGTATTGGAGTGATTTATGACCTGCATAGTTTCTTTTTTTTCTTGGTTTCCTGGCCATCAGTAGAGGTTTTATATGCAATATCTGGCAGTTTCTTATGTCTATGTCAGAAGAGTGCCATTCAGCATCTGCTGTTTCTTTTTCAGCTATGGTTACCCAACTTTGAAGTACTTTTACACCAAATGATCTTAATGAAACAATAAAGTCAGACTACTCATCTTCTCAGGTTTAAGCATAAACAGGTTCTTTACTCTTGGGAAGTGAGGGGAAAAACAAGAATAAACTACAATTTGATTGCAGGCTACAAGAGATGGGGCTGGAGAAGAGAAGGCTTCGAGAAGACCTTGGAATGGCCTTCCGGTATCTGAAGGGAGCCTACAAGAAGGCTAGAGAGGGTCTATTTACAAGGCCTTGTAATGACAGGATGAGGAGTAATGGCTTTAAACTGAAAGAGGAGAAATTTAAACTAGATATTAGGAAGAAGTTCTTTACAGTGAGGGTGGTGAGACACTAGAACAGGTTGCTCAGAGATGTTGTGGATGGTCCAGGCTGGATAAGGCTTTGAGCTACCTCTTCTAGTGGGAGGTGTCCCTGCCGGTGGCAGGGGGTTGGAACTGGATGATCTTTGAGGTCCCTTCCAATATAAACCATTCTATGATCTATAATCATTAAGACTATCTTACTAATCAGTACATCTGTTGTAATTAATCCCCTTGATCTCTGTGATGGGACATGGCTTCTTTTGCAAGACTTGACATTTCAAACTATTTCCACTGTATGGAAATTTTAAATCACTGTGCAGCCACCATGGCCAGCCATATATGAATATAAAGAGAGATTCAAGAGCACACTTTAAACTATTTTACCTCTTAATATTAGCTCACATAATGTTTCCTGCTTACAGGTTATCCTGTGAGGAACGCAATGGACAGAGTCTTAACATTTTTTATTGCATTTAAAAAAGGGATGCACTACTCTTTTATGCTATTAACAGCAAAAATAGATGATTAAAAGCATTAAACAAAACAAGAAAATCTTAAGGGATTTGATTGCCCTTGTGATAGAAACTTTGTCATAGTCAATACAGGGGTTAAAAAGCATCCCCCTCCAAAAATTCACATCATGAGAAAATGTCTCAGCAATCGTCTAAGAAGATGAAGATTGTTAGTGGGAAGGTGTTTCAGAAGCAGCAGCCACTTCAAGAAGCCTGAGTCAGCAGAAGGAGAAAAACTAGGAAACAAGTGTTACAGTTTTATATGCAGCTCAGCAATTCAAGTGAGCTGATGTGCAAATGATCTCTGACTTCCCAAGATGGAGGACAGCACACTTTTCAGCAAGGATCTGCACTGTGCAGTAACACCAGCTACAAACACTATGACCAGATCTTGTATGTCCTCAGTGGAGCATGAGTTATGCACAACAACGAATTCACTCAAGCCTGAAGATTCTACCCAACGCACATCTTAGTGACATGATATGCCTCCTGTTTCCCTACAGCAACTGGTGAAATGCAGGATTTTTAATTGCAAAATATGTAGTAGTTTTAAAATTAGCTGTGTGCCATTGTATAATTTAGTGCACTCTTTACCATTTGTTGCTGCAGGCCTTACTTAGAGAAAATTTGAGTTCTTGGCTGCAAAAATACTTCACACACTTGTGTATTGTAGAGGGAGGGGGACATGCTTTCATGATTCATTCTTAAGTTTCTGTTTTAATCAATTACAGTTAATGTTTAGGCAAAATATTTGTATAACAAACCAAAGATATTTGAAACGTCAGGAATAAATACATATGACAAGTCAAGCTGGAGAGGATTTTGCATGCATGTGCTTAAAATATGTTTCACAATTAGAGTATCAATTAAGTATCACTACATTGTTATGCATGATGTAATCTCAGATGGGAAAATGAAATCACACAAAATGTTTTTGATTTTGAAGAAAATCATTAAATGAGCACATTTAATAAATACCAGTGCAAGACACTGGCAAACATTTCTGCAGGATACTAAGAAATGTTTCATTTTGAGATCATAAGAACAGTGAATTAAAGCTGATAAATAAGCATTGTAATTCAGCTGCACTAATTGACAATAAAGATTAGGAGTGGACATCTTTAGATTAAGCAATTGAGAGGAACCTTACAATATTGAGTGTTATAAGAAAGCTGTATTAACCAGTTTCCTTGTTTTTCATTAGTATGGAAAATATCCTCTTATTTAGACATTAGAAACACTACAATTCAAGGTCATATTATAACAGATCTTTCAAGGCTGCAGAATGCAAGACCAAACCACACATGGTTTTCCATCACAACTATTTGAGGCTAGACCAGACTAAGAGGAACTGCAGCTCTTCTTTATCTCAGAGACAGTAAGGACACTGCCAACTCCCAAAAGAGCACACTGGCCTCATAGAAGAGCATCTTTTCCTCACACATCAGGTAGATAAATAATAGAATAGAAACATAGAATCAACCAGGTTGGAAGAGATCTCCAAAATCATCCAGTCCAACCTAGCACCCAGCCCTATCCAGTCAACTAGACCACAGCACCAAGTGCCTCATCCAGTCTTTTCCTGAACACCCCCAGGGACGGTGACTCCACCACCTCCCTGGGCAGCCCATTCCAATGCCAATCACTCTCTCTATCATGGTTGTCTGGTCTCTTCTCCCAGACAACCAGCAACAGAACAAGGGGACATAGTCTTAAGTTGTGCTGGGGGCTGGATGTTAGGAGGAAGTTCTTGACAGTGAGAGTGATTTGCCATTGGAATGGGCTGCCCAGGGAGGTGGTGGAGTCACCATCCCTGGAGGTGTTCAAGAAAAGCCTGGATGAGGCACTTAGTGCCATGGTCTAGTTGACTGGCTAGGGCTGGGTGCTAGGTTGGACTGGATGATCTTGGAGGTCTCGTCCAACCTGGTTGATTCTATTCTATTCAGACAGGTTTTCACACCTTTCCTCTCCCATTCAAACCATGCAGTGGGAGGAATTTGGGGTGTCCAGGACAGAGCAATTCCTGGTGCTTGAGCAGAAGTGAAAAATGATAAAGCTTTGGCTCTGGTAAAATGAGCTGTCCTTCTATAACGTGGTGACAATTTCAGAACACGGCTTCCTTCACTAACATTAAAAGCTTCACGTACAGGAATTTGCAGCCTGAACTGCGTTCACTGAGATTACAGGACTTTACCTAATATCTTATTGCTGGAAAAAATTCTTTGGAAAGGTAGTTGTACTTTTTTGCAACAGTTCCAATATAAAGGAAATAATCACAGTAAGAGTAGTAGCAATAGTAAACACCTCAGAATCATCTACGAAGACAACTGACCCTCTGTCCTTCCTGCAATTAAAGGTAGTGCAAATAAAGACTAAAGATAGAAAGGATACTAACTCTCCTGGTGATAAGTTAGCTCTAAGAAGGCCCTGCAGGATGTTAAGGTATTAGCAAACCTGATGTTTTTACCTTCCACCTACTGGTTTCTTAATTATTGTACTTAGTACAAGTAGAGGATGAAGAGATTTTTTTTCCTTAGGCAGAAGCTAAGAGAAGATGTGAACATCACACTGTCTTTTGGTTGTACTTGAATAAAGATGTCACTCTTTTTGAGTAGTGACTGAAAAGTCCATTAATTTGATTTATGCCACTTTTTGGCCAGCACAGCAGGAAAAAGGCAATTAAGTATACTGTGCTGCTCTCATTTCTAATCTATGAAATGAATGCAAAATTCAGAGCCAGTAGCTTCAGCAGGAGTCACAAGGAAAACAAAATTAAAACCATTCAGTCAACTCACAGAACAAAGAAAATGTTTCTTGTGATGACTTGAGAATCTATCACAAGCCCTTTACGAACTGAAGAATCCATTCATCTCTTGGAAGACAGCTTAAACCTGTAAAGCAACTCAATTTTGTAAGTAGAATCTTGCCAAAGGGAATTTAATGTCCACACATACACCAGTAAATAAGCTTTCTGTTACGGAAAACAAATAACATCTCCTAGATCAAGCAAGGGTGTGGGCATAAGGTCCAGCTGTTTAGTGTTTGGTTTGGTTTTGGGGGTTGGGTTTTTTTTGTACTCTAGGATATTTTCTTGAAATAACAGAGCAGGATCTGAAACTGCTCCAAGCTTTCAGGATTCATTCCACTGCCAGAAACAGTAGCAACCATGAAAAAATGCTATACTCTTCAAGGACATTTCAACAAACTCAGAAAAAAAAAGCCCCAAACCCTGTTTTAAATTCATGCAATCCAATGATCTGCCCATATTGAGAGAGTGAATTTCAAAACTCCACACTCCAAATTAATTTCATCAGGTTAATTTCAATTTGCCTGTCAAATGCTATAAACCAAGAGCTTGAACTTTACCAAATCTGCCTTCAACAGCTGGAGCAGCTCCTCCCAAACCTGTATTTTTGCTAATCTATTAAACTATTCTTTGTATTTTCTTGTTCTTGAAGAAGAGAAGGATTTTCTCCAGCTGGCAGAGAGTGCTACAAGCACATTAATTACGTCACTACTTGATGAAGCTTCAGATTGCTGAGCTGCAGTAGGCCAGGAATGATTAAGCTGATCAAACCAATGTTTGCTTCTGATCATATTAAAAAGACAAGTAACAAATTCTGGCACTGCAGATCATCTTCCTTCACAGAATAATCCCCTGCACCTGTACAGGTTGAGAGCAAATGAGACAGAAAGGAACTTTGCAGAAGAGAAATTGAGAGTCCCAAAGGTGAGCTGAAGTCAGTCGTGTGCTCTTCTGGTAAAGAAGGGCAACCACTCACTGGACAGTATTGACAAAATAGAGCTGAAACAGCAACTTCAAAGGAAGTTTTTCTTTCAAAACTTACATTGTATTTTCTTTTAGGGGAGATGAAGTTTGGTTAATGAATATCTTAAAATTTGTGACATGCCTTTTTGGGTGTCTTTGCTTTTATTTGCTCTGACAGACCAATGGAAAACATCAGATACTGCTCACAGAACAATTATTTAAAAGGGGAAAAAAAAAAAAGGCAAGTTAAAAAAGAAATCACCAAACAACTTCCTTATATTCATTGAATGTAATTAATAAATATCTACACATTGAAGAATCAACTCTGACAGAGTACCGGGGAACTTGGCTAGAGGCAAAGGATGCAACAGTTGCTGTCATGTTTCAGTGATGCTGATATATTCCTTCATATGAGTCCAGCCAGGATGATAAACTATCAGTCAGCTACAGGTAAATATGCACACTGAACATCCTTGTCACTGTCCCTGGGGGTGTTCAGGGAAAGACTGGATGAGGCACTTAGTGCCATGGTCTAGTTGACTGGATAGGGCTGGGTGCTCCGTTGGACTGGATGATCTTGGAGGTCTCTTCCAACCTGGTTCTATCCTCACATTTAAAAAATAAAACAACAGCTAAACCCAGTAGTTTTGCTTGGTAAAGTCAGGACAAAATTTTGTTAACTTCTGTGCTCACCAGTACCTGCAGTGTCACAACAGCTATGTCCTGGGAAAATCAGAGTGATCAATATTTCTTTAGCTTTCATCTAATAGGTACACATCAAATCCTTCGACTGAAGTCTGAAACTTACATATAACAATAAGCATCTGCAAATCTGTGAAACTATTATAGGTTCTAATAAATATTAGCATTCTGAAGGGAAACATCCTGACATCTAAGCTCTAGAAAAAAAGATATTGAAGAGGTATGCCTTATCACCAAACTGAAAAAAGTTTCCTCAGTAACAAACAACAAGTTAAACAGCTGTGTTTCCACATCTCCACTCTCTTCATTAGTAACATTTCTGTTCCTTTTGCAAGTAATATTAATTCATAATACATTTGAGTGAGCGATATTAAGAGAAGATAATTTGACTGGTTACGTTTATCTCGGTCTAAAGTAGAGAAGAGCTTGACAGGCATAACTAAAGAAGCCATGGAAAGAAAGAGTAAGTTAGTTAACTGAAAATAAGCTCTTTGAAGGTTGTGGAGTTTTATTGGTTGGTTAGTTGGTTTGCTTTGTTGTTGTTGGTTTTGTTTGTTTGCTTGGTTTTTTTTTGTGGGTTTTTTTTTTTTTGTTGTTGTTGGGTTGGGGTTTTTTTTTTGTTGGTTTTTGTGTGGGTTTTGTTTGTTTGTTTTTACAACACGACTACATTTCTTCAGGTTTCCTAGTTCTATTCACAGTGAGATTCTAGTGGTCTAAAATTTTCTCCAGCAGCATGATACTTCCCTTTCTGTTCCAAGCACAATTTCCATTCTGAGAAACAAAATACAATTTGTTTGCATAAACCACACCGCTTAATGCCACAGGGGTTTTTTTGTTTATTTGTTTCTTTGCTTTCTTCAATACTGGAACATGGTATAAGGTCTCCCCTAAGCTTTCTGTATTCAAGGCTGAACAAATATCTCAGTTTTGCTCATATGGCAGGCTTCCCAGTCCTTTCCTTAGTGCCATGGTCTAGTTGACTGGATAGGGCTGGGTGCTAGGTTGGACTGGATGATCTTGGAGGTCTCTTCCAACCTGGTTGATTCTGTTCTATTCTATTCTATTCTATTCTATTCTATTCTATTCTATTCTATTCTACTCTATTCTATTCATTATCTTTCTGGTCCTTCTCTGGACCTGCTCCAGTTTGTCCACACCTTTTCAGTATAGCAGGGACCAAAATTGAACACAGTATTCCAGGTGTGGCCTGACAAGAACTGAGTGGAGTCCTAGTTGATGGGAGGTTGACCATGAGCTTCACTGAGAAAAAGGAGATAATGCAATGCACAATTACCTTAGCCTATTTGGGGGGAAAAGAGCATCAAAATGCAGAAGCAGCAGCAAAAGTCAGCGGCCTAACTCCCCATCCTTCTCCATCTTTGTTGTGGGTTGGATTTGCACCCCTAAATTGTAAACTTATCCCCCAGAGAACACCAGCACATTTGCCCCAGCCCACCCAGGAAAGCAAATACATGAACGCAGTGAACTCATCACAGAAAAAAGCCTTACATAAAACTCTCTTAACAAGCTTCAAGCCTTAACTGAATCCTTACACTAACTCACTTCTCATTATCTCAACCATTTTGTCTCCTGCCAAAGTCAAGACAGATGCTTTCGAGCCACACATCGGGGGGACAAATAAATGGAGTGTGGTAGTTTAATACAGCCTACTTTTCCCCAACACAGAAGTAAGGGAAAGCAACACAAAACCCTCTCTCATGTTACCATCTGAACTTCAAGCCCCATAATACTTTGCTTCAGCCAGTGTTTTCATTTTGAAGTTGGCTGCAGCATGGTATTGAATATCAGCCGCAGATTGGACTCAACCCCTGACAGTTACCTTCTAGCAGTGTAGAGGTGAGCTGAAAACATCACTATTTTCTTTTGATTTCACTTAGGTTTGACTTTATTTGCTGAAAATGAATTTAAACACCACCCCTTCATCATAAATTACATTCAACAAGAAAAAAAATACTCTGTGCAATTAAGAGTCCATCCATAAAAAAACTTACACTATAGATAGCTTCATTTCTATTGACTGAAATAAAAGCTGGCTTCATATCTTTTGAATGAAGGGCAAAAATCCCAGCTAAGAAAACTAATTGCCTCCGTGGTTTGTATTTCTACTGAAAACTGGAAGTGAAGAAATAGTCCAAGAGTATGTTCCTACAACTTCCTTGTGCTTCAAAACCAGCAAACAGACAAATACTTCACCCTTAACATGTGGGGAAGCACTTTAACTTGTGAAAGAATAAATAATTCATCACAATTCTTCACAATTACAATTGTTAGCATTACTTGATATTTTGTTTTGTCCATCTCCTTTTTGAGTGCAAAGATGAATGGGCAGGTGCTGGTGGTGTTTAGGTCACATTTTGTTCAAAATCTGCTTCTGCATTAGTCAAACCCACATGGAATAGAATAGAACAGAATAGAATAGAATAGAATAGAATAGAATAGAATAGAATAGAATAGAATAGAATAGAATAGAACCAACCGGGTTGGAAGAGATGTCCGAGATCATCCAGTCCAACCTAGCACCCAGCCCTAGCCACACAACTAGACCATGGCACTAAGTGCCTCATCCAGTCTTTTCCTGAACACCTCCAGGGATAGTGACTCCACCACCTCCCTGGGCAGCCCATTCCAATGCCAATCACTCTCTCTGTCAAGAACTTCCTCCTATCATCCAGCCTACACCTCTCCTGGCACAACTTGAGACTGTGTCCCCTTGTTCTGTTGCTGGTTGCCTGGCAGAAGAGACCAACCCCCACCTGGCTACAACCTCCCTTCAGCTAGTTGTAGACAGCAATGAGGTCCCCCCTCAGCCTCCTCTCTCCAGGCTGCACACCCCCAGCTCCCTCAGCCTCTCCTCATAGGGTTTGTGTTCCAGGCCCCTCACCAGCCTTGTTGCCCTTCTCCAGACATGTTCCAGCACCTCAACATCTCTCTTGAATTGAGGAGCCCAGAACTGGACACAGCACTCAAGGTGTGGCCTGACCAATGTTGAGTACAGGGGCAGAATAACCTCCCTCATCCTACTGGCCACACTGTTCCTGATACAGGCCAGGATGCCATTGGCCCTCTTGGCCACCTGGGCACACTGCTGCCTCATCTTCAGCCTGCTATCCACCAGCACCNAGCACAGAGTGAATCTGTCCAAGCCACAAGCTGCCAGTTTAGCCAGGAGCTTGTTGTGGCAGACAGTGTCAAAGGATTTGCTGAAGTCCAAGCAGACTACATCCACAGCCTGCCCCACATTCACCTGGTGGGTAACCTGATCATGAAAGGACCTGTCCTTCCTAAACCCATGCTGGCTGGGCCCGATCCCTTGGCCATCCTGTAGGTGCTTTGTGATGGCACTCAAGATGACCTTTTCCATGACCTTGCCTGGCACTGAGGTCAGGCTGACAGCTCTGTAGTTTTCTGGCTCCTCCTTTCGACCCTTCTTGTGGATGGGCATCACATTGGCCAGCTTCCAGTCTTGAGGGACCTCTCCCGTGAGCCAGGACTGTTGATAAATGATGGAGAGGATGATTATTCTAAGAAAATACTTCCTGGATTATCAGCCACCTGAATGTATCCATCTCTCTAAAATACTGTTACTGGAAGAGAATTTTTAGTTCTGTGTGTGAATGAAGGAATGTGCACTCTTTTCCCTAAATCTCATCCTGGAAACTCTTTGCAGTGAGTCTCAGGTAAGTAAATGGGATGAGGGAGTATGGGTCCTCACAGGTTTTTAAAGGAATAAAATATGATGATTAACATCTGCGTCCCATGCTTTAATGGCTAAGCTCTTTGTTTGTTTGTTTGTTTGGACCATGGCTGCAATATGTTGTTATCTAGACTGTTTTATTTTGTTGTTAGGAAGATCCAGACTCTATGTAAAAGTACTAAGAAAACACTCTAATTCTTTCACATCACATTTCACTTGGAGTCACATTTTTTACCCTTCTGAACTCACTTTTGAAGGCAAAACCTTAAAAATATTTTATGTTTTCACTGTGCCAACTGAAACAAAACCAAATTTGAGCTATTACTAAGTTACAAGAGACTATCCAGGGAGATCTCACAAGGCTCCTATCTACAGAAAAATATTTTTTTTCTATGTATTCCATGTGTGTTCATCAGTCAGTGGCAGGCATTCAAAACAGATGTCCACAGTTAGCAATCCCACAATTCCTGGCTGGTGTTTCTTGATGCATTTATACCGGTGTGGACTTCAGATCAGAGTTACTGCTTGTGCACCCTGTTTGCTGAATACTCTCAGGGCTTGCTTGGGTAACTGAGTTAGTATTCATGGAGAAAAACTATGTTTTTTAGCAGAAGTTGAATATCTTCCTGCCTACCTAGTCCAATAGCTTTCTATTAGACTGTTTTCCATTGCAGCTCCTGCACTGGATCCGTATCTAGCAGACAAAACAGCCTGCTGTGTTTCCTAGGAAGACCTTGACTTCATCTGTCAAGATAATGTGCTTTGTAGCCAGCCTGACTTTGTTTGCCTATTCAATGATAGGAAAGAGTAAATTCTTGAGAATGACAAGAGCTTCAAGTCACTCAGGTGATGTATTCATTTAGGATGTCTGATCCAGCTACCACTTCAAAAGTATCCGAGCTAACTAGTTCAAAGGCAGTTTAAGCAGTCTGTAAGCCGATACTCTTGGGGGTATGCCACTAAAATGTCTGCGTGGTTACTCAGAACCCTGAAGTAAGAATTTGACCTGATTGCATCTCCTGATTATTGATGCAGCTTATGTTCAGTTATGTTTGTTTTTTTTTTAATATGTTTCTTTGATGAGAGCAAAAGCATCTCAGTAGAACAGAGAACTCACTACAGTTTGCAGTATGCTGTTGCTAACTCACCCTCCCTTCTTCATTCTTTTCTTCTGCTTCCATATTTCCAGTCATTGCACAAAAAACATACAGGAAATAGATATTATGTAGTCAGGATATATTAATGCTGTGCCTTGACAAAGTATTGCTAGTGAATATACTTTTTTGAACATCTCTTAGCAAGTTAGGAACATACCTTTAGAAACATTACTTCATCTGCTTTATCACTCTTTATCTTATCCCTACAATATACTGACTTCAGTTTCCCCTGCCCTCTTTTACTCTTCTGCTGGTGAGTGGCCTCTGGAAAATACTGGGTGTGGACAGACTTCCTTGCTCACTAGGGAAGAAAGGAGTTTTCCCATCCCAAGAAGTGTTGGATGTTATTGTTCCTCACACCCATCTGAATCATGTAAAATAACTCTCTGCCTTTCAATATCAGTCATTTCAACACAAGACAAGTGGGGAAAAAAAAAAGGTAAAGTTGTTCCCTCTAATAAAATGCAAAGAAAGTACCATTTGCCAGGCACATGGATAAATTCCATACTTGACATCTGACCAGAAATCTTTGGTTACTCTGGGAAATAGCAAAGCATATGATATACAGTGGCTATAAAGGACATGACTTTTGTGCCTCTGCAAAGTTAGTTTATTGTGAGGCTATGGCTTCTTTGTGCTTCAATTAAGTTCTACATGTTCATCCCTGCTATTCAGAGGGAAACATTGGTTGTACAGGCAGATTTTATGCAAAATGAACAATACAGAGCTTTTAGCATAATAAAATAAGTAAATGCTAACTATATACTATAAAATACAGGAGGCAGTTGTATTGTGTGTTTTTATGTAGACAGAGGGGACTCCACCTATTTCCATTTGGGATTTATCACTAGCCTCTCTCATATTAATTCCAAAGATGGAAAATAGATTCAGTCATAAGAAACTTATAGGAGCTGCTGTTAAAATGCTGGTTTGTCTCCAGATCACAGAGTTGTCACAAACGTACTGGAGGAAAAGACAACACAAAAATCAGTTTTCTAAAGCTAATATTTAAAAAAAAAAATAATCATCATATTTTGATAGTGAAATTACTTTTGATTTGAGCTGGTACAGTAGACACATTAACTGTTGATGATCTGTGAGGTCTCTTCCAACCCTGATGATACTGTGATACTGTGAATACTAAGAAACAAGCTCTAGCCTTTTCTTCCTCTGAACAGATTTTTTCTTCTAAAAAATTACTCCTATAGATTTGAGACTTGAAATAGATTAAACACATAGAGAAAGGTGTACAGTAAGAGAAGGAGACCAATACCAGTGCAAATATTCCCCCTTCTATTTCTTCTGACTTCTTCAAGAATACCTGTGGAGTAGGAAAGGAATGGAATCAGTGCCAGAATCTTTGCCAAAGAACCTGTTTCATACCTGTTCAGGAGGTGAAAGGATGATGTGAATATATTTTGTCTGAATTTCACATCTGAGCATGCTGAAAAATGTTCTAGGATTTATGGTATATTACACATGGGTAAATATTTGTCCTCAATTCTAGGGCAAAGCCCTTTCTACAAGGTATGATCTATAACACAGTCAATGAGAAAGAAAACATTACCGACCTTTAATGCATTTTTAAAACCCAAATAATATGTAAATTGAATGATATGTAAATGAATTTTAAACAAGCACTTTGTAGCATGTATTTAGTTCCTTGGATATAATAATTGGATCGTTCTCTATGGTCAATTAATATTTTCCTATAAGAATACCTAATTCTAACCACAGCCAAATCTTCTACAAGAAGTTCAATGTACTTAGTTTCATTAATGTGTTTCTCCCTTCCAGACATTGTTATGAACACTTCCTTATATGACAGTACTTATATTTTACAGTGGGAAGAGATGATGGTAAGCTGTTATCAGGAACTGAGTAGATGTCTCAGTGAATACATCTATAACTGGGATGAAAAGTAGCACATTTAAATGTACACATCAAATAATACATTAATTCCATTGAAAATATTTTGGATATTTACCAGAAAATGTTGTGGGAGAGCAAATTCTAAGGTAAAAAAAAAAAGAGGTAGAAACTTAATTCCAAAATTAAAACAATTGCAGAGGCCCAGGGTGAATATAAACCAACTAAGATCACATTCAATCATTATCCTTTTGCTATTCTCAGAAGAAAAGTGGTTCTTGTTTATAAAAAAAGTTACTGATTCATGCCATGTTAATTGTAATATTTGGAAAGATGTTTTCAAGTCATGTTTTATAAAGCTCTCCCACACAATCAAGAGACAGCTACCATCCCCTCAAGTTCCCATTTAGCAATTACAAATTATCTGTCTCTTCTGATTCAGTTCACATTCTCCCCTTTTTCCCATACTTAGCATTAACTGAAGTTGGTTTAGAGAAGATGAATGCTTTGATCAGTCACTCGTCTAATTTGATCAACAAAGAGCATTTTGGCTAGCTAACATGTGAAAAATACCACCGTAACTGAAATCCTGCCTTTGAACTTTCACACACATTGCTCCTTGCTCAATTCTGTTTTCCCAGGCTTCTGTAAACCTTTTTGTTATGACGAAAGCAGTACTGAAAAACTAAGACTTCCAGTTATTATTTCAGAAGGTGTGTCAGAACAAAGCCAGACGTGGAAACTGCTGCTTTTTAACAGGGAGAGTGGGGTGGGGGAGGGGATATTATTTTTATTTAAGGTGAGGAGCAGGTCTCAAACAATAAACTTTACAGAGGGAAAATTATCCATCTTTGATACTATTCCAGGGAAAGGGAGTGCTAAGCCTGCGCATGCTAAAGGAAGTTTAATTTATCTCATTGACCTCCAGCACCCTTATGAGAAAGCCTTACTCTCTGGCTCGTTTGCTCTTTTCTGAAGGCACTTGGAAAGGTATCCACCATCGCTGCTTATTAGAGAGCATTTCATCCCAAAGAAAATGACAAATCAGGTTTTATCCATTGAAATTGCTTTTGCCAAAAGGGTCAGATTCTGACTTGTGATATTAGTTCAAAGAAGATCAACTTGTCCATTGAAATTGCTTTTGCCAAAAGGATCAAATTCTGACTTGTGATATTAGTTCAAAGAAGATCAACTGCACTCCCTACCCCCTACCAAAGGACACATCAGCAACTGCTCTCTTCAAGTATATGTGCAAATATATGTAATTACATGAACAAGAGATCTTTTATTTGACAATGTTTCTGTATTCCTAATATTTAAGCCTTTAACAGTTGGTTAGTTGTTGGTTTTGGTTTTCCTTTTTTTTTTTCCTTTTTTCTTTTCCTGTATCTTGAAAATATTTAGAGATGTCTAATAAAGATACAAGGGCCTAAGTCCTGGCTCAAATTAGCATTTCGTCTTTTGATGACCATAAAAATCCATGGCAACTAAATAATAGAATCACTGTCAGTCTGAACCTAACTAATTACCAAAGAGTTGGAAAGGAACTTTGTGATAGAGCAGGGAATCAATTTTTAGTCTCCAACAAACAGTATCTTAACATACATTTCTTTCAGCAGTAGTTTTAATTTAAGCAGCTGATTGACCTAGTTGTGCATTTCTGATCTCCCTCCCCTGCAAGCATCACCTTTTTTCTTACATCAGTCCAAATATTAGTATGATGCTTGATTAAACAGTTCCAGGAGCAGACAGCTGATGACAGGATTCATATGTATTCCAGGACCTGATAAAAAATGCTGCTAAATCAAAGTCATTCTAAGAAAGACTATAAAAGACATGAAAGACAATTCCAATGAGAAAACAATGACACTCTTCACATATTCTTCAAATGGCTTACAATCAGTATTGGCAACAAAACGTTTGGGAAAAACAAAACCAAAAGAAACAAACAAACAAAAAAAACCCCTCACAAAAACAACAAAACAAATCAACCAAACCAAACAAACAAACACCCAAAACAAACAAACAATGAAAAAAAAAAAACAAACAAACTCTTGAAAAGCAACCAGCATAAATCAATAGATTTGCAAACAACAGAATTACAAAATCACTGTGTTAAGGCTGCCAAAACCAATTTGAGTAGTTAAAATCTCTCATCTCAATTTAGATTGTCCCCTTCAAAGTCTGGTGTAATTATGTTTCTCTTATTTCTAACTGAAGAAATAATGAGCTTTATAAATTATGGACAACACTACATTTGGGCATGCTACTATGTCTCTTTGTATTTCCACTCCCTTTTTCCAGTGTCAGTCGCATGTTCTACTCCCTACTTTGTTTTCACCAGTTGCAATCTTTAAATCTGTTTCCTGCCTTCCTTCAATATTCTGTCTGTGCTCTACAAGAGATAATGACCTTATCAGAAAGTGAACCAATAGCATTGAAGTGATTGATTTCAAATATTCACAACAGTTAATATGATCTTAAACAAGAAAGACAATTTGGTCACTCCAAATAACATTTGCTACATGTTTCTCACCAACATTAGAGACCTTCTTTCCACTAGGTTGTACACCTTATGCTATGCCTTAAAATTTCCACCTTAGTTGCAACTCCTACAATAGTTTGGGAAGGTCTAGGCTAGAATCATAGAATCAACTAGGTTGAAAGAGACCTCCGAGATCATCTACTCCAACCTATCACCCAGCCCTATCCAGCCAACTAGACCATGGCACTAAGTGCCTCATCCAGTCTTTTCTTGAACACCCCCAGGGACGGTGACTCCACCACCTCCCTGGGCAGCCCATTCCAACGGAAAATCACTCTCTCTATTAAGAACGTCCTCCTAACATCCAGCTTAAGTAGGACTTTACCACTTTAATAACAACAACTTTAGACAGAAAATTCCTGTTTTTTTTTCATCAGAATATTGCACTAACATTTGACAAAGATCCAGAGAAATACAGACAAAAGCAATGAACAACAACGTGTAAGTTTGTCAATCAGTCTCAGTCACACGACAGTTTCAATACTGCCACTGCAGCGTTAATCATGTAACAATCAGACGCACTGTAGGGGAATTCTGACATTGCTTTTAAGTTGAAACATGTATTGAAAATAACTACATTTTGACTGTATGGGATGTAGGCCCACACTTGTATTCAACTTAATAGTTTCCCCAAAATATTAATTGTATAATATTGCTTCATACTGCACAGTCTGGGAAACACACATGTAAGAAACAACTTGTAGAGCACATCAAACATTTTTTTTAGAATAGAATCAATCAGGTCAGAAGAGACCTCCAAGATCATCCAGTCCACCCTAGCACCCAGCCCTATCCACTCAACTAGACCATGGCACTAAGTGCCTCATCCAGTCTTTTCTTGAACACCCCCAGGGATGGTGACTCCACCACCTCCCTGGGCAGCCCATTCCAATGCCAATCACCCTCTCTGGCAAGAACTTCCTCCTCACATCCAGCCTATACTTTCCCTGGCACAACTTGAGGCTGTGTCCCCTCATTCTATTCCTGGTTGCCTGGCAGAAGAGACCAACCCCCACCTGGCTACAACCTCCCTTCAGCTAGTTGAAGGCAGCAATGAGGTCACCCCTGAGCCTCCTCTTCTCCAGGCTAAACAACCCCAGCTCACTCAGCCTCTCCTCATAGGGTTTGTGCTCCAGGCCCCTCAACAGCTTTGTTGCCCTTCTCTGGACACGTTCCAGCACCTCAACATCTCTCTTGAACTGGGGAGCCCAGAGCTGGACACAGTGCTATGATGTTAGATAATTAGGTTTTTGTTTGTTGGTTGCTTGTTTTTTTTAGATTTTGTTCTGTCTTTGTCTTCCTTCTCCATATCTCATTCTTCCTGACAAATTAGTTGCTCACTGTAGTATTCTGTATGAATCACTACACCATTTCCTTAACTTTCTGAACAGTAGATTTGGTAATGTGCAGGACTCAATAACTCAAAATATACTCAATAAGTAAACTGATTTTTTTATGATGTGTTACCATAAACTGAATAGGCCACAATTAAATAAAATTGCACCTCTAACAAACTGCCTATCAAACACTGATTAGCCATCAGTTTCATTCTTCTAAGCCAAAATAGGATGTATGGTAGTTATCTTTAGGTCTGCATTATTTAATTTGTGTAATAGCTGGGCTATAAAGTCTATCAGAAGAAAAAAGGAGAGCTGGTGCTGCAGTTTAAGGTTTAATTGCTGAAAATTAGTTGTATTACTCTGAATATTATGATGATTTTTTTTTCTCCTCTGGGTCAGACAGATTTCTCAAGGAATTAGAACTGTCAAACAGCTACCCATAACATAATTAATAACTCATTACTATTTAACTCAATTTCTTCCATGGAAGAATTATTTTCTCTTCGCTGCCTGTATTCTCACATCATTCAGCATGTAATATTCAGTTGTCTCAGAAGATGATTGTTTTGTTTCCTTCGAAGGTGTGGGGGTTTTTGGGTTTGTTTTGGTGGGGTTTGGTTTGGGTTTTTTGGGGGGGATGTATGTGTATGTGGTTTTTTGTTTGGTTTTGTTTCAGGTTTTTGTTTGGTTGGTTGGTTTGGATTGGTTTTGTGTGTTTGTTTGGTTTTTTTTAACTTTTCTTCCCAAAGATCAATATTTAATGTCTATTGAACAAGTCTGGTAAAAACAACCAGAAAATCCTTTGTACTTGCTTAGGGTAAAGGATAGTAAAGAACCCACACATGGATATGAGCTTATTAACAAGAACCTGCACTGTGGCATGGAATAAGGGTCCTGAACATTTCTGACTTGTATCTAACTACAATCACTTAGAAAAGATAGTAGCCAGCTGGAGGTAAGAATAGAATAGAATAGAATCAGCCAGGTTGGAAGAGACCTCCAAGATCATCCAGTCCAGCCTATCACCCAGCCCTATCCAGTAGGATGACAGAGTTCTAAAACTGCTCCAATCTTTTGCCAACCCAGGCTAAAGTACAGTGTGTGAGCATATGTCAGGTATCTAGGGAACAGTCTGCTGGAAAGATCTGGCTTCCTGATACCACCCCAGAGTATTTCAAACAGGCAAGAACATGAAATAATCTGGCCCACTATACATGCAGTGACTGCATCCACAGTTAAATAACAGAAGGTATAAAAATGTACCTCAGATTTTCTGCCAGCTAATAACTGACATATTATTCCATCTTGTCTTTTCCTGAGGGCATTTTCACTTCATTTGTCAGAGGCAGCCCTGTTTTATAACCAGCATTTTGAATGTCCACATTTTTCCACACATATATGTATCCTAGAAGAGCAAGAAGAGGCTGTCTATTTTATCTTCCCCTGTAGGTAAACTCTCCTAAATAACTAAGCTAACATCTGAGAAAATATATGAGAGTTTGAACTCGAAGTTGGGTATCAGAACACAGTAGATATTAAAAGGGTTGGGGGAAAAGTGTATTTCGTTTTAGATGTGGTAGAAGCAGAAAGTAATTTCTGTCCTCCAAAAACTCAGCCTTATTTGTCAGTACACAATAAGGAGATGAGACAGAAGACAAAAAAGACAAAACTGAAGGCAGTAAGTAAATATTCACATGGAAAAAAAAAAAAAAAGAAAGGATACCTTAATAATATAAGGACAGTAGTGAGGGGGATTGCACTGGTTTTCATTAAGGGCAGATTTAAACATCATTAAAACAGTGGCTTTGTGAAAAGTGAGACCAGAAGGCTGAACATTTCTCTGACTTAAGCCTAACAGCAAAATTGTACTTAACAGCATCAAATGGCTGGAACTCTGAAAAAAAAAAATCATCTGGCTATAGTTGGAAAACAGGAGTGCAATCACATCCAGTTTATATCTGTTTAAGGATGAAACCAGGAAAAATATTAAAGCTATAAAGGGGGAAAAATGCAATAATCAAGTCTGAACATTAAGTTGACAGAACTTAGTACTTTCCTGACACTCATCTTAAGAGATGCACCCATCAAATGTTGGTTATTCATTTTTTGATGCAAAGCTAAATACTGGTGTGGAATGTTAGCATGGCAGCTAGTCACAGCTGAGATCTGCTAGAGTAGGTTCTCAGAAGTGTGAAATCACAGAATGTTAGTAGTTCGAGGGGACATCTAGAGATCATCTAATCCAAATTCCCTGTCAAAGCAGGATGGCAGGCCACACAGGAGGGCATCCAGGCAGGTTTTGAGAGCCTCCAGAGGAAGAGACTCCACAACCTCTCTGGGCAACCTGTTCCAGTACTCCATCACTCTCACCAGAAAGAAGTTTCTCCTCTCGTTGAGGTGAAATCTCTCGTGTTCTAACTTGTACCTATTGTTCCTTGTCCTATCATTGGGCATCACCAAAAAGAGACCACCACCTTCATCTTGACACTCACCTTACCCTATCTATCTACCTGTCTATATACCTATCCTACCTTTCTGCATTGCAACTCAGACAAGGGGGAAAGGGAGGAGAAAATAGCAAGAAGAAAATAATTTCTCATATCCAAAAAACAAAGGCAAAACATTTTATCATTGCATTCTGAAGGAAGTATGGCTACATCTCAGATTTTCCTGAGAAAATGAAGAGTTGATCTTTTCCATCATCTGTTCCCAGTATATATCATGGTCAGCTGTGAAACAGTCAAAGGAGAGAAGAACAAGTTAGGGTACATAGACATAGGTATACCACAGCAGTTAAGAACCGTGAATCCAGGTACCAAAGATTGGAAGCAGTAAAACGAGTGTCAGACAGGACTAGTGAATTGCACGTAGTTAAAAGAATTTGTTTGAAAGAGTTTAAGATGTGAAGGCCACAGATTACAGTACGTGGTACAAGATCCATGAGCCAAGAACCAGTTGTGTGAAGATGTGTACATTCACATGTATTTTTCTGCTGAAAAAAAAATTACTTACATCTTTCCCATTTTGCTGGTGTTGCACCCTGGATTAAGCAACTCTTGAGCCACCAGTACGGCTAGATGGTCGTTCTCCTCCTTTATTTCTGTGTTACAGTGACTTATATGCTTACTTGGAACAGGTGTGCACAGCTAACTTAGTTCAAGACTGGTGCATGTGGAAAGTACAGATTGGTCCAGGGTTACATGTGAGGTACAGATAGGTTAACACTGCAATAACAACCTGTAGAGTCCATCCCCTGCGTCTGGCAGGCTCTGCCCTCTCAGATGCATGTTGGGGGCTGGCACCCACCACCTGGCTTCCCTGACTCCAAGGACACTTTGCAGTGTGCTTTTGCTCATGTTTATCAATTCATGTCCTGTTAGCAAAAATCCCTCCACACCGTTTGACTGTTCAATACTTACTACCTGGACAAGTGTTGCCTCTCTCAGCTGATGTACTTTTTCTCTTACTTAGGCATTAAAATATATACATGATTCTGCTTCCTCCACAGCCACAAACAAGATTTTTGTGTTAGCTTTTTTTTGCTGTGTGAGTGATGTTTATAACACTTTTACCATACTGTAAACACCCAGCATACCAAACAGAAGGATGACTAAAATGGTGACAAAAGCTCTTTGCAGTGAGAAGAAGACTACATCTGGAAGAACATGATGAAAACATTCCTCATAAGCAACTCTCAAAGAGCATAAAAGGATGAGAGATAATTTAGCTATCAAGTGAGATTGTATTTTTTAATTGAATGTATTTTATTTCATAATGCCTTTCATTGAAGAGAGGGTATCACAGTATCACAGTATCACAGTCTCACAGTATCACCAAGGTTGGAAGAGACCTCATAGGTCATCAAGTCCAACCCTTTACCACAGAGCTCAAGGCTAGACCATGGCACCAAGTGCCACATCCAATCCTGCCTTGAACAGCTCCAGGGACGGCGACTCCACCACCTCCCTGGGCAGCCCATTCCAGTAGTCAATGACTCTCTCAGTGAAGAACTTTCTCCTCACCTCAAGCCTAAATTTCCCCTGGCGTAGCTTGAGGCTGTGTCCTCTTGTTCTGGTGCTGGCTGCCTGAGAGAAGAGAGCAACCTCCTCCTGGCTACAACCACCCCTCAGGTAGTTGTAGACAGCAATAAGGTCTCCCCTGAGCCTCCTCTTCTCCAGGCTAAACAATCCCAGCTCCCTCAGCCTCTCCTCGTAGGGCTGTGCTCGAGGCCTCTCACCAGCCTCGTTGCCCTTCTCTGGACACGTTCAAGCATCTCAATGTCCCTCTTAAACTGGGGGGCCCAGAACTGGACACAGTACTCAAGGTGTGGTCTAACCAGTGCAGAGTACAGGGGCAGAATGACCTCCCTGCTCCTGCTGACCACACCATTCTTGATGCAGGCCAGGATGCCATTGGCTCTCTTGGCCACCTGGGCACACTGCTGGCTCATAGTGGTTTTTTGTTCATTGGGCTTTTTGGATTTAGTTTTTCTATATCCTTTAACACATGGATTAGTGGATCATCATCCTCTTTCATGTTTAAAAAAAAAAGACACTTTGCATTTATTTTAAACTGTTTTAATGAATCTTCATTTAGAGTGAGGTAAAATACTGCCTTTAGAGACTTGTGTCTTGAAAAACCTCAAAAATCTCAGATTTTCAGAAAAATGGTCTTTGTGTAGATTTTAAAAGCCAGATGGAGGACTAGTTTTCTTTCACAACACATCAATACCAGCACTTACAAAGAACAATGTGAATGCTTACTAATCAATAACTGCCTTCATACCTGTCTTACCACAATTCAGCGTTCCTTCCACACTGACACTTTTGAAACCAGGCCATGCCAATCACAGTTCATCTCAGGCAAGACACAGTTCATCTCAGACAAGATTAAGGATAACTTCACTAGCTTGTGGCTTTTGTAAAAGCAGTGTTTGACCATATCTGAAGTGTGAGACATGGAAGCTTTTCACAAAATTAATAGTAAGGGCACAAACTTCCTTTTCTGAGCAAAAGTATGAGTGGAGGAAAAAAAATGGATGCATATAGAAGATGATTTCAACATTTCTTAGGACAAGATCCTCAAATGTTTACAAAAAATGATGCAATATTTTTGCTTGGCTTTTCAAAACAAACTTCAGATGAAGTTCCACAAGCTCTCTGAACTCTGACAGTCTCAGAAGCCAAGCAGCTTAGACTGATCTCATGGCTGGAATTTTGGCTCCAGACAGGCAAATTGTGGGTGAGGTAGGCAAGTTTCCATGGAAACCTGCCTAGTTTCTGTCAAGAGTAACTAAGAAAAAACAGCTTGTTCCCATATAATGTTTTGTTGTTATTGAATCAGCATTTTTGTCAAACAGTTCTATTAATAAACTACCTAGACTTGTATCTGGGGGCTAGTTTTGAAAGACTGACTTTAATATAGAGTAATACATTCTGATCTCAGTGAAAGTGAATGAGTCTGCTACTGACTTTCTTACCAGGAGTTAATCTGCCAAGGAATCTTTCTTTTTACCTGGATAAAACTCTAGGACTCATACATGCATAATGTATATGCAAGTGTGTGTGTGTGTGTATGCTCACTTGTGTAAAGTGATACAAACCCACTAATCCCACCTTAGAGAGTAAACTCTCAGTTCCTTACTTTCAGTATTATGGTTGCTCATGTATTATTATTAATTCAGTGACTGCAAAGATATTTCTGAGTCTAGATGAAATAGACCTTTACAACTCTATTGATAACAATTATTTGAAGAGCCTTTCCCCTCCGGAATCACAGAATCACAGAACATTGGAGTTTGGATGGGACCTCCAGAGGTCCAGTCCAACCTCCCCTCCAAAGAAGGATCACCTGGGCTAGTTCACACAGGAATGCATCCAGGCGGGTTTTGAAAGTCTCCAGAGAAGGAGACTCCACAATCTCTATGGGCAGCCCCTTCTAGTGCTTTGTCACCCTCACTGTAAAGAAGTTTCTCCTCGTGTTGAGGTGAAACCTTTTATGTTACAGTTTGTTGCTGTTGCTCCTTGTCTTATTGCTATGGACCACTGAGCACCAGTCAAAGATTCAAGCACACTGTTCCATTGTAGAACATACCATGTAGTGCTCTCATGTAGAGCATTGCATTTAAAGAGTATACTAAAACAGACACACCAGTGATGACATTAAAAAAATAGACATAAAAACCCCAAAGATCTTGTTTTCTCAGAAAAACTCTAGTAAATGTAGGTGGCCAAGAGAGCCAGTGGCATCCTGGCCTGCATCAGGAATGGTGTGGCCAGCAGGAGCAGGGAGGTCATTCTGCCCCTGTACTCTGCACTGGTTAGACCACACCTCGAGTACTGTGTTCAGTTCTGGGCCCCCCAGTTTAGAAGGGACATTGAAATCCTTGAGCGTGTCCAGAGAAGGGCAACGAGGCTGGTGAGAGGCCTCGAGCACAGCCCTACGAGGAGAGGCTGAGGGAGCTGGGATTGTTTAGCCTGGAGAAGAGGAGGCTCAGGGGTGACCTTATTGCTGTCTACAACTACCTGAGGGGTGGTTGTGGCCAGGGGGAGGTTGCTCTCTTCTCTCAGGTGGCCAGCACCAGAACGAGAGGACACAGCCTCAGGCTGCGCCAGGGGAGGTTTAGGCTCGAGGTGAGGAGAAAGTTCTTCACTGAGAGAGTCATTGGCTACTGGAATGGGCTGCCCAGGGAGGTGGTGGAGTCGCCGTCCCTGGAGCTGTTCAAGGCAAGGTTGGATGTGGCACTTGGTGCCATGGTCCAGCCTTGAGCTCTGTGGTGAGGGGTTGGACTTGGTGATCTGTGAGGTCTCTTCCAACCCTGATGATACTATGATACTACTATGATACTATGATTATGCATTGTGAGGTAGAGACAGGTACACTGAGTGTGGTAAGGGACTAGCACACTAGTATTAGTTCACTATGCTCATTTACCTCAACACCTTCAGCAGCTCTCGCTTCTGAAATACCATTTAGCAAATGGATGTGAAGCTGTGAACAATTCAATGTGCATCTTTAATTTGCTGAAGTGTTGTTAAATCACAGAATCTGAATTTATTTTCCAGAATTCAGTACTTGGGAGGTTTTTGCAGGTACTTCTGTATCCATAGTTGAGAACTATTCATTTTGAGTGGATGTATGCTTCTGTTTGACAGTGCTTCTTAGATCTACCAGGATTTCAAATGAGAGTTTTGTGTGAATATTTTAAGTTAGACATTGGAATTTTTCATTCATTTGCTGTCCAGAAGTATATTTAGTTGTTATGAACATGTATGGCAGTGAATAAGTGAAGAAGAGGAGGCTGAGGGGAGACTTCTTCACTGTCTACAGCTACCTGAAAGGACACTGTGGAGAGGCTGCTGCTCTTCTCACAGATAGTGATAGAACGAGAGAGAATGGCCTCAAGTTGCAACTGGGTAGGTTTAGACTGGACATTAGGAAACATTTTTTTTTCCAGCAAGAGTGGTCAGGCACTGGAATGAGCTGCCCAGAGAGGTGGTTGAGCCACCAACTCTGGATGTGTTTAAAAGTCGTTTGGATGTGGTGCTTAGGGATATGGTTTAAGGCTGAACTTTGTAAAGCTTTACTTCCTGTAAAGCAGGACTTGATGATCCTGGGGGTCTTTTCCAACTGGAATGTTTCTGTGATTCTGTGATTACTGCTACTTTCCCTTAGTATTTGCCATGATGAAACACATAGCAGAAGATCTATAACTAGTAGACACCAGAAATAGGTTTTGTCTGCTGAAGATGCAGGCTGTGTTTGTATATCCTTTGAAAGGAAATAATGTACTTTGGGCACATATAATACCATTTTCACTGTAATAGCAGTAATATTACATGTTCCTCTGTTGCTAGTAGTTCATACCCTTGAACATCACAGATGGAGACTTCAGGAAGTGTAGTTTCTCTCATAGTCAGGTCTTCCTACTTTCATGAGTTTGGCTTGCCCAAGGGATTACAAAATTATTATCCTGACATGATTTCTCACAGCTCTGGAATCTACAGATCTTTATCTTTCAGTGTTAAGGGTATGAATTTCTTCCCACCATGCTTTTTGTCTGTTTCTTTTACTGGGTGGGGTGATGGGAGGCAAAATTAGATTTTACTGCCACAAAGTTTTATTCATTCAACACCTGAGGACCTCCAGGGCATGTTTTCTAACGTATTACTTCCAGGGTGCTAGCTTAGTGAAGCTGAAAAGGAGTACACACACGTGTGGCTAGCAGTCTTTGTGCATTAAGAACTCACGTGTTTTGCTTCTTTTTTTTCTGATAGCAGAATTTTCTTGAGATTCTGCTTATTCTTCATGAAATAAAAATTATTCTTGGTTTTGTCTGAGTCGAGAGATGTTTAAAATAATTAGCTTGTGACAGTCTTTAAGAGCACCTCTTCTGGTGAGACAGCATTACACAATTAGATGAGATATCTTCATGTGATGCTTTTCACAGATACTTAAAAATCTCCAGTAATAATAACCTCTTCAAAACATTAATAGCTTTTAGAAATATGAATATCAAAATTAGAATTTCTACAGCAAACACCAGAACTACAATTTTTACTATAAAGCAATTTTTTCTAGTAGGGTTTACTGTCTAATGACTAAATGACTACACACCTAATTGATGTTAAAACAAAACAAACCATTGAGGACAAAAGCTCTAAGAACACATTAAGGACACCAGTCACACCAGTGACAGAGTGGTTACATGGAGCAAAGGCACATGCAGTAGTGCAAGATAATGTAAATACAGAGGTTGGACAGTTGCCAGAAGTCGGAAGTTGTGTTGCCAATGAACTATTGCATCATTATAAAGTATCATGCAAACTGGAGCAGAAGATAAAATATTGCCAGAATGTGTACTGAAAGACTTGGCACAAGTGTAATTTCATCTCATTACTATTCCTAATCACATGAAGGGAAAAGAAAGAAAGAAAGAAAGAAGCAGGAGAGCAGGATATAATCTTTATCATATCTGACGTCAGTAACTTAAGACATATAACGAGATATTTCTTGGTATCTCATCCCCTTAAGGCCTTCTTAGTTCAGAGCAAAGATTTGGATAGGTGTTGGAAATTAGGTTGTCATTTTTCAGCCAGGGAATTACAGTTTTTTCCTATATAAAAAATCGGGCTTAAAGTTCAAAGAGGAAGTAACAAGATTACTTTGGCACACAGGATTACAAGCCTGTTTCTTTCAGATTGAAGCACTACAACATTTATTTGAGTCTGTGAGTTATGGTACTCCCTAGTGACTTAACTGTACTACCAATGTTTATCACGCTAGCTACCCTCTCTAAGTAAATAGTCTGTATTATAGACAAATCACTCAACAGCAATATATTACATCTTCAGGCTAATTCTAAGGTCAGCAGTTCCTATGTGGCTTGTTCTACTGTAGTCTATCTTCCAACATGGGAAAATAAACTTTCTGCCTCTTTTAAAGCCTTCCTATACAATTTTCTACTTGGTGATATTTCTAGCTGTCTGCCTAGCACGCTCTAACTCTTCTAATATTATGAGCAACTTAACCTCAGAAAAACATCTCTCTTCTTCCAGTCCTTCATATTATCAGAAATTAAGAAAGCTCATACTTTATAATAATGTCAAACAATAAATTTTAAAAAATGATTTAAAAACAAAAAGGTAAAACTGCTTGAACACCTATCACATGCAAAGGCAATTAAATATATGCAGGCCTGTCTCATTTCTGAACCTTTAATGAGACAGGCTTAGGACCATAGGGTAATGCAGGTCCAAAGGGACCTCTGGAAGTCATCTAGGAAGAGAATAGGAATAGAATCAACCAGGTTGGAAGAGACCTCCAAGATTGTCCAGTCCAACCTAGCACCCAGCCCTATCCAATCAACCAGACCATAGCACTAAGTGCCTCATCCAGTCTTTTCCTGAACACCTCCAGGGATGGTGACTCCACCACCTCCCTGGGCAGCCCATTCCAATGGCAAATCACTCTCTCTGGCAAGAACTTCGTCCTATCATCCAGCCTATACCTCCCCCACCACAACTTGAGCCTGTGTCCCCTTGTTCTGTTGCTGGTTGCCTGGCAGAAGAGATCAACTCGCACCTGGCTACAACCCCCCTTCAGGTAGTGATAGCAATCTAGTCCAAGCTCATCATCTGTATGACAACTTCAAACTTATTTCAAGAATGTTTTTATTGATGCCTTCTGTACATAACAGGGCTAGCCTGTACCTCTGCTCTAAACTCCCAAGTGAAGACACTGACTCCTTTAACTGCAAAATTATTTACACTGGCTGTTGTTTACAAATGTATTTCATGCAATCTGTGCAAAACAGTATTTTCTTGTCATTGCTCTTGAGTCTTTGTGCCTAAAATATTTTCTTTTCTTATACTCTCTCTGAAAGTTATTTCTATACATAGGATCTGGTTGGAAATTGAATTATTTCAATGTAAGGAGAATACTCACCATTCCTTTTTCACAGAATCACAGAATTAACCAGGTTGGAAAAGATCTCTAAGATCATCAGGTCCAACATAGCTCTTCTAATTAACTAAACCAGGACACCAAGTGCCTCAACGTAGTTCTATTCTATTCTATTCTTCACTCGAGCCATGTAACTGCTGTTATTTAGCCAGACACCTATTATGCTGCACAGTGCTGGGGGTTTGGACTAGATGATCTTTCAAGGTCCCTGACATTCTGTGATTCTGTATCCTGATATATGTCTATTAGAACCAGCCTCCTTTTAAACACCTCCAGGGATAGTGACTCCACCACCTCCTGGGGCAGCCTATTCCAATGGGTAATCACTCTTTCCATGAAGAACTTCTTCCTAAAATCCAGCCTAAACCTTCCCTGGTGCAGTTTGAGACTGTGTCCTTTTTTTCTGTCACTGATTGCCTGGGAGAAGAGACCAACCCCCACCTGGCTACAGCCTCCTTTCAGGTAGTAGTTTTCAACAGGTTGCAAGCCAACTCTTTCTGCCAAAGAGCAAGTGGTATGAAATGAGAAATGTGAGAGAGAGAGAGGGAAAAAAAGAGAGAGAGACCAATTTCTCTCAAGCATCATGTAAACTAATTGCACTAGTTTGTAAGTGTTATGGTACAATTTTACTTACACTTGCCTGTTTGGCATCACTTAGATTAGATAACAATTTCTATTTACTTCCAAACTAATCAGTCAATAAAATTATAACTTAGACATTTCTGCTCAAGAGAAATTATTCTGTTTGAATATAAGTGAGATATATATTATTGCCCTAAAAAATTATGTCTAGTGTTCTGAAATTAGTTTTACTCACAGTTATTTTAAAAGTAGGAATATTTTTCTTTTTTAAAAATATTTTTTATCTACCAATATTTTAACTCCCCTTCCTCCAAATGTGGTATTAACTTACGGATTTCAGACTATTTCAAGTTGATCTCCATCTTTCCTAAATACTCTGTCTATTGACATATGCGATGCACAACGATTTTACTTCGTGTGCACCTTCCAAAGTCCATGAGACTAGATTCCATCTGTTATGAATTATGAACTGACAGAAGGATGTGCTGTCAAAAACCAGCAAGACTTTTTTAAAGACTGGGGAGAGAGGAATGAAAAAACTTCAGACAAGAGCATGCATCAATTCTTATTACTTAAGACACACTCTTGCCGTGATTTACAAGTACTAAAAGGTGTCTGATACATAAAAGTTATGTAGGAGAAAGTGAAAGGGTCTAAATTAGTTGCACGACACACATGGAAACCAGAACGTAGCAGCAGTATTGTTTCAATGTGCAATTCCAAAATATAAGGCTCAAACTAGAGTCATTTTACATGGAATAGAAATAGAAATAGAATAGAATAGAATAGAATAGAATAGAATAGAATAGAATAGAATGGAATAGAATAGAATCAACCAGGTTGGAAAATACCTCCAAGATCATCCAGTCCAACCTATCACCCAGCCCTAGCCCGTCAACTAGACCATAGTACTAAGTGCTAGTCATCCAGTCTTTGCTTGAATACCTCCAGGGATGGTGACTCCACCCCCTCCCTGGGCAGCCCATTCCAATGCCAATCACTCTCTCTGTCAAGAACTTCCTCCTATCATCCAGCCTATACTTTCCCTTGGCACTACTTGAGACTGTGTCCCCTTGTTCTGTTGCTGGTTGCCTGGCAGAAGAGACCAACCCCTACCTGGCTACAACCTCCCTTCAGCTAGTTGTAGACAGCAATGAGGTCCCTCCTGAGCCTCCTCTTCTCCAGGCTAAACACCCACAGCTCCCTCAGCCTCTCCTCTTAGGGTTTGTGTTCCAGGCCCTTCACCAGCCTTGTTGCCCTTCTCTGGACACGTTCCAGCACCTCAACATCTCTCTTGAATTGAGGAGCCCAGAACTGGACACAGTACCCAAGGTGTTCCCTCTTCTCTTATTAAAAAATTTAAATATCCTTTTAATCTATCTATCCGAAAAGCACAGACATAGACTCACACACAGAATTTTTCACATAATGTGTGTGTGTGTGATTACATTTTAATATTTCTCAGATTACTTCTGTACTTCTAGTCTTCCATTCGCATTTTCTCCCCGTTCTCCCCTAAACATTAGATTAACCCAGTATCTTAGAATGGAAATTGCTTATGAATTTATTGACAAAATACACTGTTAATTCCTTCTACAGGTCCACTTAACTTCATGGAACGTGTGATCTTTTGCTCTCTCTGCTGGGTGTGTCGGAACAATGCTAACGATGTAGTTGTGATTTAAAGAGCATAAGGAGAAAACATTGTTTTGCCATCTATAGCATTGCCATGTGTAAATCCAGTTTATGACAAAGATCCCAAAATATCTATTTAGAAAACACTTCTGTTATCCAAGTCAGCAAGATATGAAAGTTAAAGAATCATAGAATCATAGAATCATAGAATGGTTTTGGTTGGAAGGGACCTCAAGGATCATCCAGCTCCAACCCCCTGCCACAGGCAGGGACACCTCCCACTAGAGCAGGCTGCTCAAGGCCTCATCCAGCCTGGCTTTAAACGCCTCCAGGGAGGAAGCATCCACAACCTCCCTAGGCAACCTGTGCCAGTGTCTTACCACCCTCACTGTAAAGGACTTCCTCCTAACATCCAGTCGGAATCTCCCCTCCTCCAGCTTAAACCCATTCCCCCTCGTCCTAACATTACTAGACCTTGTAAATAGTTCCTCCCCAGCCTTCCTGTAGGCTCCCTTCAGATACTGGAAAGCCACTCTAAGGTCTCCTCGAAGCCTTCTCTTCTCCAGGCTGAAGAGCCCCAACTCTCTCAGCCTGTCCTCATAGCAGAGGTGCTATGAGAAGAAGCATTTTACTTGTGTGTATTTTCACGACAATGCTGGATGATGTTGCAGTTGAAATGTTAACTATGAGAAATAGCATATTCACTTAGTAAACTGTGTGCATTTGCTATGTATGTTTAGATAGGTATTTATAAAAAATAAGAGGAACAAAAGGCATCTTTTAATGCCCAAAAGCATACTTCCATAGTATATACCGTGTTGCTTTTTCAAACGTGGAAGCTAAACTCAATTAATTAGTAGTCAAAGAAATATTTTTCAAATCAGAGTTAAAAATCTGTGTGCCACAATTACATGCACCTCATCTGCCTGTGGGCAGAGAGCTATTAAAAAGCACATTAGTCTTAGAATTAGCTTTCTAAAATCCAACTGAAAATCTATTTTCGATGTAGTGATAATTACCAGCAGTTACAGAGCTGTTCATGTTAGTGTTCTCCACTAATACAGAAAGATATTTTTTGTAATAAGTCAATGTAGTTTGCAGAGAAATTTTAGGATAGGTAGTTATTTTACAAGCAAGAAAAGAAATTTTCTTGCAGAAAGAATGATTATTTGCTACATAAAGGTCATATAAATACGGTAAAACTTGTTCAGATTAGGTGAGACTATACTTTTAGTCTCATCCATTAAATTAAGCTTATGCTTTAAAAAAAGTAAGTTGTAGATACAATAGTTTTTACTGCTCTGTTTAAAGGTAGCATTCAGGTTATAATGCAATAACAAACAACAGGCCTTCAGCCTGGTCATATATGCCTTTACATGCAAGTCTCTTACAGGCTAAAGTTCACTTATGTGATGAGCTCTGAGCTGTCACCAATATTATTGCTATAATAAAGACTTATCTGTTATCTACAAGAACCTTAGTCTCAAGAAAGTAGCCTAGAACTTAACCAGGATTCAATTTAGTGTCACACCTTCATCCAGAAAATTGCAGCCAATCAGAATATTTAAAGAACAGAAGAAATTGCTATGCAGAACAAGAAGATCCTGCTTAATTCATTTAACATACTTCATTAATCTACAACATACACAAAAGATGCTTCACTTTGGAATCTTCTTTATCCATTTCCATTTTTGATGATGCAAATACTGACTATTCTTTCATTCCATTCTTCTAACTTTTGGCTCTCTTTCACCTTGTTCCCCTGCTTGTAGTATTCTTGGTAACTTCAATAAAACTGAACAGAATTGAACTGAATGTCAGAAAGGTTCATTTTAAGTCCAAGAGCATTTGCCTGAGCACAACTATCTGATAAGTTTTTTATTTCAATGGAAATAAGTAGCCACATATTACATCTTAACATCAGCCTCACACTTCCAAAGACAAAAGTGTGAGACTGGAAAATAATTATCTAGTGATGAGATTTCATCCATGATGAGAAAATGAATGTGAGATTACTGACTGATTTCTGAGACACGGATATGAGGTAGTGATTCTAAGCCAGAATAGAATAGAGAAATGTGAAGGAGATAAAGCTTACTTCCTTATTCTGAGTGTGTTTTAGTATTATGTTTAGTTGGTAACCCACATGAGCTGAGGTTGATCAGGATGGTGATGGTTTTTGGGTGGTTTTGTTTGTTTGTTTGTTTTATAAGTGAATTTATCTGCAGGAAATGCAAGTAGGTAACAGTAGCATTTGTGTCTCATCATTACCCCCTTCTTCCAGTGTTTAACTAGATTTTTGAATAAACCAGTAAGTTCTCTAAGGAACACAGCATGTAATCTCCAGTAAGTAGAGATGGGACATTTAGACTGAGCTCACAATGGACTGCTGGCCTCCCTACTAGTGGGAATAATTTTGAGGCTGTAGCATGTAATCTCCAGTAAGTAGAGATGGGACATTTAGACTGAGCTCACAATGGACTGCTGGCCTCCCTACTAGTGGGAATAATTTTGAGGCTGTAGCCTACTAAAATCGATCTATAGTAAGCTAAGGCAGAAAAATAATTTTCTTAAGAAAAAAGGGACAACAGGCAAACCAGAATGCTTTACAAAACTTCTCTTTGTATGCAGCTTTTTCTGTAGCACCACTTCTGAAAGCAAGAGAGCCAATAACAAACCCAAAACTGCAGTGCTCTTTATTCCTCTTGGGAGGTAGCTGTATTTGCTTCTAAATTGCCAGCTGAAAAACACTTGCAGCACCTGTGCACTGTTTCCTAACACAGTGACAGCAGCCTTTCTATCCAGTCCCCAGAGGACTAGAAGCTCTTTTGTAATCAGTTCAACTGAAAAAATAAAAGCCCTTACCAGGGGCTGGGGGGTGCAGGGGGGTGGGAAGCAAGTTTTTGAGTACTGTGAAACAGGAACAATTATTCTCTCTACCCCACCTCTTCTCTTCTCCTCTCTTCTCTTCTCTTCTCTTCTCTTCTCTTCTCTTCTCTTCTCTTCTCTTCTCTTCTCTTCTCTTCTCTTCTCTTCTCTTCTCTTCTCTTCTCTTCTCTTCTCTTCTCTTCTCTTCTCTTCTCTTCTCTTCTCTTCTCTTCTCCCTACCCCCTTACTGCCTTGTCACCATTTACTCCCAGATATTTTAACCTGTAGAAATCAATAACAAATGAACAGGCAGAAAACACAAGGTGCTTTCCCTCCCTTATTCTTTTCTATTTACAAGTGGTAATTATATGAGTCTGAGCTTTTATTTGTAATTTGATAAAGTTACTCCCTATTAGGAAAAGATAGACTTCATATCCAAGGAGGTGATTTTGATGGTGGAGGAACAATTCAGCCAGATACTTAACCATGATGAAAAGTGCAATTTAAGTATCTGTTAGCATACTTTAATTATCCCTTTCTCTTCATGTTTGGAATACATTTTCATTCTACTGATATATTCTTGTATAAAAGGGGATATATTCTTGAGTATATCTACTCATTCGCATTCTACTGATATACTCTTGTATAAAAGGGGATAGATGCTGATCAGTTAGAACCATAGTGTCATGGAATCATAAAATATCTCCATCTGGATGGTGTCCATAAGGACCATCAAGTCCAAACTCCTTCTCCTCACAGAACTCCATAAAATGAAATCATATGACCAGAGAGCATCATCCAGATGCTGCTTGAACTTAAATATGTTATAGACATATTTTATATATATGTATACATACATAATATAGATATTAGTTCTACTTTTTATAGCCTGAAATTTCACAAAACACTAAGGGAGAAATTCTGGAGGTAGTAGGCTTAGCATTAGTTTTTTTTTAGCTACTGATGTTTTCTTTTTTTCAGGGCAGAAGCACTAGTATACAGGAATTTCAAGTATCTTCACTGTTAAAAATCTAGAAAACTGAGCACTGACCTTTTCATCTCAGGAAACAAGCTGATCTGTTTCTCTTCAGGTTTTTTTTTCAAGTTTGGAAACAATTTTCTCCAGGTCTAACCTTGCTGATCCCAAATGCAGACAGCTGTCATATGGATTGATAGGTATTCTCCAACAGCTATACTGCAACTGGAGTGCACAAATGTTCTCTCATCCAAAACTCCAGTTATTAGAATCCACTAAAACGCTGATCTGACCTTCATAGAGCCTCTAGGATCACTTTTTCAGTACATAAATACTGACCTGGAGTACATTGAAATGTGAAGAATGGGATTTTCCTGTCTACATTAGCTTCCTAAAACAGTCTTACATTCTTAAATCTCAGATTCATCTTCCCTTCCCCCCACATTCTCTAATCCTGCCATTTACACTGGCCAGTGAATTTAGAAGTGTCTGGCAATTTGCCTAGGAACTGAAATGTGATTGTAGTATATGTTTGTATGCTGAAAAAAAATGAATTGATTTCTGTTCAGTTTAACTGTTAAAATATGTCAAGGACCATTCTCACACAGCCATCTGCATGTAGCCACTATTCTCTGACACAAAGCCTTTGCTGGTATAAACATGGATTGGTTTTGTCCATTTGCAGACTATTTGGGTTTTTTTTTCCTCAGCCTTTTGGGTAATGTCATTAAACCTACACTGCAGTCTTCTTTGCAGTTTGTTAAGGAAAGATAGTGCTTTGGATCTCTCCCCAGGGACACCATCTCCCCCCAGACTGAGCATGAAAGGCTGATAGTGCTTCTGAGGAAGAGTTAACTAGAGTAAAGACTTCAGCTGTCTGTCAGTCTTCTGCCTTCTAGTGACAACATATATTCAATGAATTCTCCATTTAGGCTGATGTGTGCAGTGCTAGAACACAGATTGTTTCCTGTTCAGACCATGGTTAAAGATGCTGTGGCAACTGGAATACAGAATCACAGGATTAACCAGGTTGGAAAAGACTTTTGAGAACAGCAAGTCCAATCTATTATCCAACTAATGTTACGGCACAGAAAATTAGTTATCTGAGCTGGGAAACTCCAGAGTAACTAAACACAGTAATTTATTTTCAAGAGGAATTTATCTACACTTGGGATGTCTAAGTTATGTTAGACAAGCCCTACTCTATCTTTTTCTCTTGAGGTTATCAGAATTTCTCACAACACTGGGCGTCATCTAGGGCTCAGACTACAGAAGCAGGTGCAGAGACACATGCTGGGATACCTAAACATCTTTGGGGCCTATGGTCTTAAGCCCTGAGGTTCCACTTTGATTATGCACAAGCTCTTTGGGAAATGCCATCTAACCTTTTAAAACAGAGGTCTCTGAATGTTGGCTCATTGTCATATCATGGTTCAGGCCCAGCTGGCAGCCAAGCCCTACGCAGGTCATTTGGATACTAGGAAAAAAAAAATCACAGAGAGAGTGGTCAGGCACTGGAATGAGCTGCCCAGGGATGTGGTGGAGTCACCCACCCTGGATGTGTTTAAGGGTCATTTGGATGTGGTGCTTAGGGATACGGTTTAAGGTGAATCTTGTGGAGTAGGGTTATGGGTTGGACTTGGTGATCCTGAGGGTCTTTTCCAACCTGGATGTTTCTGTGATTCTATGAGGTGCTCACATGATTGCTCCTTACTGGGATGGGAAGGACACTGCCCGCTCAGGTCACTTTGGAACCTCTAGCTGTAGTGTGAGCAGATGAGGCCCCAGCACTATGGTCCACACTGGAATGTGTGTGTGCCACCAATTGGAGCCACCGAAAGCCCTCAGGATCCTGTAACCAGGTCCATAAATCACACTGCATGGATGCTAGCAGGTGTTGGGTTATTTGGAGTACACAGGTGTTAGAACATAAGCAGATGTTTATAATGTCATGATTGCCTGAAAGCACCAGCATTAAAAGCTCACCTTTGGCTAACAGCTCATCAGTGCCAAACAAGTATGCAAAATGATGAATGCTCATGAAACATCAAATTGTGGGAAATAGTGTCTGACTATAACAGCAGTCTGTATTTCACACACCCCCAGAATGTGACTGCTGGATGGATAAAGAGAAGGAGCAGAAAAATATTGCTCAGTTGTCAAAAACACTCCAATGGTTGTGCTACATTGCCCTCTGCCCTCCAGACAGAGCTGTCTTTCAGAGGAGAGGCCAGGGCACTCAGCCAGACTAATACTTTGGACTTTGTTAAGTTCTCAGTGCATAATACATGCAGAGAGGGAGACAAGCAATTCGAGAGGCTGTGAAATACTCGGAAAGATAAATGTAGGCAGTGGATTTATTAACTGGCTTTCCTTTCTGAAAACTGTTGGCCTTTCATGATCACCCAAAATATGAACCCTGAGAGCTAATACTCTACTCCAGGGAAATTCTTAGCATGCTAGCTTTTATTGTAAATGGAGCAATGCCTCACTAATTCCCAGCCTCATGAATTTTCACTTCTAGGGAAAAGGGTATTGTATAGAGCTCTCCTTTCTTCTCACTGGGTTGTGTTCTCAACTCATATTACCCCACCAGACAAGTCAGCTGCCTCATCAGAATACAAACCAAACACCTAAAGAACAAAGGTATGTTGAGATTCCAACTACTAAAGAATCTTATCCAGTGCCCTCTCTTCCCTGCAGGAAGAAGCTCTGCATTTTCTCGCAGTCCTGGGTTTGATCTCTGGTTTTCAGTGTACAGTGGTATATCCTGTTGAGCTGAGTTGCTTATCATTTGGGCTTACTATCAGATTTAACTGAAGAACTGTTTAAACTCAAAGTGAAGGTAGGAATTCACCATGCTGGATGACTTTTTTTTTTTCTTTTTAATTTTTTTTAAACACACCTAACAGATATTCAACAATTAACAGAACCAAATCCAAATACATTATTATGACACAACTAAATAGCTACAAAATGAGCTCTTCACCTTTTCTGGTCTGTAAGATTGGAGATTCTATGTTCAACAGAAAAACTGACACTCCAAATACAGTGCTAAACTGGAGGGGGTGATGGAGAAGTAACAGTGGCTTGTGTATGATGGTTTTCCCAGATTTGCTGTATGAAACAATGTGTGCTGTGGATCTATCATATTAGTTATTAACTAATTGAATGTCCAGACTTTAATTTGTATAGAAAGATTGGAGAGGAGATTCAGATGAGTTCAATGAACATCTTAGTTACACATTTTGTCATCCGCCCAAACACAAAGTTTGTTGTTGGAATTTTGTTGCTCATTTTCTAAACCCAGCAACAACTAAAGGCAACTGGACACAGAAGTAGCGCAAATGTGACCCAGGATTGTGGGTCTGGTTTTGGCAATGAAGCTTAATTCATCTGTGATATCTTTAAGCAGAAGTCTTCTGTTTAATTTCTATTCCAAATGGCCACTGTTGTCTTCACAAAGCGTGTTACCAGGACACGAAGCAGGAGCTTTAGAGTTTGATTTTCCTGATGTGAATGACAGTTCTGTTCCAATTAAGCCCTAACAAGATGTGTAAAGAGATCAAAACTTCTGAAGACTTTTTTTTTTCTTTTATTTTTTTTTTTCAGAGACTTGTTCCTGCCAATCTGGATACAGAACTGGGGATGATTAGAACAGGAAGTGAGGAAATTGCAGAAATGGTGTGTATTTTTCAGACAAAAGAGGAGGTTACAAATGAGAGCATCATCAAGTAAAAAAAGTGATTACTTATTGAAGCTATGGTTCCATCAAATCGATGTGGCAAGTCCTGGACTTCTCTTGTGAGCTAGTAAAATTAATGCAGATGCAAAAATCTTACAAGAACTTATGAGATGCTACTGTGTGTAGGAAAGATAATACGATGAAGCATCTAATAGGAAAGCTTAATGCAATCTAGGGAGTGACTAAATATAAATGAAGTCTGGAAAGAACATGATACAAAATTATGGTTCTGTTTATTTGGTTGCTTTTTGTTGCTTTTTTTTCCTTCTTGATTTCAGTATAAAATGTATTTAAGTATTACAAAGAAATAATTATCTTTGGCTTTTTTCCCCCTTTCTCTTATGGAAACCCTTCAGAACATTCATGTTTAAAAATATTCAAACCACTGTGATCACTTCATCTGCTACTACTCTTAGATTTCCATGAGCATAATCCAAACATAATGGCAAATGTAAAAAGTTTCTTACTGCCATCTACTATGAATCTTTATGAATTCATATATAATTCTGTGTGAAAAGGAAACCAACTTTTCTACTGTGGGAAAATTCTTTCTTGCAACTTTTTCATTATAATAATTATTTTCTAGGCTAGTATGTCTGTATGTTGCTGATTTTTGTTGATAAGGGGGTAAAGAAATAGTAATAATCAGCTTGCAGGCAGCTTTCAGCAGCTTCCTGTATTGCATTTAAAATCAACAATGTAATCATCAAGCATAATGTCACCATTTGTCTCCATTTAGACTCGTGACCTTTAGATTCCCTATTAAAGAGAGGAAGAGCAGTTCCTGTCCATATTTTGGCAATAGATGAGATTTTCCTGCTGTAGATACACATTTATTCAACAGAAGTTCAGCCCAGTTGACGTCCATTTGATTTGGAAGTTTCCTTCCTCTTTACTGGAATAGGAAACACATATAATTATGGGCTAGACTATTAATTGGTTTTAAGGGAGGAGGTTATAAGAGAGGAAATCACTAGTACATAGATAGAAACGTTGAAATTCAGAGAACTGCTGAAAGGAGAGAAATTACTGTGTTGCATCTTTATGGCTTTTGAATAGACATATTTGTTGCCAAACTGAATCCAAATCCACTAATAGGAGGAAGCTTTATACTGCTGCTCTTGTCACACTATTCCTCTACTTATTACACAAGTTGCATGTTGAGGAAAAATAAAACCTAACTGGATGGCATAAGAATACTAAGAATTTAAATTCTTCATACATTTGAAAACATCTATGGTCTTACTGATGACTTCATAGGCTCATTTGCCAACACACCTAAATCTGCAGTATTTTTGCACTTAAATATCAGAAATATTGTAGAGATTGCAATATGTCATATGTGGAAGAAAGAGAAGAGCATGCCTCACTAGCCTTTAAGTGGAGATAGTCTGTAGGAAGCTATAGGCTCCAGTACCAATGCTCATGTGCGAGTGGAAGCCACCTCCCTGCTTCCCACATTCTCATTCACTGAAATGAAACAAGTCATAATTTCATATAATTTCTAGACAAAATTTTACAGTTTAGTATTTGCACTACATTTACAATAAAGGACAGCTCACCACAGAGTTGTGCAGTCTGTCTGTCTCAGACTACAGAGCTCTTGATTGCCAAGAAAATTAAATGCCAATTGTTTAGTTGGCATTTCCCAAGAGCAACTGCAAGGCTGCAAAAGTGGAGTTAATTTGACGGTGGAGCTCGAATGCTATGCCAGGAACACACCAGAGAGAACTGTTGTAGTATAAGCTGTAAAGAACTTTCTGGAAAAAAAGTGGTACTCAGAGAAAAAAGTGAGCATCAGAGAGACTTTTCACCTTTCTTTGACAGCACAGGTACACTGTGGAAGTTGATTTACAGTTTTGCTATTTCACAAAAGTCCTGTAGTCAGGAAACTGTGAGATCAAAAGAACAAAACACGAATCTCAGCTGACAGTAAAGATACCTATATATATACCCAAAGAAGGCCTTCAGTGGTATGTTATTCAAATTCTTCATTTTCCTTGTATGTAACTTTTGAGTTACATACTTTGGAGATGAATAACACACTGCATGCCTCTCCTTCTGTTGTGATTTTGATTTATCACCCAACAAAAATTGGAAATTTACCCTCTGGAGTAAATTTACCACATTGCCTCAGAATTTTGGAAGTTAAATAAAATTATAATTACAAAAGTAGACTAAATAGAGAAGTATTAAAAACAGTAAACATATACAAGGTATATTTTCATACTATTCGCAGTTCAATAACAATACAATACCCCTTTGTACTCCCTTGTACCCCCTTGTACAATATTTCAGCTCTAGCCCATCCCTGGACACAAAGAGGTCCAGAGATCTGTAATGCAGCCACCTCATCATCTCTACTTCCCACACCCTCCTGTACTTCTCAAAACCAAACCAGAAGTGAGTCAGCCAGACAATACAAGGTCAGGAGCAAAGAGAGCAGCCAGAAGCTAAGCAGAAAGTAGACAGAGAGAGCAAGCTTGTGCTGCAAAAATATGAGATATTCAGCAGGCATTATTCTGTATCCAATACCTAAAACTGCTTATCCTATAGAGTGGAATTCTCTGGAAAAACTTATTTACTATTAAGACGCTAGACTAGGGCACTAGCCCTGAACTGTAGCACTTTTCTAAGTTTAGGAGATACTTAAGGAGATAATTCTTAGTTCTTTGTCAAGCAGAATTCATCATTGTAGGAAGCGACACAAAATTTGTGTCACTGTTGTGTGTGAGTCCATAAAAACTACAGGTCACTCAGATATCTGTTTCCCTTTTTACAAGTGAATCCCACTTCTGATGAAACCCATGCAATTCAGTAGTGGAAGCCAGCATGTACACACTACAGTCATGCATACACATATTCTGCAATCTTTGGTAGTGACCCTCTTGGGTTTGGTTACACTCCAAAATTTTAGTAAAACAAGAAAATCACAGTTAAGTATAAAAGAAATCTACTGAGAGGGCAGTAGGGTGGCTGTGGCTCTATTAAATACATGTAGAAGTGAAAGGACTGCCCTAGTCTAAAGAGTGGAATAAAGAAAAGTGATAGAATACATGGTAGAAGTGGGGCCACATCAGGTGTGGTTTTGCTCTATGGAGGAAAAATACTTTAGTCTAGAGAGTGATTACAAGTAATATAAATAAGTGGGAGGAGAGACTCGTGTACACAATACTTTTAATCAGCTTTATCTGCTCAGTGCTGAACTTTTTCATTTTGAAAACCTAGAAGATGAAGTGGTTTTGCTGTGTCTCTGGAAATAATGTGAATATTTAGATATTCTTTTAAATGAATGAGATCACTAGCTTCAGAGTTTTTTCTATATTTGACCCACAGATGTCCCTCTCTGGCCCTTTGAAAGGGAACAACTGACCAGAACTGTAGTAGAACAAATGCAGACCTTTCCCTTTTTGTACTTTGCAAATGATGTGGAGACCAAGTTCTTCTAAATCCTAAAGAACACATGGCTCTGCTGTACTCATATTTAACACTTGTACTTAAATCTGATGAGCATTTCTATCACAGAGAACCAAGAGGGTAATTTGAATATTGTTATGATTTACTGCTTCCCTCCTGGCTACCAAAAATGTGAAGATATGTAGAGGTGATAGCCAAGAAATGGAATATAAATTAAACTTTTCACCAGTACTGATAATAATAAGATATACTGTAATTTCTGTGCAAAGATAAGCATTGAATCAAAGATACAATGACATGCAGAAAATGACATGCAGCAGTGTGGCCAGGTGGCCAGGAGAGCCAATGGCATCCTGGCCTGTATCAGGAACAGTGTGGCCAGTAGTACAAGGGAGGTTATTCTTCCCCTGTACTCAACACTGGTCAGGCCACACCTTGAGTACTGTGTACAGTTCTGGGCTCTTTAATTCAAGAGAGATGTTGAGGTGCTGGAACTTGTCCAGAGGAGGGTGACAAAGCTGGTGAGGGGCCTGGAACACAAACCCTGTGAGAAGAGGCTGGGGGTGTGCAGCCGGGAGAAGAGGGGGCTCAGAGGTGACCTTGTTGCTGTCTACAACTAACTGAAGGGAGGCCGTAGCCAGGTGGGGGTTGGTCTCTTCTGCCAGGCAACCAGCAACAGAACAAGGGGACACAGTCTCAAGTTGTGCCGGGGGAGGTATAGGCTGGATGTTAGGAGGAAGTTCTTGACAGAGAGAGTGATTGGCATTGGAATGGGCTGCCCAGGGAGGTGGTGGAGTCACCATCCCTGGAGGTGTTCAAGTAAAGCCTGGATGAGGCACTCAGTGCCATGGTTTAGTTGATTGGATGAGGCTGGGTGCTAGGGTGGACTGGATGATCTTGGAGGTCTCTTCCAGCCTGGTTGATTCTATGATTCTATGAAATAAGAACAAAGTGCATGAGAAAACATGGCGATGATAAGCACGTCCCAACTGTTTTTCAGATATGCAGAAGGACATTGCAAGAAGAAAGAGAATTAATTGCTCTCCATGTCTAAAAGATATAGTGTTTGGGCTGGAACATAAATTGTAGCAAGAGATTTTCAGTAGAGAACTAAAGGGAGGGGAAAGGTGAAATGTCAGCATTGTGGAAGTAATTATTATGAAGAAATGTAACAGGTTTGTTGAAGATGCTGTAAAAACTGTGCTATAGAGTATCTTTAAAAGCAATCTAAACACCTTTTAACCCCACCCATAGGCAAAGAATAGGATGAGACAGAAGATGCCTTGATATACCTTCTCACACTGCAATTCAATGGTCATCAGAACACTTAACTGATATTTCTTTTGCCTTCTAAAAATGGAAAAAGGATATCCTTCACAGAGCCTCCTGATTCACTGGAGTTCTTCATTAGTTACATATCTTCCAGTAGATGTTGCCAATCATTTTCCCCTAGAGCTGAAAGGTAAATCTTACACTGAAACATATACGGACCTGACTTTGCATCTCCTTCACACATTTGAATTTCTGAAATAAAGGTGATTTTTTTCTGCCAGATATTATACACAGGAGAGTAGGTTAGATCTTTGGATGCATAAAACGAAATTTAAGTAAGTCTCAGACGAAAATGTAGAAGCTATTATAAAGAAAGCATCTACATAAGTAAATAATTTTAATAAGGAAGTAATCTGAACATACAACTGGTTTTTAGAATTTTGTATGGGCATTGTTGGATTAAGTTAGGACACTTTGAATTCACTGTTATGAAAATAGCCTCATTTATGGATGAATTAGAACTAGAAGTTAAATGAAAAATAATTCAAAGTCAAATATGCTCAGGCAAGGTGTATCATAGAATCATAGAATCATAGAAT
>WAAF01001540.1:0-10952 GCA_013400475.1 Tricholaema leucomelas
CCAACCTGGTTGATTCTATGATTCAGTAGTGTGGCACATCACACAGAGAGAATGCATTTTAAGACAAAAGAAACCTGTGAAAGATTAAGAAAGTTGAGAGGAAAAAATTCTCTAGCTGAAACTGATGACAGTACCTGTAAGTGATGTGGTGAGAGATACTTCCCATTGTGTTTTGCAATATTGTGCATGATTTTTAATGCCTTCTCTCCCTTCCTGCGTGTCAAGAGCCAACGTGGAGATTCAGGAACCACCCTGTAAGAACACAAATGGAGATTGCACCTATGGGTGTTTCAGTTTCTGCTAGCCTAGGGACAAAATGGTTCACCATCTAAAACTTCATAGCAGGTAATGTTAAGGTAACAGTGTGCAGGAGTCTGGGAATTAGTATAGTTGTTTCCTTTGTGTATCTTTGTGGCCTTCCAGGATCTGAAGGGGGCCTACAAAAAAGCTGGGGAGGGACCTTTTAGGCTGTCAGGGAGTGACAGGACATGGGGGAATGGAGCAAAGCTGGAGGTGGGGAGATTCAGAGTGGATGTGAGGAGGAAGTTGTTCAGCATGAGAGTGGTGAGAGCCTGGACTGGGTTGCCCAGGGAGGTGGTTGAGGCCCCATGCCTGGAGGTGTTTAAGGTCAGGCTGGATGAGGCTGTGGGCAGCCTGCTCTAGGGTAGGGTGTCCCTGGGCATGGCAGGGGGTTGGAACTAAATGATCCTTGTGATCCCTTCCAACCCTGACTGATTCTGTGACTCTATGATTCTATGATTCCAGCCCACAGGATGGCTGCACTGGACCAGGACAAGTGTTTGCCATGGCATAGTGCTTTTTTCTCTCATTAGCTGTACTGCTCAGCTCATGGGATCCGCAGGGCAAACTCAGGCTTAAACTGAGTACATGACAGGTAAAAGGGGGATCCCATGGCTAGTGGGAAAAGCAAACTTTGGTCAAATCAACTAAATAAATAGCCCTGGCTAAGCAGAAGCAGGGCTCTCTTCTTGGCCAGCTGTGGTTGACAAATGTGCTAGTTTGAGCCTAGCTGGGACATTTTGNGAGGGGTGGGAAGAAGGTGGAAGGGTGGTTGGGAGCCCCTCCTGGGGACTCTGGTTTCTGGGAGGGCTGTTGTGTTCCTGTATTACCTTTTTACCTTGTCTGTTTCTGTCTATAGCTGTATAGATTGTAAATACCTGCTTGGATATTGTGCTAAGCTGTAAATAGAAAGCTTCACTCAATTTCCATCTCAGCTGATTTTCTTAAGTGTGGAGGGGCAGGCAACACCCAAACCATCACAACAAGAGAGCTGGGTAGAAAAAGCCATTTGCCACATCTGCAATTCACAATAAAATAATTTAAAATGCTAATATCATCAAATATGCAAATATCTTCTTCCTAAACTACAACATCTTGAAGACTGGAGATTTGGGACAACAGCAGGAGTCTCAAGGTGCTCACACAGCAGTAAGTCCTGGATAGGGCTGGGTGATAGGTTGGACTATAAGCTGGATGTTAGGAGGAAGTTGTTGGCAGAGAGAGTGATTGGCATTGGAATGGGCTGCCTAGGGAGGTGGTGGAGTTGCTGTCCCTGGAGGTGTTTAAGAAAAGCCTGGATGAGGCACTTAGTGCCATGGTCTGGTTGATTGGACAGGGCTGGGTGCTAGGTTGGACTGGATGATCTTGGAGGTCTCTTCCAACCTGGTTCATTCTATGATCTTGGAGGTCTTCTCCAACCTGGTTGATTCTATTCTAACAAGCATGAAAAGAGCAATGACTGCAACATTACCAGTAGTAGAGCAGAAAGAGGAAGTTGGGCAGTGAAATGGCCAGCTGGATCCCCTGCCAGGTGGGAACCAAGTACGCGATTCCTGGGAGGATCATGATTCCCAGGGTGAAGAATATCTGAATGGCGATCCCAACAGTCCGCTGATCAGAGCCAACAATCTCAGTCACTGAAGAGAGAGAAAGCCCAAATTAAAGAAGAAAAAACACACAGAAACAAACTTAACTTGAAAGAACTCTATCAGTGGTGGAACATATGGAAGGGTAGTACCCTATTAGGCCAGCAGTCTGTCTAGCCCAGCGTCTTGCTTTCAGCACAGTAAGCCTATCACCAAGACTGGCCAGAGCAAGGATGGTTGACACCTCCTCATCAATTCACCCACCGTTCTTCAGCTAATTGGGTTTCTGACTGCAAGTTTACTAATCAATTAAATAAAGCCAGAAGAACTGTTTGAGACTGTGTGATAGTTTGAAGCTAGCTGGGATATTTTAGTGAGAGGAATTAGATTATAGGCTGTGAAGGGGAAACAATGGTGATGTCTGCTGCACTCATAGGCTTGCTGAGATGTATAAGAACAAGAACACACACAACAGAGTTGCTCTCTGGCTCTGGCTGCATGCACTTTTCTCCCTAACCTATTGTCTGTGTAACTAATCCTTCTGCTTTCTAACGCCCCTGGCCATGCCTCCAAATTGACCTTGAATGTAAAGCAAAGTCTGGGATAAGGTAGAGGGGTGGAAAGGAGGTGGAAGGGTGGGTGGGAGCTCCTCCTGGGGACTCTGATTTCTGGGAGGGCTGTTGTGTTTCTGTATTACTTTTTTACCTTGTCTATTTCTATCTGTAGCTGTATAGGTTGTAAATATCTGCTTGTATACTGTGCTAAGCTGTAAATAGAAAGATTCATTCTTAATTCCCAGCTGGGCTGAGTCTAGTCTGGATGATTTTCTTAAGTGGGGGGGGAGAAGTAACACCCAAACCATCACAGAGGGAGTGATTGGCATTGGAGTGGGCTGCCCAGGGAGGTGGTGGAGTTGCTGTCCCTGAAGGTGTTCAAGAAAAGCCTGGATGAGGCACTTCATGCCATGGTCTGGTTGATTGGCTAGGGCTGGGTGCTAGGTTGGAGTGGATGATGTTGGAAGTCTCTTCCAACCTGGTTGATGCTATGATTCCTTGTCTTCCCCCAAATCCTCCCCTTTTCCTAACCAGAAAAGACAAGAAGGTAGCAGCTCTCACCAATCACATAGCATGTCATCCAGGTTCCCTTGCCAAACACGCCTTGGAGAAAACGGAAGGTCAAAAACACAGTAAAGTTTGGTGCAAATGCCACTATGATACCACATATCCCAACCCCAAGACAGGAGAGCAGGTAGATCAGGATTCTGCCATATCTGTTGAAAAAAGGGGGATAAAATGAAAATCATGAAAAGGCACAAAGACTTTTTCTTCTTTTCCTGCCATCTCATTTTAATGCTAGGTCAGAAAGTGCCTATTTGAAACCAGTCTCGTTCCAAAGGGAGGCTGCCTGAGACATTTTAGTGTTGGTCTTGGAAACTTCTTAGTGTTGGCCTTTGGGACACAGGACTCTTCCCTGTAGTAGACTGGATGAGGCACTTAGTGCCATGGTCTGGTTGATTGGCTAGGGCTGGGTGCTAGGTTGGACTGGATGATCTTGGAGGTCTCTTCCAACCTGATTGATTCTATGATTTTGTGCTTTTTTACTTATGTAATTTCTATAGATTGTAGAAATGTAGCTTGTCTTTTTGTACCTAAACTACAGCCCATATGCTACAGTTCAGAACACACTGTGAAAACTGATCACAGAAACACAGACCTCCAGGGATCATTGAGACCAACCCCCCTGCCAAAGCACGCTATACAGGAATGCATCCAAGCAGGTTTTAAAGTCTCCAGAGAAGGAAAGAGGCACTTAGTGCCATGGTCTAGTTGATTGGATAGGGCTGGGTGATAGGTTGGGCTGGATGAGCTTGGAGGTCTCTTCCAACCTGTCTGATTCTATGATTCTATGATTGTTTTGAAACTGGTGATCTTCTCAGCAGGGCTCCTTTTACATTAGAAATGTGGTTTGTCTTTTTGTATCTAAACTACAGCTCATATGCTACAGTTCAGAACAAACTGTGAAAAGTGATCACAGACTGTTTGTCGTTGGAAGAGACCTCCAGAGATCATTGAGACCACCCTCCCTGCCACAGCAGGCCACACAGGAATGCATCCAAGCAGGTTTTAAAGTCTCCAGAGAAGGAAAGGGGAATTTAGTGTCATGGAAGTGCTAGTGGAAGGTGTCCCTGTTCATGGCAGAGAGGCTGGAACTAGGAGTTGCAGTCCCTGGAGGTGTTCAAGGAAAGCCTGGATGAGGCACTTAGTGCCATGGTCTGGTTGATTGGACAGGGCTGGGTGCTAGGTTGGACTGGATGATCTTGGAGGTCTCTTCCAACCTGGTTGATTCTTCGAGTTTATGAAAGCTCCCCTTTCTGGGGCAGACCAGCTGCTCAAGCCTCAATACCACCCATCTTTTCCTTTGTATTCATCCAGCTCCCACGGAGTTGACAATCAGCTGAAGGGAGTTATGGCCTGAGTACTAAGCATGTGAGTTCAACATATGAAAGGAGAGATTTCCTTCTTTGTTCCCTCAGCTGTACATCCTCATCAGTACATCCCTTGGATGCTTTCTTTTTGTTTCTGTATCCTTCTGCCCTTCCTGAGTCCATATATGTACAAAAATAACATCAGAAATCTCAAGAAAATCCATTTTCATGCCAGTTTAAAGTCTGAAGAGTGTCATTAAGTACAATTATGTCAAGTTTCCAGCCCAAAAGGTAGTGAAGATTATATTGTCTGTGTGTTGCTTATTCAACATGAACTAAACCTCTAAAGAGCTGATGCACTACAAATAATTTCACCTGCAAACAAATGGAAGGATAGCAGTGCTTATACAGTACCTGTCTGCAGCATAGCCCAGGATGAATGCACCAACCAGAAACCCTAGATTGAGGATAGCCTGTGAGAGATCCAGCATCCAGGCATTGCCACACACGAGGTCATACTGCAGGGAACAAGGGAGAGGCATAAGCATCCCAGGTGAGTCATTCATTATGATCAGGGCAAAATATTACAGAAACTGAAATGGCCCAAGGCAGGAAAGGGAAGAGGAAGAGAAAAGGAAAGAGGAAGGGCAACTTCAAATACGCTTGTCAATAGCAAGCAGCAGTGCATCAGGGAAATACAGCCACAGCAAACACTCTTCATAGCATTGTGAAGACACAGGGAGAGCTTCTCCTTGCCAAAAGGATGCTGTTTTCTCATACATCAGTAGTCCAGATATGGAAAGCAAGTCAAACATGTTAACAAGCAAAGCCATGACTTTGTTTAATGTAGAATGAGGTCACAAAGCCACTGACAATGAAAACAGGCCACACCTTGAGTACTGCCTCCAGATCTGGGCTACTCAATTCAAGAGAGATATTGATGTGCTGGAAGTTGTGCAGAGAAGGGCAGCAAGGCTGGCGAGGGGCCTGGAGCACAGCCCTGTGAGGAGAGGCTGAGGGAGCTGGGGGTGGGCAGCCTGGAGAAGAAGAGGCTCAGGGCTGAACTCATTGCTGTCTACAACTACCTGAAGGGAGGCTGTAGCCAGGTGGGGTTGGTCTCTTCTACCAGGCAAGCAGCAACAGAACAAGGTGGGACAGTCTCAAGTTGTGCCAAGGGAGGTCTAGGCTGGATGCTAGGAGGAAGTTGTTGCCAGAGAGAGTGATTGGCATTGGAATGGGCTGCCCAGGGAGGTGGTGGAGTCGCTGTCCCTGGAGGTGTTGAAGCAAAGCCTGGCTGAGGCACTTAGTGCCATGGTCTGGTTGATTGGCCAGGGCTGGGTGCTAGGTTGGAGTGGATGGTCTTGGAGGTCTCTTCCAACCTGGCTGATTCTATGATTTGGAGTTGTTCAATCTGAAGAAGAGAAGGCTCTGGGGAGACCCTGTGATGACTTTTCAGTATTTCAGTGGGGTCCATAAGAGAGCTGGGGACAGTCATTGTAGCAGGGCCTGTTGCAGTTCAGTCTAATGATTCTAAACTAAAGAAGGGGTGATTCAGACTAGATTTAAGGAAGAATTATTTTTACAGTAAGAGTGGTGAAATACTGGAACAGATTGCCCAGAGAGGTGGTAGATGCCGCATGCCTGGAAACATTTAAGATCAGATTGATCAGGGCTCTGAGCAACCTAATCTAGTCAAAGAGCAGAGCAGGGAGGATTAGATGACCTTTAAAGGTCCCTTCCAACTAAATTTTATGGCTCAATGACACAACTTTGCATCCTCAGCACACTGCAGAGCTGTTCTCCCAGAAAAGACGCCTGGCATTGAGAAGCAGTGGAAAGGTTGTTGAGGAGCTCAGTTCCCAGGGTGGTGGTGGATGGTTATGCTGGGTAGCGCTGAAGCCACACCTAGGCAGGCAGCCAGCCCACACTGAGCTGCCAGGAGTGATCAGCCCCAGTGCCTGCTGCAGGCACTGACCTTGGAGGTTTATACTTTCATTGTTCTCTAGTGTAAGCAGGTAATGAATAAACTGTCAGATTCGCAACAGGTTGTCAGAGCTGTGTCAGACCTCCAATGTTCAAGGCTTTTATATCACCTTGTTAACTTTGTTTTCACCCTTCAGGTACCTGAAGGGTGGCTGTAGCCAGAGGAGGGTTGGTCTCTTGTCCCAGCCAACCAGCAACACGATGAGGCACTTAGTGCCATGGTCTAGTTGACTGGATAGGGCTGAGTGATATGTTGGACTGGATGATCTTGGAGGTCTCTTCCAACCTAGTTGATTCTATTCTATTCTATTCTATTCTATTCTATTCTATTCTATTCTATTGTCTCACGTTGTGCTGGGGGAAGGTCTAGGCTGGATGTTAGGAGGAAGTTGTTGGCAGAAAGAGTGATTGGCATTGGAATGGGCTGCCCAGGGAGGTGGTGGAGTCGCTGTGCCTGGAGGTGTTGAAGACAAGACTGAACGGGGCACTTAGTGCCATGGTCTATTTGACTGGATAAGGCTGGGTGCTAGGTTGGACTGGATGATCTTGGAGGTCTCTTCCAACCTGGTTGATTCTATGATTCTATGATACTATGATTCACAAAGTCTTCCAAATATGTAAAAGATAATTGTCCAGGCTTTCTTCCTCAAAACTGCATGGAAAAGGAGTTATTTCACACTTCTGCTCAGCTGTTTGCTTGAGTGGGGTAGAAGAAAAGGGAGGCTCAGGACTGGGGTGCATTTTGTGTGCATATAACCACATCTCATCCAGAATTTCCTGAATCAAATCAGACCTGCAACAGCATGTTTTGCACTGTGCTCATAGAATCATAGAATAGACCAGGTTGAAAGAGACCTCTAAAATCATCCAGTCCAACCTAGCACCCAGCCCTGTCCAGTCAACCAGATCATGGCACTAAGTGCCTCATCCAGGCTTTGCTTGAACACCTCCAGGGACACGACATGTCATGACAGAGGGCAAGAGAATGAACACGTCAGAAAGAGAGAAGAAAAATACCTTTACCTGAAGAACCTTTCATCTGAACAGCAATTTCAGATTATTTAGCTGAAATTTGGGTTTGGCTAATAATATAGTTGAATATTGAAAATATCTTAGTAAATACAGAAACCTTCTAAGAAACAATGAGCTGTTTGTGAAGAGACTGGTGTCAAGATGCCAGCTGTGCTCTTGTTAGTCCTGCACTTTGTCATTTTGCCACTATCTAAATCATTTCCGATACCATAATCATTCTCAGAACACTTTTCTCTCTGCTTGCCGAGCATGCAGCACTTAAGTCATCGCCCTGTTAATGTCTTGCTATTCATTTGCAAACATAACCTTTAGAAAGGAATGTAGCCTTTAAAAGAGAATTACATGCCCTGCAGAGATCTGGTTTGGATCCAAGCTGCCTGTCAGGCTCACATCACCACTTCACCAGTGACCTGCTTTGGTTGTGCCCTATGCTTGTCCCCATCTGCACTATTTAAAGGAAAAACAACTGAAACTGTTTACTTAGGGTTTTGGTCTGTCTCCAGCTAGTCAGTAATCCTCCTATTCAACACTACCCCACAACGTCTCCCATGCAGCATCATCCCCCATGCAGCAGCATCCCCCATGTTGTGCTAGTTTGAGCCTAGCTGGGATATTTTAGTGAGAGGAATTAGATTATAGGCTGCAAAAAGGAAACAATGGTGACGTCTATAACCTATAATCTAATTCCTCTCACTAAAATATCCCAGCTAGGCTCAAATTAGCATACATGCCCCTTGCTAGCAGCCTCTAGCAAAAGAGAGCAGAGTAGTGCCTCCTGTCTATTTCCAAACAGGCATATGCCCATCCATGCATGGGAGGATGTTTATACAGAGCTGCCATTAGAACCATAGAATCAACCAGGTTGGAAGAGACCTCCACCATCATCTAGTCCAACCTAGCACCCAGCCCTAGCCAGACATCTAGACCATGGCACTCAGTGCCTCATCCAGGCTTTGCTTGAACACCTCCAGGGACACCAACTCCACCACCTCCCTGGGCAGCCCATTCCAATGCCAATCACTCTCTCTGCCAACAACTTCCTCCTAACATCCAGCCTAGACCTCTCCCAGCACAACTTGAGACTGTGTCCCATCTTGTTCTGTTGCTGGTTGCCTGGCAGAAGAGACCAACCCCACCTGACTACAACTTCCCTTCAGGTAGTTGTAGACAACAATGAGGTCAGCCCTGAGCCTCCTCTTCTGCAGGCTGCACACCCCCAGCTCCCTCAGCCTCTCCTCACAGAGCTGTGCTCCAGGCCCCTCACCAGCTTTGTTGCCCTTCTCTGCACAACTTCCAGTATCTCAACATCTCTCTTGAACTGAGGAGCCCAGAACTGGACACAGCACTCCAAATGGACACCAGCTTCCTATTAGGTGAAGAAACTGAGCCTTGTGGGATATGATTTATGCAGAAAACGTTGCTAAAATGACAACAGAATGCACATGCCACAGGTCGCAGCTCAGCACACTCTGGCTGAGCTGCACCGAGTCAGTAAAGTGCCTGTAGAAGCCGCAGTGACACTGATGATGAGATCTGCTACCCTAGAACAGGGGACAGATAGTCCCAGCCTGTCACTACTTCCAGATGGTTACTCCTTGTTCTTCCCAATGCATGCCTTTAGGAGCACAGGTAGGGAGCACTCCCCCCAAGCACCCCTTCATCCTTCTTCCCTCCCCTGGCCCTGGAGCTTCTCCCCAGGAGAAGAGAGAAAGAAGGTGCAGATTGATGAGGTGTTTGCCAAAGAACATTGAACCATTCATTGCCATTTATTGCTGCAATAAAACATCAGGTTAATTTTCTATTAGCTGCACCCAGTGCCTCAGCACTGCAGGAGAATCACAGTGGCTTTGCTAGACACACAAACTGCTGCCATAAACAGACTCTGAACACTATCTTATGGACACAGCTTACATGCTTTCACCTACAGTAAGCCTGAAGGAGGGGGAAAAAATATTTGCTACATGTTTATTTTTAAACTTTGAGGGGAAAACCTAGCATAGACTATCCAGATAAAAGATACCACGACCTGAGCCCACACCGTCCCTCTGCAGAGGTAGTATGGAGGCAGCAATATAAGCTTCCCATCGCACAGTCACCTCCTGTGCTTCACTCCGGAGGCAGATAGCAGCTCCTGGGCAGCATTTGTCCTTCCACCCATCCACGCCTGGCTGCTGCTGTCACTGCTATAATGGGCAGAGATACTTTGTTCTTAAGGCTCAGTTGCCTGTGTGGTACTTGCAGCCCTCTGAGCAGTCTTGATTTTAACAATCACACACACAAAACCTGTATTGAAGCTTTGGTCTAGGGCTAGTCAAGTGCTCTGATTTTGATTCTGAGCATAAATGCTGGCTAAAGCTACTCAGGTTAGTTGCAGTGCTTAGGGCACAAAGCTGCCACTCTGAAGAGCTTGAAGCCTACAAGTAGACCTAGTAGCTCCAGAGAGATCCAGAAAGGATGGTGAACTGAAAAGTTGGAAGAAGGCTTTTCAGTTCAGTGTTCACACAGGGCTTTGCTTGCTCTGTGCTTTGCAGGACAGTTCCAGTGTGAGCACCCAGTTAAAAGGCACAGCAGAAGGCTCATGAGACAGGCAGGAGCCAGAGCCCGTGCCTGTGCTAACGTGCTTTGTGGTGCCCCTTGATGATTTTCTAGCCAATCCATCTAATTGGATTCACTTCATATTTTTCATCACTGCATTGGTAGCAGCTACTCTCAGGTGACCTTAAACACACTCGTAATGTGCAGACTGTGCGCTGGAGCGGGACCACAGCACATTCATGGCGTGATTAGATATTACACAGAGCATCTCCTAGGAAAGCATCTTAAGTACCTTTCACAGCCTCATTAAAAAGCCACTAAGTTTGCCAGCACTTACCACTGGCAGTAAGAGTCTGTGGTTCTCTGATGCTGGCATTTCAGGAAAAGGTGTTGAAGAAAAGCCTGGGTGAGGCACTTAGTGCCATGATCTGGTTGATTGGACAGGGCTGGGTGATAGGTTGGACTGGATGAGCTTGGAGGTATCTTCCAATCTGGTTGATTCTATGATAGCTTTGGGCTGTGTTTTTAGTGGTTTGGGGTTTTTTTTCTTTAGTAAGCACAACCATTTCTGCTGATTGCTGTCAGATCTCAGATCTCTGCCAACAGTTCTTTTGTAGACTTAGAAGTTTAGTACTGGAAATACAGAGAAGAGATAATACAGAGCAGCCCGGGTCATCAAGTGGTATCAGCTACACCATCAAACTAACTGGCCCGAAATTGAGCACCATAAGTCTCAGCTACAACAATTTGCAGCAGCAATCCCATTTGGGTGCTGACTCTTGCAGGAGCAATCCCATTTGATTGCTGACCCTTGCAGGAGCAATCCCATTTGGGTGCTGACCCTTGCAGGAGCAATCCCATTTGATTGCTGACCCTTGCAGGAGCAATCCCATTTGGGTGCTGACCCTTGCAGCAGCAGCAATCCTATTTGGGTGCTGACCCTTGCAGCAGCAATCCTATTTGAGTGCTGACCCTTGCAGCAGCAATCCTATTTGGGTGCTGCCCCTTGCAGCAGCAATCCTATTTGATTGCTGACCCTTGCAGGAGCAATCCCATTTGATTGCTGACCCTTGCAGGAACAATCCCATTTG
>WAAF01001540.1:10976-38447 GCA_013400475.1 Tricholaema leucomelas
TTTGGGTGCTGCCCCTTGCAGCAGCGATCCCGTTTGGGTGCTGCCCCTTGCAGCAGCGATCCCGTTTGGGTGCTGCCCCTTGCAGCAGCGATCCCGTTTGGGTGCTGCCCCTTGCAGCAACAATCCTATTTGAGTGCTGCAATCCTGCACCAGGACAACTGCTCTGGTTATAGAGTGGGGCTTTTACTTACCTCACTGACGATGGATGAGTGGGGATTTTTATACACCCAGTTCTCATGACATGCGGTGAGCCGCAGGTTGGCTGTGCTGCAGTTGCCGTAGCAGGTGAGTGGACTCCTGCAGCTGGCAGAGGCGTCCCAGGAGATGTCCAGCCTCTCGCACTCCCCGCTGGAGGACCTGTTCCCAAGGCTCAGGGGCAGTACCGTAAAGTTTCGTTCCTCTTCCAGCGTCCACCCGCATCGTTCACTTAATTCAGCTGCCGCTGGGATCCTGCACCAGTAGTTGCCGGGCGCCTGCCCAAGGAAAACCACACTGGCGAACAGGAAAGAAAAAGTTATTCCTGTCTGGCAAAGGAGGAAAAAGACCCTCTTTTGAAATCTTCCAAACTCCCCAGCTTCCTTCAGAACCTCATCGAAGGATGGCATTCTGTGAGGCAGTCTGTCCACTTGCAGCAGTTCGGGAGATGGCAGAGTTTGCTTTCACACTTGGCATTGACTGCTGGCACTTCCTAGAAACGTGAGCATCTCGCCACCCTTCACTTCTCTCTTCTCACGGGCATGGGCACAGACGGACAGACATGTAGGCGTGCAATGCTCCGGCAGCATGAGCGAAGCCGGAGCAGGGCAAAGCTGCAGGCAGGCATGCAAGCACACCGCCGGGCACAGGCACACGGATTCAGAACCTGTCAACTGCTGTGGGGCTTACACACAGCCGGGGAGGAGTGTGATTTAAAGTGCACCAACGTGCGGTGGGAGAGGAGGGGCATGCATTTCCTCCTCCATCCCGAACGTTAAACAGATTATGTAATAAACCCAGTTAACTCCTTCAGGGCAGCTAAGCTGCAAATGACAGTTCCTACCGCAGCCCTGACTACTTAGTAGGTGTGAGAATAAAGCAAGGTCTGAGAATAAAGCAAGGTGTGAGAATTAAGCAGTGCCGTTCCTTTGCAGTGCCAGCTGCAGAGCACAGAAGCCATTGCAAAAAGCAGCAGAAAGTGATGCAGCCTTTCTGTAGGCAAGAAAAAAAAAGTTGTATCAAAGACAGCTGTAAAGTTTTGTTTTCCCCCAGCAAACAGAAATTAATGCCATGGCAATGTTTAATTACCTCTACAAAGTTCTAGTTCACTGTTTGTGCAGATTTCATTGGAAAGAGGCTTTCCTCTCTGTTGTGTAAATAAATCAAGGCTCACAGACAGTGCCAGTTCAAAATCTAAGATCTCTTTTTCTGTGTCAGACCTATGTCAGACCTCCAGTGTTCAAGGCTTTTATATCATCTTGTTAATTCTCTTTTCACAAAGTCTTCCAAATATGTAAAAGATAATTGTCCAGGCTTTCTTCCTCAAAACTGCATGGAAAAGGAGTTGTTTCACACTTCTGCTCAGCTGTTTGCTTGAGTGGGGTAGAAGGAAAGGGAGGCTCAGGACTGGGGTGCATTTTGTGTGCATATAACCACATCTTGTCCAGAATTTCCTGAATCAAATCAGACCTGCAACAGCATGTTTTGCACTGTGCTCATAGAATCATAGAATAGACCAGGTTGGAAGAGACCTCTAAAATCATCCAGGCCAACCTAGCACCCAGCCCTGTCCAGTCAACCAGACCATAGCACTAAGTGCCTCATCCAGCCTTTGCCTGAACACCTCCAGGGACAGCAACTCCACCACCTCCCTGGGCAGCCCATTCCAATGCCAATCACTCTCTCTGGCAACAACTTCCTCCTAACATCCAGCCTAGACCTCCCCAACCACAACTTGAGACTGTGTCCCCTTGTTCTGTTGCTGCTTGCCTGGGAAAAGGGACCAACCCCACCTGGCTACAGCCTCACTTCAGGGAGTTGTAGACAGCAATGAGGTCAGCCCTGAGCCTCCTCTTCTGCAGGCTGCACACCCCCAGCTCCCTCAGCCTCTCCTCACAGGGCTGTGCTCCAGGCCCCTCAACAGCTTTGTCGCCCTCTTCTGGACATGTTCCAGTACTGGACATGCTCCACGTTCTCAACATGTCTCTTGAATTGGAGAGCCCAGAACTGGACACAGCACTCAAGCTGTGGCCTGAGCAGTGCTGAGAACATCGGAAGAATAACCTCCCTTGTCCTACTGGCCACACTGTTCCTGATCCAGGCTAGGATGCCATTGGCTCTCCTGGCCACCTGGGCACACTGCTGGCTCATCTTCAGCTACTATCTACCAGTACCTCCAGGTCCCTTTCTGCCTGGCTGCTCTCAGCCACTCTGTCCCCAGCCTGTAGTGCTGCTTGGGGTTGTTGTGACCAAAATGCAGAACTCTGCACTTGGCCTTGTTCAATCTCATCCCACTGCCCTCTGCCCACCCATCCAGCCTATCCAGGTCCCTCTGCAGGGCTCTCCTGCCCTCCAACAGATCCATACCTGCTCCTAGCTTGGTGTCATCTGCAAACGTTCTGATGCTGGACTCAATCCTGTGGTCCAGATCAGCGGTAAAGATATTGAACAGGACTGGGCGCAGCACTGATCCCTGGGGCACAGCACTAGTGACAGCTGCCAACTGGATATGGCACCATTCTCCACCACTGTCTTTGCCTGGCCCTCCAGTGTCATTCAGTGTCATGAGGTTCTCTTTTCACGCCCAAAGGTGCAGCACAGGAATAGCACTTATCAAAGAAGCCTCTTGCAGACCCTTTTCTCTTGATACCTACAGACTTGACCATGGGTGTCTGCGGTTTTGAAGCATAATAAAGACCCAGATCAAGTAATTCTGAACTATCTGATATGGACTTTGCAACAGACATGAAGACAGGTGCTGTGGTGTGAGCTTGAAAGACGTGGATTTCTAGGTAGATGCACTGCTGTGCTTGCATCAGAAGATGTTTTTGAAGGATTAAACTACACTGTTTTGCATTAATCAGGCTTAGAGGCCATGAACACACACCTTTGGAGTCTCCATCTCCTCAGACACAGACTTTATATGCAACAGAGCAGTGGCATCAGCCAGTTGGCAGACACCTCAAGGCACCCTCCTACATAACAGCAGATACATGCTTGCATCAGAAGTAGTTTTTGAGGGATTTAACTACACAGGTTTGCATTAATCATGCTTAGAGGCCAAGAACACACACCTTTGAATTTCACATCTCCTCAGACACAGACTTTATAAGCTACAGAACAGTGGCATCAGCCAGTTTGCAGACACCTCAAGGCACCATCCTACATAACCACACCATCATGATAAAGGTAGGCAGAAAAGCATGACCTACAGACACATGCCACTTGCTAGCTAAAAGGAGGGAAGAAGCTTGGGCAGCCATCATTCACCCTGCTGTGTTATCTCACTTCTTGATGCAGCTTCATATTGCATCAAATAATCCTCCCCCAGACACACCTGCTACAGACTAGAGAGCTCTAAGCATCAGGACTGCAAATCACTCAGCACCACATCATCCTAGGGCCAGAAGATTGTCTACACCAGTCCTTTCTCCAGCCCTTCGTGCCAGGAGAAGGGATGGAGCTCTGCAGCTCTCTGCTTCGGGATTATCTTTACCTCTGCTAACTGATGATGCCACAGAAGAGACTGCCACAAGAAAAGGGGCAATAGCAGCTTGCAGAGAAGTTACTGGCAAAACTTGGTCCACAGAAGAAGGTAGCAGGGCCCTTCATCACTCTTCACCACCCACTTCATTTTTCATGCACTTTCCAGCTGCATCCTGCAGGTTTGGCTTTCCAGTGCAAAATCTTCCATGCTGGAGTGCAGAGGCCTGGTGACAGCCCCAGAAATACTACATTCTCATCAGGCTGCTATTACAACATACCTCACCAAGAAACCAGGCTGGAAAAGGTGTAAGAGCTCAGTTTCAGAGAATAAATAAATGATGCACTTTTGAGATCAGATCAAGACCTCTTCATGGGGCGATTTGAGATGTTTACACTCCCCTCTCCCACACATCACATTCCAAGCAAGGACACTAAATCACATGCAGTTTGTTCTCTGACAGTTCTCATGATCTGGGTTTTGTGGCTGTTGTTTTTTTTCCCTTGTTTCATTTATCTTTATTCTTCCTCCCATCACCCACTTTCATCTTCTTTTATCTCCTCCTTCTCTGTCTTTCAAATGTCCTCTTTTTCTTTCCAAAAGACAGCATCCTTTGTAAACGGACTGTGTCCTTTCCCAAGCCTTCAGATCAGCTTAGTGAGATGCAGGCAAACTTTGAGACATGGGAAAAGTCAAGTCCCACCTTTTGGCAACCCATAAAAGCAGTGGGCAATGCATGATACTCCACTCCTCTATTTCCACAACCTTTAGGATGTTTGTACAATATTGGTTCCAAGAGCAAATACAAATAAATGTAGTTCTGGGAACTGTACACTCTAGCAAGCAGGGGACCTGTAACCATCACTATGATGGTATCAACTACCTGAAAGGAGGTTGTAGCCAGGTGAGGTTGGGCTCCTCTGCCAAGCAACCAGCAGCAGAACAAGGGGACACAGCCCCAAGCTGTGCCAGGGGAGGTCTAGGCTGGATGTTAGGAGGAAGTTGTTGGCAGAGAGAGTGATTGGCATTGGAATGGGCTGCCCAGGGAGGTGGTGGAGTTGCCGTTCCTGGAGGTGTTCAAGAAAAGCCTGGATGGGGCACTTAGTGCCATGGTCTGGTTGAATGGCTAGGGCTGGGTGCTAGGTTGCTGGATGATCTTGGAGATCTCTTCCAACCTGGTTGATTCTGTGATACTCTGACTCTATATTTGGGTGCTTGCAGATAGCCTGTGTATGTTCGCCCTTGACTTCAATCCTACTCAGCAAAGGCAGGAGAAAACTGTGGCTCTCCCAACATTTCTGGCAACACCTGCTTGCAAGATTTCAGCTCAATACCAGAGGCAGGCCAAGAAACCAAAAGGGCTCATCAGCTTCTGCAAGGCCAGATGAAGAAAGGGCAGCCAGAGGAAAAGGGAATCCTATGCACACACTTTTGTAGTCCATATGCGGCTTCCCTCATCCTTTTCCTCTTCACACGGCCACTCTGGAGGCCAGTGGAGGGGCTGCAAAAGGCTCTGCCTTCCTGTTCAGATAAATATGTCATCATCCCACAGCACATTTGTCAGGACTCTTGCTAAGGACTTTGCATAACCAAGCATTTTGGCCATGAGATAAGACAAGCTGAGTTCACCAAAGGCTATTTCACACGAAGGAACAAAGGATTTTTTTCCAGAGATGGGTGTAAATTCCTGGTAAAATGAAAATGTCCTCTACATGTTATCTGACAACTGCAAATTGCAAGCTTGCTTTCTCTCTTAGCCACACCTGCCTCAAGTCCTTCCTGGAAAGATGGGGGAAATCACATCAGTTTGGTTTATACTTTCTCATGGTTGCACATTCATTCCCTCCTGACTCAGTTTTCACCATGTTTGGAAGCAAACATTTCTAATTACTACCAAAAGGGATTTTGTGCCAAAGTTCCTGGCCCTGTTTTGTGAGAACAGAGCTGAAAGTTCTAGACCATATCAAGGAGGATGTCAGCACAGTGAACACTTCTGAGGGTGTCACTCACTAGTTAGCTACTTCCTTAGCTGTTTCTGAAGAGGGGCTTTCATTAACAAAAAAAACCAAACACACACATAAAAACTCTTACAGAGTTTGTAACATCAGATGTTCTTAATCTATTTTTAATCTACTGCAGGCCACACCTTGAGTCCTGTGTCCAGTTCTGGGCTCCTCAATTCAAGAGAGATGTTGAGATACTGGAACATGTCCAGAGAAGGGCAATGAAGCTGGTGAGGGGCCTGGAGCACAGCCCTGTGAGGAGAGGCTGAGGGAGCTGGGGGTGTGCAGCCTGCAGAAGAGGAGGCTCAGGGCTGACCTCATTGCTGTCTACAAATACCTGAAGGGAGGCTGTAGCTAGGTGGGGTTGNACAGGGCTGGGTGCTAGGTTGAACTGGATGATCTTGGAGGTCTCTTCCAACCTGGTTGGTTCTATGATTCTGTGAGTTGGTACAGTAGACAGTTTGGGTCCAAAATACCCTATGAAGTCGAATATCTAGCTGTTCAAATTCCACATGGGAGGATTCATACACATTTCATATTTATATGCAAAATGATTTACTCTCAGCAAATTCCTCTTTCTGACATTCCAAGATAATAACACTTTTTTTTTCTACCACAACAGAAAATGGGCTGAGATAAGCTCTTCAGAAAACAAACAAACAAAAACAGGCTCTAGGAGCAAGGTAAATTCAGTGCAGCAGCTGCAGAGGTCTAGCACTCTCCAAGCATACCAGCAAAAGTTTGATCCTGGAAGTATGGAAGGGAACTAATAATTGCTCCATGTCTTTCTCCAACCTGCCTGTAATTGGTTTTGGAAGCCCTTACTGGTAACAATCTATTTAGAGCTGACTCTGGTTTCATAGTTTATCTCTGCTGTGACACTGTGTCCTTTGTCCTACATGCACAATACCAACCCCAAAGAATTCTTGACAGCTGAGTTCTCACCTCTTACTTGATTAGCAAGATTTATTCATATGAAGATGGACCAGATCACTTCCATCAGGCTTGCTTAGCTGGGGGTATGTATACAAGCACTGTTCACGATCCAGCACCTACCACTCAACTTAAAACAGGCAATTTTGGATATGTGGACCTAGCACAGGGTATAGAATCACAATCATAGAATGCTTTGGGAAGGGACCTCTAAAGACCACCTAGTCAAACCCCCTGCAGTGAGCAGGATACTTCACTTGCTCTGTACTTTCAGGGTTTTTAATGCTTATTTGCTTTAGGATGTCTGTTAGCTTTTCTCTTCCCTAGTGAACAATATTAAGTGTATTTAAGAAAAATATACAAAACCATAAATATATGATGTGGAGATGCAAAGCAAGAACGATTCAACAAACATTCAGAAATCAAAGAACTGTTTACACTGGCCTGACATCCCCAAATCCTGAGCAACCAGATGAGCTGAAACAAAGGCCAGTTCAAGCAGTTTCTGAAAAGGTTGCATCACTTTTACACATTTTTTTCCCATGGAACAATCCTGCAGTGATTGTTTGGAAACTCTAACACCTGTATCTTGGGAACCTGGACCAGACAAAATGATGCAGGTGGCAGAGGGAGTTCCTGAGATGGTTGCTCTAGGCTAAGCACTACCTTACAGCGAATCCAGTGTAAGAGCAGTGCAGGTATGAGGAAACTCAGGCAAGTTGACCCAGTTACTCTCAGCATGATGCAAAGTGTGGCAGCAGATCATAGAATCATCATAGAATCAACCAGGTTAGAAGAGACCTCTAACATCATCCAACCTAGCACCCAGCCCTGTCCAATCAACCAGACCATGGCACTAAGTGCCTCAGCCAGGCTTTGCTTCAACACCTCTGGGGACGGCGACTCCACCACCTCCCTGGGCAGCCCATTCCAATGCCAATCACTCTCTCTGGCAACAACTTCCTCCTAACATCCAGCCTAGACCTCCCTCGGCACAACTTGAGACTGTGTCCCCTTGTTCTGTTGCTGCTTGCCTGGGAAAAGGGACCAACCCCACCTGGCTACAGCCTCCCTTCAGGTAGACAGCAATGAGGTCACTCCTGAGCCTCCTCTTCTCCCTGGGCAGTCCATTGCAACGGCCAATCACACTGAGAGTAGAAGACATAGAGGATTTCTTACACTGAAAGCACTTACCAAGGCATCTACTGCAGCAGAGAGGGGAGCACTGAAGTCTGCTGAGCAGCATGGCAGGACAGTTAGGCACTGGAGGGGAAAATTCAACCATAAACTATTAGTCTTTGTTTCTCAGGTCCTATTCCAGATGGCTTATGTTTGTCTTCAACCTTGCCTGCTAGCTAGTTTCCTTGTCCTGGAATCTGACTTCTTTTAGTTCTCTGACCAGCCTCTTTTATTCTAGCTAATCCCACTGAAATTTCAACAGTCCTGGAGATAAAGTGAGTCAGAGATGGCTGCATTCATGATGGATTTGTACTGTCCAGCTCCAATTCTCTAACAATGGCCAGCTGCATATCCATGAATGTTTGGTCCCTTTGGACTGATCCCTTCTTGCCATTCCTCCCTGGCAGCTGTCTTTATTCTTAGAGCCTTTGAGAAGCTGCATTTGCATTACCTCACCTGTAGCTGCAACTGGAATTGTGCCATCATAATGTTTTATTACATTTCACTTAGGTGTAGATAGATGCCAAAAGGTTCATAAAAGCAAACCGCAACACATCGAACTTCAAGCTGAGAAATAGAAACAAAACATGGGAGCTGGAGCTCTCAGCTTCCCCAGATGGGAAGACTTAAGAGCACTTACCATAACAAGCCTTGAATTCCTCTCCTTGTCCTGGGGCAGCAACTCACTCTCCTGTGGTGTCAGAGGCAGCAGACCTGACCATGGAAGCTCACAGGCAAATGTGCCGTTTCTCAGCTACAAGTGGGCTGATTTGAACAGTAGCAGTAAGTTCTTTCCCCAGTGAGCAGAAAGCCCTTTTGGAAGCATGAATGTCAGGGCTAATAACAGTTGTGAAAACACTGACAAACTGCATGGTAGCTGTGTGCATAGACTCGTAGAATCAGGCTGCAGCAGGAGAAGTGTGGCCAGCAGGGCCAGGGAGGTGATTTCTCCCCTCCACTCAGCTCTGCTGAGACCCCACCTGGAGTACCACATTCAGTTATGGAGCCCCCACTACAAGAGGGATGTGGAGATGCTGGAGTGTGTCCAGAGAAGGGCCACAAGGATGCTCAGAGGGCTGGAGCAGCTCTGCTATGAGAACAGACTGAAAGAGTTGGGGCTGTTCAGTCTGCAGAAGAGGAGGCTCCCAGGTTACCTTCTTGTGGCCTTCCAGGATCTGAAGGGAGCCTACAAAAAAGCTGGGGAGGGACTGTTGAGGCTGTCAAAAAGTGACAGGACTAGGGGGGGATGGAGCAAAGCTGGAGGTGGGGAGATTCAGACTGGATATGAGGAGGAAGTTGTTCAGGGTGAGAGTAGTGAGAGCCTGGACTGGGTTGCCCAGGGAGGTGGTTGAGGCCCCATGCCTGGAGGTGTTTAAGGCCAGGCTGGCTGAGGCTGTGGGCAGCCTGCTGTAGGGTAGAGTGTAACTGCCCATGGCAGGGGGTTGGAACTAGATGATCCTTGTGGTCCCTTCCAACCCTGACTGATTGCATGATCTCAGGCTGCACAGATAACCCTGCCTTCGCAGAAGAGCCCTTTCTAGTGTGAGAGCATGCCGTGAGATGCATTCAATGTTTCTCCTGTTCACTCAAGAACAGAAAATACGTGCAGAATGTGTTATCTCCTACACAAGTTTATCCTTGTGGTCCCTTCCAACCCTGATTCTGTGAAGCTGAAGCCTTGGGGCCAGTGTGCTTCCTGGTCACGTTTGTGGCTGTGATGGTCGTTTGGATCAAACCAGGAGGGTAACTGCAGACAAGCTGTGTGGTACCTGTGCTGCACTTCCCCAGCGCTGGGAAGGCCAGTCTGGCCAGGTCCAGCCTCTGCTGCTGAATGGAAGTCCCTTCAGGCAGCTCTGGAGGAGTTTTGTGAGATGGATAGGTGGGCAGGCTCTGGAAAAACCTCTGATCAGCATTTAGAAAGCCTGTGTGTTTTGATTTAAGCGCCTAGCACACCCCCCAGGCTCTGTTCTGGTAGTTACAGAGCTGCCTAGACTCCTTTACTCTCCTTGATAATCTGTTATCGCTGTCTGCTTTGATAAGAGAGACTGCAAACTCCAAGCACGTTGTGAGGTGACTTTGCCATCTCCTTGGGAAGTCAGAACAAAGAAACAGGACCCTGAGACCATAGAATCATAGAATCAAACAGGTTGGAAGAGATCTCCAAGCTCATCCAGTCCAACCTATCACCCAGCCCTAGCCAAACAGCTAGACAACACAGGTTTAAAACAAATCAAGATGCCCCAGGGCCAATTTCCTCTCCCCAGGCAGCAGAAGCATCCCTCATCCCAGTCAAAGGAGCTCTTCACACAGCACTGCAACAATTCATGGACAAAAATGCCAGTGGCACAGCATCTTGGCAGGACTCTTGCCCTTGGCAAATTCTTGCCACCTCGTGACTGCAGAAATTAAACATTCAAAGAACAAGCTCCAGCAACACATCCATGCCACAGCAAAGGCTGAGAGGAGTGAGGGCTGTACATTGAGCTGCCTTTGTCCCTGAGGGACATATTCCTAGGTTGCACAATATTAAGTAGCAATTAATGTTCGATGAGGAAATGAGCTCAAGCTGTGACTTCTGGATCTAAATGTTAATTATGAGAGACAAGAGGGGTTTGACAACTATACTGTGATTATCATGTAAGAACAATGTGCCAGTAGTATGTGAGCCAGCCATAAAGTACACATCATACTGATACCCTGAATCAGTCAGGGTTGGAAGGGACCACAAGGATCATCTAGTTTCAACCCCCCTGCCATGTCCAGGGACACCCTACCCTAGAGCAGGCTGCCCACAGCCTCATCCAGCCTGGCCTTAAACACCTCCAGCCATGGGGCCTCAACCACCTCCCTGGGCAACCCAGTCCAGGCTCTCACCACTCTCACCCTGAACAACTTCCTCCTCGCATCCAGCCTGAACCTACCCCCTCCAGCTTTGCTCCATTCCCCCTGGTCCTGTCACTCCCTGACAGCCCAAAAAGTCCCTCCCCAGCTTTTTTGTAGGCTCCTTTCAGATCCTGGAAGGCCACAGGAAGGCCACCTGGGAGCCTCCTCTTCTGCAGACTGAACAGCCCCAACTCTTTCAATTTTTCTCAGTTGTAAAATTCCTTCTCGTGGTGCAAATAAATACCAAGTGGAAGCACATCTGAAATAACATCAGGTTAAAACAAGGTATGTAGGGTCCCTCTACAGCCAGATTTTAGACATCTGGCACTCACTTCTGATGTGAAGAGCTGAAATCCCAAGATGCAAAGCACTGCTGTATCACAGACTCTTTGGCAGTCCAAATTTGCTTCAACATTTTTTGATAGGCACCTTCATCCCAGCAGGATTCACCTAAGCTGAAGTGTTGTCTGGCCACCTGCCGCCAGCCCTGGTGTGAGCTCAGCACTTCATGGCCTGGTTAATTTGTCAGACACAGCACCGCGCTTCAACGCATTGGCCAGATTAACTGCTGGTTTGGTGAGAGGAATTAGGTGATAGGCTGTGAAAAGCAAACAAAGGGGATGTCTGCTGCACTCATAGGCTTGCTGAGATGGATAAGAACAAGAACATAAATATAGGTAACAGAGTTGCTCTCTGGCTCTGGTTGCCTGCACTTCGCTCCTTAACCTGCTGCCTAACTAGTCCTTTTGCCTCCTAACCCCCCTGGCCAATCCTCCAAAGACACCTTGAACGTAAAGCAAAGTCTGGGATAAGGTAGAGGGGTGAAAGGAGGTGGAAGGGTGGTTGGGAGCCCCTCCTGGGGACTCTGGTTTCTGGGAGGGCTGTTGTGTTTCTGTATTACCTTTTTACCTTGTCTATTTCTGCCTATAGCTGTATGTGTTGCAAACACCTGCTTGTGTATTGTGCTAAGCTGCAAATAGAAAGCTTCATTCTTCCAATTTCCAGCTCGGCTGAGTCTATTCTGGGTGATTTTCTTTAATGTGGGGAGTGGGTAACACCCAAACCATCACAACTGTGTACTGCAGGATTCTCCAACTGCTGTTAACAGCTCTGAGTGTGCAGATCTGCTGTTAAGCACCACTCTAAGCTCCTGCTATACACATGGCTATATACCTGGAGGTACCTGTCCTTCTCTGTTGACTGAACAGGCCTGGTCAACAGTGTGGATAACTAGCTCAGCTTGGTTTTCACCTGGCTGACATTAGCCCAGGTAAGCCCTAACAAAGCCCTTCTGAAGCTATAAGGCAGGTGGTTTGCCCATCACCACAAAAGGATATCTTGCTTTTTCCCTTTTCCCACTCATTTATCCTGCACTCCATTAACTGGAAACAGCTTCCCTTTTCCTGCAGCTCCCAGCCATGTGGTCCTGACTCGTCCTATGTGCTGATTCTTCCTCATTCCTTCACTAAATACCTATAACTGATGATCTGGACCAGGGGTTGAGTCCAGCATCATGAAGTTCGCAGATGACACCAAGCTAGGAGCAGGTGTGGATCTCTTGGAGGGTAGGAGAGCCTTGCAGAGGGACCTTGACAGGCTGGATGGGTGGGCAGAGGCCAGTGGGATGAGGCTGAACAAGGCCAAGTGCAGGGTTCTACACTTTGGTTGCAACAACCCCAAGCAGTGCTACAGGCTGGGAACAGAGTGGCTGAGAGCAGCCAGGCAGAGAGGGACCTGGGGGTACTGGTAGGTAGTAGATACTGGTCTTGTATCTCTAATCTTTTTTCAGTGTTTGAGGCTTCGGTTTGCCACATTTCATCCAACCCTGCAGTCATGTATCTAAAGCTCAGGAAAAGCAGAGTGCAGCTTTTGAAAGTGTGACATTTTAAATCAGGCATAGTAATGCATCACTATTGTAAACTGAAGGGATTACTAATTACGCACAGTAAATCTGTCAGAGCTGACACTGTTTCACAAACCTGCCACTGCAGGGCAACATGGGTCTTTTGTTGGAAAGGCACAGATGCTAACTGAGGCCTGAGCTTCGTTTATTATGCTACTCTAGCTGCCTTACCTGTTTTATGTTGATTGACACTGTGCTTCATCTGTGCTAGTAAATAAAATGGACAGGCACATATTTTACTGCTGGAGGAATCACAGAATGGTTTAGGTTGGAAGTGACCTCAAAGACCATCCAGTTCCAATCCCCTGCCATAGGCAGGGACACCTCCCACTAGAACAGGTCACTCAAGGACTCATCCAGCCTGGCCTTGAACACCTCCAGGGAGAGAACAGCCACAACCTCCCTGGGCAACCTGTGCCAGTGTCTCACCAACCTCACTGTAAAGAACTTCTTCCTAACATCTAGTTTCAGTCTCCCCTCTTCCAGTTTAAACCCATTACTCCTTGTTCTGTCATTACCAGACCTTGACAATAGTCCCTCCCCAGCCTTCCTGTAGGTCTCCTTCAGACACTGGAAGACCACTATAAGGTCATCTCAAAACCTTCTCTTCTCCAGACTGAAGACCCCCAACTCTCATAGTCTGTTCTCATAGCAGAGCTGCTGCAGCCCTCTGAGCATCTTTGTGCCCCTCCTCCAGACCCACTCCAGCAGTTTCATGTCCTTCTTGTGTTGGGGGCTCCAGAACTGCACACAGGACTCCAGGTGGGGTCTGAGGAGAGCAGAGTTAAAGGGGCAGAATCACCTCCCTTGCTCTGCTGGCCACACTGCTCTTGATGCAGCCCAGCACACGGTCACTGTCTGGGCTGTGCACACACATTGCCAGCTCATATTGAGCTTTTCATCACCCCAGACCCCCAGGTCCTTTCCCTCAGGGCTGCTCTCAGCTGTTCCCCACCCAGCCTGTATCTGTGCTTGGGATTGTGCCCACCCAGGTGTAGGACCTTACACTTGGCCTTGTTGAATGCCATGAGGTTGGCCTGGGCCCACCTCTCCATCCTGTTCAGGTCCCTCTGGATGGCATCCCTGCCCTCTAACAAGTCGACAGTGCCACAGTTTGGTGAGAACATGGATTTGTTTCAAAAGCAGACATAAAACCTTCTGCCAGCCTAACCAGCACATTAGCACAGTGCTTTTATCGTTCTGCTAAGCATGAAAACACACTAGGTAGAATCAAGAGCAGGAGCAAACCAGATGCTTTATGCCCTTCTTGTTGCATTTCCTTTTATTTTGGCTGACCCAAGCTTTAGCTGTTAACAAATGCATGCACTGCTGAGTGCTCTGTGTTGCTGGTGGGTGCAAGGTTTAAAAGCCGTTAACGCAGTGAGCTCCTTGAACATTAACAGGGGGAATAGTCTATTTCCTGCTTCTGATGTGGAAAAGACCTGACCAGAGATAGGTAAACAATTCAGTTCTAAGCAGTCAAAGGTCTGGTGTTTTCTTAGCTGTGAAAAATGCTTACTGTAAAGCAGCAGTCCCCGTTGTGGTTCACGACTGTCGCAGGTGTTTGCTGGTTGCTGCGACTCCGCAGGACATGAGTTTAAATAGCATGTTACTTATCACCTCTGCTTTCCTCCAAGGTTAATGGTTTAGTTTTGTGCTTTATAAAACTCAGGAGAGATTAACTCAGCAACAGAAGCTGGCTCAAGGGTTCCCTTCAGCAGTATTAAACAAGCTACAAAGTCACAAACTCATGGAATGGTTTGGATTGAAAGAAACGTTAGAAACAATCTGCTTCCAAACCCTCTGTTGTATGCAGGGACAACTGCCAATAGACCAAGTTTGTCAAAGCCTCTCCCAGCCTGGCCTCAAACACTCCCATGGAGCCAGGGGAACCTACAGTTTCTTTAGGCAACATGTTCCAGGGCCTCACAACCCTCACAGTAAAGAACTTCTTCCTTATATCTAATCTAAATCTGCCCCTTTTCAGTTTAAAACCATCACCCATTATCCTGGATCAGGAACAGTGTGGCCAGTAGGACAAGGGAGGTTATTCTGCCCCTGTACACAACACTGGTCAGGCCACACCTTGAGTGCTGTGTCCAGTTCTGGGCTCCTCAATTCAAGAGAGATGTTGAATGTGTCCAGAGAAGGGCAGCAAGGCTGGTGAGGGGCATGGAGCACAGCCCTGTGAGGAGAGGCTGAGGGAGCTGGGGGTGTTTTTCAGGCTGCAGAAGAGGAGGCTCAGGGCAGACCTCATTGCTGTCTACAACTACCTGAAGGGAGGCTGTAGCCAGGTGGGGTTGGTCTCTTATGCCAGGCAAGCAGCACCAGAAGAAGGGGACACAGTCTCAAGTTGTGCTAGGGAAGGTCTAGGCTGGATGTTAGGAGGAAGTTGTTGGCAGAGAGAGTGATTGGCATTGGAATGGGCTGCCCAGGGAGGTGGTGGAGTCACCATCCCTGGAGGTGTTGAAGCAAAGCCTGGCTGAGGCACTTAGTGCCATGGTCTGGTTGACTGGATAGAGCTGGGTGCTAGGTGGGAGTGGATGATCTTGGAGGTCTCTTCCTACCTGGTTGATTCTACGATATTCTAAGGCAGCACTGAAGAGACTGGCCCCTTCTTCTTGACACCCACCCTTCAGATATTTGTAAACATTAGTAAGATCCCCTCTCAGTCTTGTCCACACTGAACAGCCCCAGGTCTCTTAGCCTTTCCTCATAAAAGAGCTGTTTTGTTCCCTCAGTCTTACTATGAGCCCTAATATTTCAAACTTGCTGAGTAAAAGTTGCTCAAAATAGCTAATCTTGCCAGTAGACACCTGAAACATAGTAAGGACCTCAAAAGAGATCTTTTCTACTTCTCCTCCAGTCCCAGGCCGTGTCAATTATACCTAGATCACTTAGCACCTAGCAGATGCTTCTGTAACACAGTCTTAACAAACTGCAATGCTGGATACTTCACAGCTTCCTAGGGCAGGGTATTTATATTCTCTTGCTTTGCTGTCACCACTGTTACAAAGCAACTCCATCTCACTGTCCCTGGAGATAGCTGGGTGGGGGCAGAAAAGAGCACTCCCAGCCATCCTCTGCATCAGTCGAGACAGGGAAACCAATTATGAACTCTGTGGTACAGCCCCAGCAAATCTGTCCAGTTAGAAAGAGGCCAAATAAGCAGCCAGAGACAATCAAGCTTTTTCTGGGCTGAAGTCCAGTTCCACTTGAACGAATATTTCCGACTATAGAGAAGTTAATATCAGTTTATCTCCCCTTGCTGGGCGGCTGTTGGTAATCTGCTTGTTGTAAACCAAAAGCAAGCCGCAGAGCAGCAGTTCACTGCAGACAAAGGTCAAGCAAACCTCTGGCATTTTGGCAGACCTAATGAGGAGCAGAACAGTTGCCTCATAGCTCCCTTCTGACAGGGCTGACACCTGCCATGCCTGGCACTACTTTCACACAATGAGATCAGACATAGATGCTTTGGCATCTGGGAAGGAAATGATGCTCCAGTGGCCTCCAAATTTCCAGCAGGTGGATAGGTAGGAGAGAGTGAGATTTTTCTGTGCTTCTTGATTTGTTCATTTAGAGTTTCTATCGCTTTCTCGCTCTCTCTGTGTCATTGTGCAATCGTTTGACAGGGTGTAGTTTTCCCATGAGTTCTGGGAAAATACAGACATGATAGATTGCAGATGTCAATTTCAGAGGCTGGAGCTGCAGCTCCTTTTCACTGGAGCTCATTTTCTAGGTGTGTGTCACCAGTCTCACTCCTGAGCACCCATGGTTTGTGTTAAATGTTCCTGTTCTTCTAACTGTGCTTGCGCTTGCAGTTTAACCTGCTGTGTGAGGACTCCTGAAAGCTAGATCTCTTCCAGTCCTGTGTGAATGCTGGGTTTCTTATTCTTATTAGAATCAACCAGGTTGGAAAAGACCTCCAAGATCATCCAGACCAACCTAGCACCCAGCCCTGTCCAGTCAACTAGACCATGGCACTAAGTGCCTCATCCACACTTTGCTTGAACACCTCCAGGGATGGCAACTCCACCACCTCCCTGGGCAGCCCATTCCAATGCCAATCACTCTCTCTGCCAACAACTTCCTCCTAACATCCAGCCTAGACCTTCCCTAGCACAACTTGAGACTGTGTCCCCTTGTTGTGCATTGTGACTGAATTGCACTTGCTACATATATGCAAACCTTTGAGCAAATAATGTTATGGGTTTAGGATTGGTTTGGGTTTAGAGTAGGGAGCAACTTGACAATCAAAAGCACCACAGTTCTTTAAAGCAAAGGCAAGTAAGTTTTTCTGTCTTTGTCTCTCTAGGACCATTGCAGCACATATTGGAGGGGGGAGGGAAGCTTGCAAAAATAAACAACAGACAAGAAAAAAATCTCTTATCAATCATCAGCAAATTTGTCAAATCTTATGTCTGCAGTTTCTAGATCATCCTTATTCATTGTTGCTTTCTTAAAGCTGCTTCATACCATGCAACAGTTTCATACACAAGACTGCACAGATATGAAATCTACATACACTTTCAGGTTTCCTTTCCCCTGGACACTCTGGAGAAGTAATTTTGCCTTCAGTTCTTTAACTGGCAAATGAAAAACTTCACCCTTCCATTAATTCAGGGGAATATTCGTTGCAGTACTCACCACTCGTTCTCCTGCTCACTGTGATCTCTTGTTCTGCTGTCGCTCGTGCTCCTAGAGTCTCAGTTCCAAAGATGAAAACGGAGAAAAGCTGAAACCTTCATTTCTAGGTCTGGTCAGGGCACCTCAGATAAGAAACCACACATTCATTTTGATGTACAATTGGTAAGGGAAGGCTTTTGCAGCCTAAATGGAGATGTGTGTGATGGTTTGGTACCCACCCCCCTACTCTTATGAAATCACCCAGACTAGACTCAGACAGCTAGAAATTAAGAATGAAGCTTTATATTTCCAGCTTAGCACAATAGACAAGCAGATATTTACATTCTATACAGATATAGACAGAAATAGACAAGTTAAAAAGTAATACAGAAACACAACAGCCCTCCCAGAAACCAGAGTCCCCAGGAGGGGCTCCCAACCCAGTCCTCCCTTTCCCTTCCCTCTTTCCCTCCCTTCAGAATTAACCAGGTCAACCCATGTATATCTCACCTGTTAAATCTGGAGATCTGAGGTGAGATGGCAAAAAGGTGACAAGGAGGTTAGAGGAAAAAAGGGTTAGGTGGATTAGAGAGTTAAGGCAGAGACAGCCACAGAGAGCAGACCACCAGGAAGAAGGCACAGCCAGAAGTGAGAGCTGAGCAGTGTGTGAGCAGTGAGTGTCTTATCTATATTTTGACTAGTTGTGTTTCTCAGCAGGAGAATGGCTGATATAGGGTAAATGTTTTCTTTTCTTTCCTCTCACAACTAAGCATTTAATTTCTCTCAGTAAAATGTTCCAATTAGCCTCAAACCAGCGCAGTGTGCGATTCGGTGCCCCTAGGTCATCATTGCTGATCTAAGTCTGTTTTGCTCTCAATCAGCTGCAAATCTCAGTTCTTTGCATAAACTCTCTCCCAAAGGGTTTGGTTTCATCTGCACCCTATTCTCTGACCAGGTTCACAAGCTGCATCCTCTACCAGAGGCTCATCATGCACACAGGAATAGCCTCTGGGAACGTGTACCTGGATTTTCTTTGTTCTGCACTTGTCGAGTTCCCAGCTGCCTTCACCCTCATGCTGACACTGGATTGACTTGGTCATTGTTACCCCTGGTCTGTGGCAAACCTGACTGCAGGTGGTGCTTGCCTCCTATGAGAGTCTAAATCCTCTCTCTTGTTCATCAACAAAGGTAAAGATTGCCTTTGTTAACCTCCCGGGCTCAGACCAGGTGCTTGGCCTAAAGCTTAGGGATATAAATCAACAGACAACGCCTTGTGGAAATCCCAGGACCTCAGCCTGGCTCGAATGCCCAGGATGTGCACATCTGATGTCAGCTACCCTGAAGAGAAAAGGCTTCTGTGTATTCGGGGTATGGACAGGTGAGCAGTGCAGGGAGGGGGCAGAGACCCTCGCCGGTACTGCCATCAGACCCCTGGGAATGCAGGAATACACAGGAAGATTTCCTGGGGAGCTGCACCTGGACACCCAGCTAAAAAACTGTATAAAGAGACATGAGCAATGCCTGCCAAAGGGTGCACCTCCAGAGCTGCACCTCCACCAGAGCTACACCTCCACCGGAAGAACTCCTGGCGAACTCCACAGAACATCCCTGGGCCACGCACCTGTCTCTCTCTCCCTCCCATCTGCAGCTGATGGTAATATAATCCCCGCTCTTTCCCTTCCCTGCTTCTTCTCTTTTTATCCATTGTTCTCTCTGTCCCTCTGTTTTACTCAACTTTATCCTTTAATAAACAGTATTGTGGTGATCTATGGCCTCGCTTGCACCTTAATTTCACAACACAGAGATCCATAAGACCAGATCTCGCTCCTCTGGACAGAGCTATTGTTAATCTCTGTTCTCTGGACCTTGACACCTCCTCACAGCATTAGCACCAGACAGCGAGTCGTGCAAACCTCCTCTGGCAATGAATTCTACCCCAGTCTCTTGGTTATTGCTGAGGAAAAAGGAAAGCAGCCTTTGCTAACCTGGCCCATGTCAGTACTGTGACCCAGTGCAGACAAATACCATAAATGCTAATGTATGTCCCACCATCAGCATTTGTACCACCTAATGAGAGGCTGGAGAAATGGAGTGAATTAAACTGCCAAAATGCCACCAGACCAGGTGGCCAGCCTGCAGGTGCTAGACCACAAGGCATGATAGCTTAAGTCCACAATCTTTATCTGACATGAAATTCAGATTTGAATGCACAGCTCAGAGGTTTCATCCCCAAAATCCCCATGGATTCTGTTTCTGAAAAGGCAAATTGTATAGGCATATGCACACACTGCAAACACCATCTGGGTGCCTTCTGTATCTACAGACCAGCAGTGCTGCTGCCATAAATGCAGGATGTTGAGCAACCATGACAGGCACTTGGCTTTTGTTTAGCTAAACATTCTCTCCAGGGCTGTAATCTCAAAGCATTACATCCCTTAAGGGCCATTAAATGAAATGTCTTTCTTTTTACTTCATGGAATACAACTACACTGAAACCACAAACATAACAGTGCCAAGCAACTATCAAGTTGTGGGGGGACAAGGCCAAAACCACAACATTTTACAGCAAAATGCCAGAGACAAAAAAGACCCAAAATGTCCAGGCAATGGAAACTTACCTTACCAAGCAACTGGGGAGCACTGGGGGAGTGCAGGGGTGGGAATCCCACGAGCTATCTATTGCTACCTGTGACAAGCCATGGCTGTCAGCAGTGGCTGAGTGGGTGTCTTGCACCAGGGAGAGTCATGGCCAGTGAAGACCATGCTACCAAGCTGGCTGAGCCCACTAGGCGTGACAGCAGCACCCACCAGCAGAGGCCCTAGATCTCCTCACCAGCCCTGAGCTGAGGCACCATCCAAGCCCACGGCAGCCCAGCTCTCCAGAAAATGGTTGTTTTTCACCCAGGCTGGCTCTGCTGGGGGGCAGTAGGGCAGACAGAGCCCTGGTGGGGGAAGCAGAGGCACTGCGGGCTCCTACTGATGCAAACCACATACAACACTGCTGTCTCAGCTTTGGAGAGACCCTGCCAGAAGGGCAACCAGAAGACATGGGGCAGTAAAATACTGCTCTGGGCTTGACACAGCTGGGGTTGTTTAGCCTGGAGAAGAGGAGGCTCAGGGCTGAACTCATTGCTGTCTACAACTACCTGAAGGGAGGCTGTAGCCAGGTGGGGTTGGTCTCTTCTCCCAGACAACCAGCAACAGGAGAAGGGGACACAGTCTCAAGTTGTGCTGGGGGAGGTCTAGGCTGGATGTTAGGAGGAAGTTGTTGGCAGAGAGAGTGATTGGCATTGGAATGGGCTGCCCAGGGAGGTGGTGGAGTCACCATCCCTGGAGGTGTTGAAGAAAAGCCTGGCTGAGGCACTTAGTGCCATGGTCTAGTTGATTGGCCAGGGCTGGGTGCTAGGTTGGACTGGATGATCTTGGACACAGGACTCAAGGTGTGGCCTGACCCGTTCTGAGTACAGAGGAAGAATAATCTCCCTTATCCTACTGGCCATTGGCTCTCTTGGCCACCTGGGCACACTGCTGGCTCATGTTCAGCTACTATCTACCAGCACCTCCGGGTCCCTCTCTGCCTGGCTGCTCTCCAGCCACTCTGTCCCCAGCCTGTAGTGCTGCTTGGGGTTGTTGTGGCCAAAGTGTAGAACCCTGCACTTGGCCTTGTTAAATCTCACCCCGTTGGCTGTCTTTGACAGCCAGTCTTTGAGCCCTCCCCAAGGAAGGAACATCTTTGCCTCCTGCCCCTTTTCATGTGCATGTGGTTACAGGACTTGTGGTCCAAGCAGGACAGCTTCCTGTTTCCCCTATGGAAAAATCACACTCCATCTCTTGCTGCCACCTCAGAGTCCCAATCTGTCAAGGATCCTATGGCAAAGCAGCATGTAGCTCTAATGTTAAAGCCATCAGCCAAATTAAAGGGTGACCCTGAACATCTGCTATTGCACATATTTAGATCACTGAGCTCATGTGCACCATCTGCCCTAAGTATGGTCCTAGCAGGCTCTTAAATCTAATCAGAAGGTGAAACTGGTTGTAAACTTCTGTGCATGTCTTAATCTAGCCAAAAGGAGGGATGACAATGTCACCCTAGTCCCATGCCAGCTGGACAACTAGAGCCAAAATCTGTTTCCTTTGCACTGTGTGCACAAAGCAATGGAGCCAGACCACCTCTGGGACCATGGCCCAGAACAGCTTCCCAGGTCTCAGGTGCACCTGTGGTAGAAGGCTAATAGGGCTATTAGATGTCCTGGCTTGCCCCACCCTTCTGCTGATTGGGGAAGCCAGGGAGGGAGGAAAACAAAGTCTTGGGCCATTATGTCCCCTCCCAAAGTGATACACAGCTACCCACAGGTGTTTAGGCTGTCGTTGGTGTCTTGACCAAATAAGGGTAGGTCTGTAGGATGGCCTGTAGGATGTTTCTGCCAGTTAAGCTATCAGCCTTAGTAAGTATCTGATACACTACAGACGCTGTGGCTGTGTTTTGTGGGATAAAATTAGCACCTGAGTCTCTGAACAGCAGCTAAGTTGGCAGGGTGGCATTCAGATGCCAGCGTTACACCAACAGAGCAGTGCTCAAGAAGTGCTGATCCAGACCACAGCTGCAGCCAGGCCATCCAGCTGCTGATGCCAGGGAAAACACCAGTACAAGCAGAGAGGCATTCTTTCCAAAACCCAGTTACTGAAGGTTGATAGCATTGCAAATAGAAGATAGACAGCCAAAAAAAAATTAAGGCAAGACTCTTGAAAGTGTATTTATTCCAAACTGTCTTCTACATCAGTCCTCTAAAGCAGACTGCCCAGAAAGAGTTATGCCTTCTTCAGTCGTGTGCTGCTTCTGATGTTTGGACATGAAGATAGATTTGTTTTGTCTTTGGAGCCCTTTGCCTGCAAGAATAGCAAGATGTGAGTAGCAAACTAGGAAGTAAGGTATTGAGTGAGCACCCAGATTCAAAGTTCTTCACTCGCTTTGCCACTCCCCAAAGAAAATGGGCATCTAATCCTTCAGTCTTCTGGATCTGCTCTAGCTGCTCAGCAGATAGTGGTGCTTCACTCCCTGCATGAGTGGCTGCTATTGAGACCGCTCTTTTTCTGACCCCCAGTCAAGGCTTTTCAAGCACAATTACCACTTGTGACAGTGTTGCTGCAGGTTTAAGTGACCAGTGCACCTGCCAGAAAGTTCCATGCTGCTTGTTTTCAGATGCTTTGATACACACGTGGTAAAAAGAGCCCAAAAATAGTTCTAGCTAGAGCCTGGAAATTAACTAGCAGCTGCTTGGAAGCATGAAAGGCAGCCAGGTAAAGCCCTGGTATGCTGGTTTGAGGCTAGCTGGAATATTTTAGTGAGAGCAATTAGATGATAGGCTGTGAAAAGGAAACAATGGTGATGTCTGCTGCACTCATAGGCTTGCTGAGATGGATAAAAATGAGAACACAAACATAGATAAGTCAGTCAGTGTGGGTTTCTGGGAGCCTGTGTTTTTTCTTCCTGGCCTGCTTCTGTGTAACTAATCCTTCTGCTTTCTAACCCTCCTGGTCAAGCCTCCAACCTCACTTTGCAAGTAAGGCAAAGTCTGGGATAAGATAGAGGGGTGAAAAGGAGGTGGAAGGGTGGTTGGGAGCCCCTCCTGGGGACTGTGGTTTCTGGGAGGGCTGTTTTGTTTCTGTATTACCTTTACCTTGTCTATTTCTGTCTATAGCTGTATAGATTATAAATACCTGCTTGGATATTGTGCTAAGCTGTAAACATAAAGCTCCATTCCCTAATTCCCAGCCAGCTGAGTCTACTCTGGGTGATTTCATAAGGGGTGGGGGGTGGGTAACTCCCAAGCCAACACACCTGGGCTTCCCCAGGGAGCTTCAGGCAGAGATTTTGCCTAGTTTCAAGTGAATGCTGCTAAGAGTTCATCATCTCAACTCACCTGTGAAAGTTTTCAATATCTTCAACAGTCTCAGGCAAAATTCTTCCTTTAGTTTCAGGTAGAAGCAAGACCAATCCACCCGCAATCAACCCAACAACAGCTGCAAATCAAACAGATGCACAAAGAGCTTCTTAGCACTTACACCACTTCCCACTGTCCAACACCAAAGGCTCATAAACGATGTTTCATTTCATTCTTCGTATGAGATGTGCACCTCAAAGTTCAAACTGTCATTCCACCTCTGGAGGATGTAGCTGCTGTCTGGAGACAGCAATGTCCCAAGTTGAGGATGAGGCCTTGAGCGATCTGTTCTAGTGGGAGGTGTCCCTGCCTGTGGCAGGGGGTTGGAGGTGGATGATCCTTGAGGTCCCTTCCAACCTAAACCATTCTATGATAAATAGACAATTATGTGGAACTCTAGGCTTTAGCCCCTGGACTGAGACAACACACCTCACAAAACTGCAGCAATTCATCAGATTCAAACCCATCAAGTATTAATCTCAGCAAAACACTTCTCAGTCCTTTGCTGTCTGTTGAAAGAGACATGAATCATTAACAAGCATCACAGAAGGTTGTGGCTTGTGTAGACAGAACAGGGCTTCTGCTGAACTTGGAGCATCTGCTTCAGTGGTGTTTCCCTCCCTTTCAAACTTGGGCCTCACTGTTGCACCACAGAAGTGGCCAGCACTAAGGAACAGTGGCGCTTACCGAAGACTATCAGTGGTAGATCGTGCCAGACTTCCACCAGTCTGTAGACAATGAATGGGGCGATGACACCACCAATATCACACAAGGAGGAGCAGACCATCACCCCAAGGTTCCTGGTTCAACAGCAGAGGAATGATGTTAGTGTCAGAATACTGCAGGTGGACAAGGATAGATTCCAACTCTGACCCTTAGTAGAATAGAATAGAATCAACCAGGTTGGAAGAGACCTCCAACATCATCCACTCCAACCTATCACCCAGCCCTATCCAGTCAACCAGACCATGGCACTAAGTGCCTCAGCCAGGCTTTTCTTCAACACCTCCAGGGATGGTGACTCCACCACCTCCCTGGGCAGCCCATTCCAACGCCAATCACTCTCTCTGGCAACCACTTCCTCCTAACATCCAGCCTAGACCTCCCCTGGCACAACTTGAGACTGTGTCCCCTTGTTCCGTTGCTGCTTGCCTGGGAGAAGAGACCAACCCCACCTGGCTACAGCCTCCCTTCAGGTCAGCCCTGAGCCTCCTCTTCTCCAGGCTAAACAACCCCAGCTCCTTTAGCCTGTCATCATAGGGTTTGTGTTCCAGGTCCTTCACCAGCCTTGTTGCCCATCTCTGGACATGTTCCAGCACCTCAACATCTCTCTTGAATCGAGGCGCCCAGAACTGGACACAGTCCTTGTGCAGGACTGATCCAAATACTATATGGGAGTTTAGATTGTCCATCCACCACGGCTGTATCCACTTTCCCCTTGTCTTCAGTCATATGAATTCCCACTCCCCCTTGAAGCACCTTAGTTTTCTTTACTAAGCTACTCTAATAGCACTTTAACTGGGCTATATGTTCAGCAGTCTGCGTAGCTGTGAATCGTTGCGGGGGAAACTCCAATTACATACAACATAACACACAGATAGGCCTCCACTCAGTTTCTGGGCCAAACATCAGTGCACCTACCTGATGTATGTTGGATACAGTTCAGTGTTTACAAAGCAAACCATTTCAAAAGACATGGTGATTCCCATCCTCCCGATGCAAGCTGCAGTCACTTTTAGCCAGTGTATGTCTGCAGAGAAAATGTATTCAACACCTTTAAAAACACCCCAGCAATTTAGGAGGTGTCAGTTAATACACCACTGTTATTTTAGGGGGTCCTCTGACCCCAGGTCGCTTGATGTTCTTAAGGGGCCTTGTTTCACCTGTTGTAGAATCCAAAATGGTAGGGGTTGGAAGAGACCTCTACTAATTCAGAGACCTTGATCGGACAGGGCTGGGTGATGACTGGATAGGGCTGGGTGCTAGGTTGGACTGGATGATGTTGGAGGTCTCTTCCACCTGGTTGATTCTATGATTCTAGAGATACCTACTCCAACTCCCCCTGCTAACACAGGTACACCTAGGTCAGACTGCACAGAAACACCTCCAGGCAGGTTTTGAAAGTCTCCAGAGGAGAGACCACAACCTCTCTGGGCTGCACGTATCAGTGTTTGTCATCCTGTAAATGACAGAATCATAGAATCAGCCAGGTTGGAAGAGACCTCCAACATCATCCAGTCCAACCTAGCACCCAGCCCTAGACAATCAACCAGACCATGGTACTAAGTGCCTCAACCAGTCTTTTCTTGAACACCTCCAGGGACGGTGACTCCACCACCTCCCTGGGCAGCCCATTCCAATGCCAGTCACTCTCTCTGGCAAGAACTGGTCAAGAGAGTGGGGACAGGCTCTGCTCACCTGCTCCCTGGGATAGGACAAGGAGCAATCGGTGTAAATCTCAGCAAAAGAGGTTCCACCTCAACACGAGGGGGAACTTCTTTACTGTATGGGTCCCAGAGCATTGGCACAGGCTTCCCCAAGAGGTTGTGGAGTCTCGTTCTCTGGAGCCTTCCAAGGCCTGTCTAGATATGGTCCTGTGTGATCTGTGCTAGATTGTGTGGTCCTGCTCTGGCAGGGGGGTTGGTCTCAATCTCCTTGGCTCCCTTCCAACCTCTAACATCCTGTGATCCTGTGACCTTATTTCACTTCTGCAGCACAAGGAGCACCACTGGGAGGTGGCACTCAGGGAGGCAGCTCCCTATGGTGGACATGGGCTTACAGACCTTTGAACTTAGACCTTAGCAAAAGGGAGAGAGAGGTGGGTGCTATTCCTAGGGAGAAACAGCATTGTGGAAACCCACCACACGGCCTATCCCAGGTGACTCACCATCTGGTACCAGGGCAGTGACAATGCAAGCTGCCCCAGTTAGCAGGTTGGCCAGAGCCCAGGGGTAACGGCGACCAACGCGGTCAATGGTGACAATGATAAGGAAGGCAGCTGGGAACTCGACAAGTGCAGAATAGAGGAAATCCAGATACATGTTCCCACCACCTATTCCCATGTGCATGATGAGTCCCTGGTAGACGACAGAGCTTGTGAACCTGTGCAGAGAAGAGCATCCTGGCTTTGTCATAGAATCCATCAAGTTGGAAGAGATCTCCAAGATCATCCACTCCAACCTATCACCCAGCCCTGTCCAATCAAACAGAGCATGGCACTAAGTGCCTCAGCCAGGCTATTCTTGAACATATCCAGGGATGGCAACTCCACCACCTCCCTGGGCAGCCCATTCCAATGCCAATCACTCTCTCTGCCAACAACTTCCTCCTAACATCCAGCCTAGGCCTCCCCCAGCACAACTTGAGATTGTGTCCCATTGTTCTGTTGCTGGTTGCCTGGCAGAAGAGACCAACCCCACCTGGCTACAGCCTCCCTTGGGAGGGAGTTGTAGACAGCAATGAGTTCAGCCCTGAGCCTCCTCTTCTCCAGGCTGCACACCCCCAGCTCCCTCAGTCTCTCCTCACAGAGCTGTGCTCCAGGCCCCTCACCAGCTTTGTTGCCCTCCTCTGGACACGCTGCAGTATCTCAGCATCTCTCTTGAATCGAGGAGCCCAGAACTGGACACAGCACTCAAGCTGTGGCCTGATCAGTGCTGAGTACAGGGGCAGAAGAACCTCCCTCGTCCTACTGGCCACACTGTTCCTGATCCAGGCCAGGATGCCATTGGCTCTCCTGGCCACCTGGGCACACTGCTGGCTCATGTTCAGCTACTATCTGCCAGCATCCCCAGGTCCCTCTCTGCCTGGCTGCTCTCAGCCACCCTGTCCTCAGCCTGTAGCACTGTCAGTCCATCAGAGAACAGAGATCTGTGTCCTACTGGAGCCCTCAAGACCAGCTCTGCAATGTTATGCTCTTACCAATTGTACATCAGAATAAACGTATTTTTTCTCATCTGTGGCGTCCTAACAAGGTCAATGAGTGAAGGATTCTGCTTTCCGCTGTCTTCCTCTTCGAATTTAAGATCCTGCAGAAGAGCCAGCAGAAGAAGAAGAGTAAGTTTCTAGTGGAAGGAACCAATAGAAGCTACCATCACGACACTGAGCTACCTGCAGAAGCAAACCCTGAGCTCACCTCAAAATGGGAAGGCATCTTCTTCCGATTCTTTTTAGCCATAGCACTGACAACTTTCATAGCCTTTTCGTTTTTCCCTTGAGATATCAGCCACCTGGGAGACTCTGGGAGGCACCTGCAATGAGAGTGGCTGCTATCACACAGCAAAACAAAGCCTACACACTGCTCCCACCTATGCAAACCCAACAGGG